>OW388142.1:10303930-10713930 GCA_936450015.1 Meganola albula | reverse complement strand
CCCTCTTAGGGGTTATATAGAGAATAGAATTAGCCTATGTCCTATTCTAGGGTATACAATACCAACATTTCAAATTTCAATAAAATCGTTTGAGTGGTTATGGAGATACGTGGTAACAAACTTTCACACACACACTTACTTTCGCATTTATAATATTAGTAGGATAGGATAGGATAGGATTCTTTAGTAACTAAATCAAAATACGAATTTCTTTATGCCAGGTTAATTTATTTTTTACTTTTTTTAGTTTCCTTTTTTTGAAATTGGTTTAAGTTTTTGCTAAAAATGGATTTTATGCACAATTTTTAGTGATAACCCGCATGCGTGCAATGTTCAAAATGTTGTAGCTATTGTAAACCATTATGGATATCCCTTGACTGTCCTTTGTCTTCAACATCAGTCACATCATATCTAGGTGAATAGTTCTTATCAATACAGATTAATCAATCCAAAACACCTGGCAATCGTGAAGAGTTTCTTCGAATATCTTTCTGCTTCATCGTCAAATCGACTTCAGACTTTTATTAACTAGTACTGCTTTAAAATATTAAATGAAAAAATTTTCAAACGCACTAGAATCGGTCTACAAATGGGGCTAAAATTGGTGTACATACTTACATAAAATAATACATACTGTCGAACATAGGTAAAACCTCCTCTTGTTTTGGAAGTCGGATACAAAGGTAGATAGAATATAAACAACTTAAGTGTAATCAATCTATTTGTGTCTACTTATTAATTATTCTTAATGAAATACAACACCTTATTATCACAGAAATGTGCCCGGAGTTATTAATAATTGTTATCCAAAGTCTAGACAGTTCCTATAAGCATTTCTGTCGTTTTGTTTAAAATATGTGCGCATTTATTCTTATGATACTGTCCAAATGAATGATTTGTGTACAACGGCAACCTATTATAATCATACACAAAATACTAAATATTATAGGTATTATCAGTATTGTTCTATAAATAATTAATAGTTACGGTATTAGTTGGTACTCAAGTAATTTAAACAGCTGTTTTAACTGTGATCAGTAGCTATAAATCGGTTGACTCAAACAAAGGGTATATATATCCAGGATCTTGCGGGAGCATCATTCAATTTCTAACCGCCGGACGCTAACGATGTAAATACAAAAATGTTGAAATTGCAATTTTTAAATACTGTTTTAATTATTTCAGCAATGTGTTTTGCGGAAACAAACACATTGCCGTTTGAGATGTGCAGCTCGTCTCTACCTAATATGTTGTACAGTGTTTGCTCCATAAATTTTGAAGAAGTAAACCAGATAAAAATGATTAACTATGAAGAGTTACTCAAGCGTCAAGATGTTATAGCGTGCTGCAGAAAAATGTGCACAGAGGAAGAATTAGTGAGCTTCTGTTCGGTTTAATGAGAAACACAATCATGTAAGACACAATTTTGTGTTGAAAGAGCGTGTGTGTGTGTCGCGATGTCACCTCGCCCTAAATTCATTTATTCATAGCTTAACTGTTCACGGCAATGCACTGCAGTTTGATACGATGTTGTCAAGTGCCATCTCCAGCCAGTACCATCTTTAGCCAAGTTAGTTTTCGTATATATTTAGTGCGCTCGGTCAATTTGAAAGATGTACGACAAGTAAGGTAACTACAAATATTTTGAAGAGATAATAAACCGTCATGAAAACAATGTATGTTGCAAAACTGTATGGAAAATATTCAAAAGGGAGGATCCCTTTTGAATATTTTCTGGAAGAAGCAAGCAAAAGCAGACGACTATTTTGAAGATAGTTTAGTTTAGTTTAGTTTAGAATTATGCCTGAAGAAGTCGATGGTAAAAACTACATTGGCTCAGTTTTTTGTCCTGAGGTTGCGTATACAAAAATGTTGTGTAAATTTCAGACCATTGTTCGAAAACATGCTATTTGAGGTAAATGAAGGATGACATGTTGTATGATTTGTACAAATAAACGTAGTATAGAGGTACTTAAGTATTGATTATTATAAATATATACCACTAAGCTGTATACGTTTAAAATGTCAATACGCGTAAAAATGTATAGCATCAAAGCGAATTCATTTTCAGATGTTTTATGCGATTTTTATTTGTATATATTATTTTTATAGTCAATTATATTCAGCCAAAACAACAAATAGTTACTGTTTTCTATAAAGTATGGGAGTAATTTTTCATTATTATCTTGTTTTAGGTTAAGCAACTTATGAACGCAAACGTTCAAACAGGTAATGTTTATAAAAGAATGCATATAACTTATTAAAACATTTCAATGTAATATACTGTAAGTGAAATTTTCAAAAATATAACTTGGCGATGTGTATGTTTGTATCTAGTGTATACAAAATCTTGTCACCTTACTACTACTAAGCTATTTTGGTTTTGCTAGCAACTAAAAACTACAAACCTGTGCCTTCAGTCGTCTTTAATTTTGCTATGAGCGATCATAATTTAAGGATAATTAAAATATGATTTAAGTATACTTTATTTTATTTTTATATTAACCGTATGCGTTTAATGAAACGTATGCGGTTTAATTTTTTGTTTTGCTGTATATTATATTTTATTGTTTAATTCTTAACCCTCCATATAAAAGGGGTTATTTAATTTTACGTATATATATTAATAATTTGTGTATTGTGTTTGTGTTTATTGGGCGAGGTATGTGGGTGTTTTTAATGTTTTTTTTAATAATAATAAAAAATAAAATGTATTTTCGTTTTTTTATTAAATGGTCAGTAATTTCTTTAGGAAGTAAGTAGGTACCTATTCCTTAAACATAATATCCATACTTGAATTATAAATGCGAAAGTTACTCTGTCTGTTGGATTTCAAGTACTGAGCTAATATATGAAATTCTGTATGGAGATAGGTTGGACCTAGGATAGATTTATTTGCATCATGTTTCAATACCAATTTACTTTGGCATATTAGGTTGGTTATAAGGACATTTAGGATGAATAGCTTAATATTCAGATAGGTTTCATATGGGTAACCAATTTCACAGATTTCGGATGTTATTTAGATTAAAGTTATCTGTGTGTTGAAATCCCCAAACATTCAGACATCCATCATGCCACGCATTTATAATATTAGTAGGATAGGATAGAAACTGAATACCAAGTGGATACCATGTTACGTAGCGGCTGTATGTTGGACTTCCTTAATTGTGATATAACTATGTTACATAGTTATGTCACAATTAATGAATTCAATTTCGATTAGAAACTTGGATTATACCCTGGATTATAGGATTTTTTTTAAAAACAGGCTATAAGTACTTTATAATCAGTTTTTATTTAGACTTCTTTGCAATTACAACATTTACAACTTTATAAATAGTTTTGAACATTAGCCTCCAGATTTTTACAATTCATGTACCTAAGTCATTTGATTAAAACTTGATATTTTTAAACTATGTATAATTTAAAATAATTCATTTCAGGCAATTCGATCCCATATTACATATTTCCATTATTCACTATTGTTACTAATATAAAATTTTAAACAAAAATAAGATTTTTGAAGTAAAACTTATTAATTTATGAGTAACTTTTGGTGTAAAATACTTTAACACGTGGTAGTGCTTATGATTACAAACAACTTTCCCAAAGAAACTTGTTTTAGGAGCATTTTTTTTTTAATTTTATCATATTCGTTATTTTATAATGAGCTGTGCAGTAGGTGACGATAATAGAGTGTAGAGAAGAGAGGGACGAGGTTAAGCATCGTGAACTTCGCAGTGCGTCTGGCACCACCTTGGTAAATATCGTCATCAAAAATGAAATAAAAAAAAATTAAATTCCAAAAAATCTCTTAAAAAAAAGTTTCTTTGGGAAAGTTGTTTGTTATTATGAGCTCTACCACGTGGAAAAGTAATTCACACTAATTATCAGTCATCCTATATTTATATGTATGTTGAAGTCAATCCTGGGCGATGCCCGTAGGCAGTTAGTAGAAAACGTAACAAGAACCTTTTTACACAGTGGTTTGTAACCCTATTCGTACTATGACACAGAAATATAACAAATAGCATTTCGAATTTTAGGTTCTCATAGCGGGCACTTGCCTTATCTTAAGTGGAGAGAGCTATGCATTAATCCATACACGCTGTCAAAAAAGCGGGTTAATTGATGTTACAATAAGTCGTCGAATAATTAGACCGGTTTCATTACAACATATTTTGCACCGTTATTGAGCAGCACCAAAACAATTCTCATGAAGACATGTGGGCACCACCGGGCGTCAGAACCTGCAACCAACATTTTAAAGTCAAGGCCGATCGTGGTCTAGTCATAGACATATAGGAGTACCGGTCTTATTTAAAGTTATTTAACACCACAAACAAAAGTAAAATGTCCGGTTTACGGAGCTTCTATCTTCGCTACCAAATATAGTAAACTATCCTTTTTGTGAATACTATATTAGTTACCTATATATTACACAGGAATGTTTTTACTAGTGCGCAATTTTTTTTGTGGTTCTGAAACAGGTGTAGAATACATTTCTACACCTGTTTCAAAAGTTTCTATATGCAGATTGTATGTAATCATGAGTATTGCCATGTAGTACAATATTTACCACTAATTACCAGTCTCCCTATAGTTACAGATTCAGGCAATGTACTTAATTCAAATAAGTCCTACAATCAGGACCCCAACTTCATAGATTACGTTAAAAAATATTCAAAACTTTTCAAAAAAATATGTTTAACCGCTAAATCAGTATACATAAAAAATAAAATTAAAACATCTTCTAATGTTGTTAAAACTACTTGGAACATTATTAATAATGAAACTGGTAGAAAAAAAGTCAGTAACAAAGATTTCAAGCTAAAAGTTAATAATGTGGATGTAACAGCGGACCTGGAAGTTGCTACAGAGTTTGAAAATTTTTTCACTAATATTCCTTTACTGACTACAATGAGTCTACAGTCATCTTCTATATCCGCTGAATCAATACTTAAGGAAAATGTAGGAGAGTGTGGTACAGTCTTTGAATTTATGCAAGTTACCCCTAATGATATATTGAAAGCCTTTAAATCAATTAATCTGAAGAATACTAAAGACTTGTGGGGACTCTCTGTTAAGGCAGTATCTGCTATTATTACTATAATTGCCCCACATCTTGCATCCATTTTCAACAACTGTATTGCAGTAGGTGTATTTCCTGACTTGATGAAGCACAGTAAGGTTATTCCTTTATTTAAGTCTGGAGATACTTCTGATCCATCAAACTTTCGACCTGTTTCTGTATTACCCACCTTAAGTAAAATCTTTGAAAAATTAATACTTAGCCAGTTGCTCAGACATTTCAATAGACATGAATTATTACATAAGAAACAGTTCGGGTTTACCAAAGGTTGCTCAACCGTCGATGCAGGTGTTGAATTATTAAAAAGTATTTATGCTGCTTGGGAGAATTCGCAAGATGCCTTGGGTATATTTTGCGACTTGTCCAAAGCCTTTGACTGTGTGCAACATGAAACTCTTGTAAGGAAATTACACCACTATGGTGTCAAGAACAAAGCTCTTGAATTTATCAAATCTTATCTGAGTGATAGAATTCAAAAAGTCGATGTCAATGGAACTAAGTCCTCAGGGTCGAGGGTCACCATGGGTGTACCTCAAGGATCGATTCTCGGCCCTTTTCTGTTCCTAGTTTATATTAATGACTTACCTTATTATGTTAATGACAGCCACGAGATTGTGTTGTTTGCAGATGACACTTCATTAACATTTAAAATTAACCGACAACTAAGCAATTATGACGAAGTAAACAACGCACTCTCTAAGGTGGTTTATTGGTTTAATGTGAATAATCTTTTACTCAATGATAAGAAAACTAAAGTGATAAAGTTTTCCATGCCTAATGTAAGACAGGCAAATACAAATGTTAAAATTAATGGAAATGAGTTGGACCCTGTTAAGTCATCAGTTTTTTTAGGCATTACTATAGATTCTAAATTACAGTGGCTTCCTCATATAGATAAATTGTCCGGAAAATTATGTTCTGCTGCATATGCAGTCAAAACAATCAGAAGGCTCACTGATGTGGATACTGCTAGACTTGTTTATTTTAGTTATTTTCATAGTATCATGTCTTACGGAATTCTGCTTTGGGGAAATGCGGCTGATATAGAAACCATCTTTATTTTACAAAAAAGAGCTATAAGAGCTATCTACAAACTAGGAAGCCGTGTTTCCCTAAGAGAGAAATTCAGAGACATAAATATTTTGACTGTCGCTTCTCAATATATTTATGAAAATTTATTGTATGTGCATAAAAATATTACGAAATTTAAAAAAATAAGCGATACACATAATTTGAATACTAGAAATAAGAACGATCTTGTAGCACATCATACTCGTCTCCACAAAATCAGTAACTCTTTTATGGGGCAGTGTATACGTCTCTACAATAAACTTCCAAATAATATTAGGGAAATGACTATTAACAAATTTAAAATAACTATAAAATCTACGTTATGTAAGAAAGCGTATTATAAAATTTCAGACTATGTAACGGATAAAAACGCTTGGAATTAAGTCGCTCTAATTCAACACACTGAACAAACAAAATGTAATAGATATAAGTACTTCATTTAAAAAATATAAAAAGCCTACTGAGTTTTTTGGCAGTGTTTCTCAGTAGTTGCCAGTCATTCACTGCACGGTAGGAAAAGAAATTGGACTATTTTTATGTAGACTCGCGTCTCAAAAAAAATAAAGCATATTTTGATTTTGATTTTGATTTTGATAAATTCATAGGTGATAAGGGCACAGTAAATAAATTAACATAGTATATTTACCTGAAGAATACGTTTTCATTGTATTTATCGTGCGTTAGCGTCGACATCTACCTACTCCAGGTTGCAAAATTCACATTCTTCCGGTTGATAATGATCATACGCACACAATGTGCATACTGAACACCACCAATATGAATTTTGCATTAGAAGTCCAATGTTAAAGTTGTGTGGCGTAGATATATCCACAACAAAATGCACCGGTTGGGTCTGGCTACTTGATAGAAGGTTGTCACAATTATTACAAAATATTTTCTTAACAAAATGTGTTACAGTCCATGGCCATATTAAGTTATTTTTAATTATTTGATTAAAATCAGCACGGTAAAGCTTGCGGTTTACATCGAAGAATACAACCATTTTGTTATTAAAACAGAATTGAAGTCCCGAATAATAAGAAAGAACGCGACTGACTAATTATTTTTAAAATTACTAGGCGACTATATCGCCTTATAATAGGTAAAAAGCAAATCACAATTTAATAATTAAGAAAGGTCAGCCAACTTTAAACTATTACAATAATAAGAGCGATTACCTGCACCAAATATTGATTTAGGTAGGCAATCATAATATTGACACTTTTATCAGAATAACCTATGGCTATGACCTCGCCACATTGGCATTCAAACTAAAAGGTGCGCATAATATAAATTTGAGTACGGGAAAAAGGGACAATCACAAAATTACTACAATAATAAGATAATACCTACTTTTTATTTAGTGAAACACTTTTCCTCTCTAAATAGAGAGGAAAAGTGTAATCTGCAAATTTTTACACTGTATTAAAAGTTAAGTTTTAGCGTTAATCCATACACGCTGGGCAAGATAAGGGCAGGTTGGTTGTCCTCAAATTATTTATGTAATAGGTAGGTATTGTTGGCTAAACTTTGGATGTTTTCTTTTGTTTTAACAGACTGTCATAACGTCAAAATTATTCCTCGGTAAAAGTTACGTGGCTATTGAACAATGACCTTAGGAAAATAGATTACGGCTAAGTAAATACGCACCACATTAGTTCTCACCCTATCTAAGTGATGATTTCATCCACAAGCCATCAATTTCTAAACTGAGAATACGAGCCCAATTTAGCCTACTAATATTATATAATTTTAATTTCAATACTGGCAACATTATTGTGGGCGAAGCTAATATTTTAATTTTTACCGGCAACATTTTTGTACCGACTAAATTCAGGCTCATTAGACAAAAGTAGCCAGAGCCAGACTCCTTAATTAAAAACATTACTTGTCAATTTCTAACTTTGCAACGGTATATTATCTATAATGAAACATGACCGTCTGAACCGCTAGGTTCTCTTAGTAGTCTGTGGGTCTAAGAGCTGTAGAAAATCGATCTTCACCGGTGTGACAACCAAGTTAGACATATTTTTTTATGAAACCCATACATAAATGTATTTATAAACATGCATGGTAGCTTGCCGATTTCAAAATGTTGCTTACACTCCTACTACCTAATTTTGTATGGAGATAGTTTGAGACCCGGGAAAGGATAGTTTTATCCGACTGCGAAAAAAGAGATTAATGGTTTAGCGCGATAAACGACATCCGCGGGCGAAGCCGCAGGCGTAAAACTAGTCTAAACATAAATTGGACTCCTAATTCCTAATTCACATTCCTGGCTTCCCAATTTATGACTTGCGCAGTATTGTTTGCTAAGTCACGAATGCAAATTCGTGGCATATTTACCTTTATACTTACTCTCCGTAAAATCTACCAATAAAACATTTGATAAGTATCGAGCCTAAGTCCCACTGCTGGGCACGGGCACAGAATAGATATACACATTTTTTCACTAACACATCTTAAAAATTGTGAGCACGATCAAAACTGCGACCTATATTTCAAACCGAGGCAAATACCCCACCGCTGCTCTTTGCTCGCCTTTGATATACACACAATTTACGGCTGAACAGATTTTGCTAATTCTTTATTAGAATACTAGCGGACCCCGCAGACGTCGTCCTGCCCGGTAAAGCAGTGCCACCTACCGGGTCTGAAAATAGATTACGACCGACACTCAGACCTACCGAACATAGTTATAAGAATTCATAAAAAGTCGGTCAAGCCGTGTCGGAGGAGTTTTTTTTATTTTTCTCTACTACTCTCGCACTTCAAGGAATATTTAAAAAAACGAATTAGCGAAATCGGTTTAGCCGATCTCGAGTTATGCGGTTACCAACATATTTTGCGATTCATTTTTATATTATAGATTCCTTACAGTACGAGGATGGTACTTACGCAGAGAAAAATTGCCTAAAAAAGTTTAGAAACAACATTTTTCTATACTCCCTCAAACAATTCGTAATCTATATATATAAAAATCAATGCCACTTTTCGTTGTAATTTTATAACTCAAAAACGGGCTTACCTATTCAAACCCAATGTTTAGGCATTGTTCGGACTATTGGTAGATGGTATGGTTTATGTAAAGTTTGCACAAAATCGGTTGAGCGGTTCTTTATTTATCACTTTTTTTTTAATTGTAGAGTGGGCTGAAGCTACCCGGGCGAAGCTGGGGCGGGCCGCTAGTAATACTTAAATTTCCATTTGAACTTTATTAGGCTGTTAGACGGTACGAAGTTCGCAGGGTCAGCTAATACCTACCTAATAAGTGGCCACATATTACACATAGATGTATTGTTTTGGTGGTTATCCTGATGTCATTCCTAATTATTTTTGCACTGCAAGATAAAGGCAGTTAAATAGCGTAATTAATTTTAATATTTTAAGGAAATCAAACACCCAATAATTCACACGACGATAAGCTAACATTTCCACAAATATATATAGGGTGACTGGTGATTAGTGTAAAATATTTTAACTCGTGGTGGAATAACATGTCCCTTTGTCTTGAGTCTGGGAGTAATTATCTATATTCAAGTATCTATTCACAAAAGAAATGTATTTTAAGTAGTATATTACCAGATGTCTGGTTTCCATAGCTGCTCAGTTTGGGAACAGATGGCCGTGTGTTAATGGCCCACTATATTATTATTATTATTTTATAACTAATTCTTTCTTTTTGAAGAAACTTTTTTTAATTAAATTCGCCATTTAATATTGAGTCGTGTAGTAGAGATGACGACCAATGCGGCGCGCCTTGTTAGAAGCCGATCGAGAGAATCGTTTCCTATTCAATAACGTCTGAATACTCGATTTTTTTCATTTTGACAACTCAGACTAAGGGTACTGATCTTTTTATTATATAGGTAACGATTTATCCTTTAGGAATAAACGATTGATTTTTGTTGTTTTATTGGTTTGTGATATCTAAAATAAATCTACAGAATAAGTTAAAAAGGGTGTATTTAATAGCATGCCGAACGCATGAAGACTTTTTTGGGCCCCGGCGACACGTGTATAATAATATTAGTTATATAAATCATGCGCTAGGAAAATAAATAGTCAATTGGATAAAAGCAAAAGAATGACGAATCAGGTCACTTACACGCAAACAACTATTACATAAAAGCTATGGTACTTTAGATTCTGCGATGCTCCTAAATGCGTTACATCCTGTAATTTAACATTTAAACATTGGAACACATCGCGGAAAAATACAGGCATAATTCAACTTGGATTAGGTCACGTACGCTCTGTTGTTTCATGCCGAATTCAGAATTAGAGGTAGTTCAGTCAGTGAATTTGGCCTTTAGGAAATCCATAAATTGAGAATAGCCTAAAATTTTTTCATTCTACAATTGTCTCTATTATGATTCCGCTGTTCAGGTGAGGTGACTAGCTGTTCGCTGTTGTAATGAACTTTAAAAAAAATAGTGCTATTTATGTAGTTTCATAAAAGAAATACCGTGCATTTGTGTTTGTGAAAAAAAGTTAAAGCGTTTTCCAAAATTGTGAAATTTTTGAAAACCTAGTTTTATTTATATAGTATAGACAGCCTGTAATGTGAATTTCAGAAAAAAATAATATTCAAATAGATATCTGTAAAATATGTATGAAATTTGTGTCGTTTTCAGAAAATCAGCCATAACTTTGTAAGTTTTAATAAATGAATAATAGTTTTGTGTTTAATTTGTACCTAGATAGGCTATCTATTTTTAGGTAGGAGATAGTGAAACTAGATCCTAGGGTTCAGCAAGTATAACGAGTGAAAGTACTAACTGCACCTAAAATGCCTAGATTTCACAGATATTTCTTGTTATACTTGCGAAGTCTAGGGACTTAGGTCTAAAACTGTATGCATAGATAGAGGATATGTATCCATTGATGGAGGGTTAGGTAGGCTTTCTAATAGTGCTTATAATACAGATCTATGCTTAATAGATTAATTATAATATAGATTAATAATAGCTAGGAGCAAAAATGTATTGATTGTATAGTGAAAAAAAAGTTAACACGCGCGAGTTTACTGCGGACGTCGTTAGGTAGGTGTTTAGAGCGTCAACTAAATTTTCATGTACTGAATTTTTCTAGCCCGTCCGTACCACTAGCACTTGTGTGAAGGCTGCAGCTACGCTGATCCATTTACCTGACACTTTTCTTGAACGTACACGTATTTTCAAGAAAAGTGTCAGGATTACACAGATGCCATTTTAGAGTCCATTGTTATGGTATTTCAGTACTTAATGTTCGAGTTATTGATGAGTATCAGAGAAATACAGCGAACTAATTTGTGGATTGGTGTTATGGAGCCTCAGTATTGCGGCCTAACTCGACTAATGGGAGAAGCTACAGTAGATCTTGGAAATATTTGGAATCAACCACGTATGTACACAAATACAGACATACTTTTCTAAAGCCAAATATGACAATACGCAACTAATATACTACTTATTTTATAAAACAAATATTACAATATTGGAACCTACGTAGGTGGCAAAATATTTTGCCCGTAGTTTATATGCCAGTATTTATCAAGTAAGAAATATTCATAGAATAATACGTGTCCCGGGACTGAGCCGAGTACATATTCCGATTATCTTAACGGCGCCGATAGTTATTCTGGCTTACAGGAAAACCAGTGGAGATTGTGGTGGTAGGTTATGTCCTATTAAAATAAGTCTGCTCATAATTAACAATGACTATATTAATGTGTCTACAGATCACCAAGTCGTTCACAAATGGATACAACTGACTTTACCTCGAACCCCTGGGGCGGGTACAGTTGGATTTTTACAAATGGACATCGCAATAATATTTAGAGAGGAACTCCAAGTTATGTCTGTGTCTGTAGAAGATAGATTTGAAAAGTGAGTTTCCTAGACAAATATCTTAAATAACATTAATATAGATAGTA
This sequence comes from Meganola albula, assembly GCA_936450015.1. NCBI lineage: Eukaryota > Metazoa > Arthropoda > Insecta > Lepidoptera > Nolidae > Meganola > Meganola albula. Next base: position 10,701,844 of record OW388142.1, on the reverse strand, counting down.
AACCAAACGTTTGGAAAATTTCATTCGCTTACTATGAAGAATTTATTTGGTAATCCTCACAAACGTTGTCATTTATGCGCACGCGTAAGATTCCTTTATCAGTAATTAGCTTTTTCTAAAATTATTTATGTAAATTTTTTAAAAGGTCACGATATGAATAATATAAGACTAAACACTAGACTAACTTGACTTTATGTTAAATAATCTATTTAAAAATTTACAAAAATCCTTACAGCCACTTTCTCCTACCAAGCGGCTTAGAACAACAGCCAGCCAACTTTATGATAACCATTTTTGGTGCGTTTGGACTATCAAACGGAATTTCGGCAAGAGATAGGCGGTTGGAGAAACCTCCAAGTTCGTACGTCAGGGTCTCTTACTGTGGGCTCTCGGTGAGTTGAATTCGGGTACTTTCCCTATAGTAGCCTTCTAAAAGGTTATCTCCCTCTTTTCATACCTCTTTAGCTGTTATATACAACCACAGTCCTCAATAATTTTCTCACAGTCTTTTCCTTCTATTTCCTTAAACATTTTTAGGCCAAAACAGCAGTCCAGCCTAGGAATAATCATCCGATATACAGCGAACAAATCAGTATCGTGGAAATGTTTCCCAACTTGAATGAAGTAATCAGCTTTGAAGTGTGTTCTGCTGATGGATACTTGAACAAGGTTTTGGCTGGAACCTATTTAAGGCTGAGCCATATATCGTACGATGGAGATAACGGTGAACATAATAATTTGATTATAATATATTTATGGTTCTGTAACATTGTAGTGTACCTATGTAATGGCAAAATATTATTTTTGATCACAACAAATCCAGTCTTTCGGGAGAGAGCATGTATGTCATTTAGCTAATTGATAAATTTACCGGTGATTTGATTATAGTAGTTAATAGTTATTGGTATCCTTATGTGTAGGTTTCGTGCCTACCTTTGGCCCTTCACTTCTCCATATGTACGGAACCTCAGAATCTAATATACTCGGCATGAGTGATGAAGGCCCTTATTATCTTGGAGCTTTGCTCATATCTTTGAAAACAATGGTGCCTTACTATCAGCAAAGGTTGAGGAGTGCCAGCGTAGAGCCCGCTATTGCTTTGCAGAATGTAAGTAAAGCACTTTTTAAACCGTAATACTATTACGATTTTTCCCTGGTAGAAATTTAGATATTATATGCAAAGTATTATTATTTCCTAATTGGTTTAGGTGGATAAACATCTGGGCTGCTAGATGTTTCTTTCCTTTCAACGTCAGCTTCGAGATTTTGTAATCAAGTAACTATATGTCAACCTGGTGTCCGATTTCTATAGAGCAAATACAGTTTCTTTTTTCGATTTAAGAGCATTAAATTCCAACCAACCACACTGACTTCGTCCGGTTTTAAGTTCTCAGATATCCTCAAACGTTTATCTCTTGCATCTTACAATGAGTTTATATCTAGGTATAATTATGACAACGTGGACATTACATCATATCCCTCCTAAATGTCTAAATTTTTATTGACCTTAAAAATTTCGCTATAGTAAGACTTTACCTACTCTTTAGCATTTTGAAAATGGTCAATACATCCAAAATGTATTTAATTTTAGCGAGATCGTTTCTGGTCTATTGAAGATTTTTGCATCTTCTGTCCAATTTTTGAAGTGTCGATGCTAGATTTTCGGTGTTCTGGGCGAATTTGTGGCATAGCTATAACTGTTGGAGAATTGCCGTGTGTAGTCCAAGGAGACGAAGGTAAGTAAGTTGACCTCGTAAAAGATTTGAAATGTTTTGCATTAAGTAATCTAGGTTTTGTACCACTTCTACCGTTTTTAGGGTTTTGCTGAACTATATTTTCAGTCGTTATTCTGGTTTTAACAATTCCCTACTTATGTATCTATACATTGGTTACTTTATAATAGTAATATGCTTTAAGTAACGATGTGCAAATTAGTACATTTTGATCAATGCATGATATTATTGACATTTTGTGTTATTTTTCAGAATTTTCTTCGTTAATTAATGAAATAAGTATGTATTTTTAGTTTATTATAACCCTTTTTTATTAAATGTAGATAGTATAATGTATACGTATACTTAGCTAAATATTGCTGAATTTAAAATGCATCGGTGCTTTACAGGCCTATCTCAAACGAATTTAGATACATTTGTGCTAATGATGCCTACTATTGCAGAGACACACAAACTCCACTATACAGGAGCCCTAGATGTGCAAAATACCCGTTCAGATTATGGTATTCTTAACTTCGAAGAAGGCTTTCCTGTACTCCAACTGGCCACCAGACTTCCAGATTTTAGATTCAGAATGTACAGAAACAATATGGTTCATGGAATTATCATTGATTTGGTAATTACAGAATTATAAAATTTCTTTTAGCAAAGATCTAATTTTCTTTTCTAAGTAAATGTCAATCGAAGAACGGACAACTGTAATGCTAAACAAATTTTTAACGGTGACCTTGGATTGACTAACGGATTATAGGGCGCCCAAGACTAGGAAGACTGACAATCTCTGCAACTTTGCTGGTAAGGACAGAATAAGAATAATCCTTTACTATGCTTAAAAGCATGCTTCAGCAGCAGCCCATATTGAATAGTGGACTAAACTACAGAGAACTGTAATTTTAAACTTGAAATTCGGGAATATCCAATATGACCCGTATTTGAGCAACATGTGTAGAATATAGTGAAGAACAGACGATACTCCAGATTTATTGTTTTAACCGAATTTGTTACAGGAAAGCGCTATAACAGACGTTGAACGACGTCTCAATATCTCAGAATTCACTCCTAGAGATCTTATGGAGGATCTGAACAGGGTGTATGATGACGTTGCTGGAAATGTGCTAAAGTTCTTAGACATCATTCATTACGCACATTCGAGTGAACACACTGAAGACAATGTACATAGATATAGTACTGAATTGGATTCAAAGCATTTGGAAATGCAAAAAGAAGAGATGGTAGGTAATGGTGGATTTGGAAGTGGACAAATCAATGATTTAAATATACCAATTTTTCCAAGTACCTTTCTAAATCTATTTATGCGGGATGCTTTACAGTTTTGGTGTCCATAACTGGGCTAGATTTCACGGTGGTTAATGCTAAAGAAAACTAGAATTACACAAGCAGTAAATACCTATTCATCCTATTTTTGTGGGTTGTAGCATGGGCACTTGGCCGAGGCACAATATGAGCCTCTTTATGCTTCTAGTTTATCGATTCTGGCATAAAAAAGTAGTAGTGGCGGAATCGTAGGTAGACCTACTACTCTACCATTAGATAACCATTCTGTCCTAAATAAAGGTGCAAGGCGTGATCAACCTCTCAAATGGCGCGGCCCCGCGCGCTAAAAACCGTTGACCAAGCTAACATCAGTTTTGTCTCGAGACAGTTCTTGTAGGTAATTTGGCATTTGTAGATTTTATTACCAGAATTAATATACAGGAAAACTTTTTAACCAAATTTTGAGAAGATAAACTTAAATTTTAATATACACGTAATTATTATTTATTTTGGTAGGTACCTAAGTCTTAGTAAAAAAATATCTTATCGCTAGCAAAAGATGATTACTATTGATTGGTATTCCACTGTCACCCACGCGCCGCCGTATTAGCTGCACGCTAGCTAAGGTCACTGATCACAAATTTTACACCACGTGCTTTTTTCGATGTTATTAGATACGAATAGATCGCTGAAAATTTGCTGATAAGGCGAATAAAAAAAAATCGTATTGAAGAATTATTTTAAAAGTGTTCTATGACACGGAACCGCCTAAGAAATTCGCGATCTGGTTACAATGTTTTATTTTTTCTGTATAGTATGACTGGTAATTGGTGTAAAATACTTACTTACTTACACCGTGACTTTTAAATGGTTGCTTTCCTGTGGAAAAAATATTTGCTATCAACATTACAATACAAAAACATACCTAAATTTAAAAAATACATTTGTTTTATTAACAAAACTCGAAACTAATACGTTGTTTACTCGAAAGCGAATAGTAGGCAACAATAGTAGATAATTTTACGACGTAAAATACTTGTAGGCATGTAAAAAGACAAGTTACGTACGCAAGTACCGCTTTTGTTCACACCAAATAATCTATCGTACGTAGAACTATAGCGTGCGCGTTTACTTATCTTAATTGTATGCCGCCGCTCACTGCTGCCAATAAAAACCTATGTTAGTCTGTGTTACACCCCTCTGGTACCCCGCTTACCGCTGTTGACCACCGACTCGACACCGTCGCATGTGTGTGACAAAAGTATGAGTTTAGATGTAACTAAGTTAACGATTTTTTTTTATATTTGCTCTACTTCCAGAACAATATAATTCTGTCGCGGGAAAGCAACCATTTAAAAGTCACGGTGTACTATGGAAGTGCTCATAATTACAAAGACACGATTTTTTGGAGCTCTTGTTTATTAGTTTACTTTTTATTTCTGATATAAAAAATATGTTCGCTTAAGATACTTCCCGTACACGAAACTACAAAGAAAACGTCATAAACTTAGTTTATGTTTAGACATAATAAAATTAGTTTCAAGACTATATTGGCTTTTGAATGTTCCAGGAGAAGGTTTATCAACAAATAAAAAAGAGACCTAAATTATCTTGGACACGCAACCTGGTTCGTTCCACAAACAGCACTGGAGACCCTAAGAAGGAGGTGAAACTTGTGCTCTCTGAAATGAAATCTATTGTAGAGTATTTAAGGGACTTACTCTTTAAGGTATAAGTTAACTTTTTTTTTTCATTTTAGATGTTTTGAGCCCTACTACACTGATGAAAAATAAATGTTTATAAACATTTATAACATTTGAAAAGGACATCATCATATTAGTGGAACGTTAGAACGGGTCTCGCACTCTCTGCGTAACCCAGTTTCGTTTGGAGATATGATTACTGGCAAATGATAACAAATATTTTATTCGTTACAATTTGCATATTAACAATCTTGTTAAAAAATGTTTTGTAACATTACCTAACATGAAAATATTTTCTAACATTGTGATCAAATGTTTGTTAGAAAATGCTTAGGTGCTCATGTGTGTAAACAGTTTTTATCAACACTGTGGCAGCACCATGAGTTCAAAAAGGAGAAGGTTTCTCAATTTGACCTCATATAGTTCTTTGTAGTACCAGCCTACAACCAAATGTACACTTATAATAATGGGTGGGTGGATGTCACATGTCTGCGAATTATTAATACGTTTTATAATGTGGTTCTGTTACAGGCTCCAATTGGCTGGCCAGACTTAGTGATTTGGCTGCTAAGCAGTGGGTCTAGAGTAGCGTACTTCAAGATGCCACTAGCTGATATTATTTATTCTGTAATACCTGAACAAAATGGAAAAAACTGCGGACGAATACAAAGCATTCTTTTAAAAGTAATAATTTTACATAAAATAACATCACCCACTGTTTGCCGGGTATATGTAGATCCCATACGTATTAAGAGCGAGCCTCCGCGAGAACTTCAAGCTGCAACTAAGATTCAATGGAATTAAACTCGGGACCTCGCGGTGACAAAGCAAACATTCTTACCATTTGGACGAAAGATGTCGAACAGCAGTCATGCAGTATTACATACTTTAGTTTTTTTTAATGTTTATGTTAGTTTGTGAAACTTAAACATATGTTGTTAATTTAGATAGTGAAATTGACTTATTCTAGATAACGTCAGTCATACGTGAGTGATATTTTGCCAAGTCATTTATTTGTATTATTAATGTGTAACTTTTGATCTGTTTATCTTTTTAGGCTGAGGTGCATTATTGTTTTTGTTTATGAACTGTGTATTACTGAGCACTGGATTTAGCGCCATCAATTCATTTACAGCTTCAAGAATCTCAAATAATAACAAACAAAGCTCTTTATTAATTACAAATAATAACAAAAATAATAATAAATTATTATTAGAAACATGTCAATCATTTTGCTCAAACAAAGAGATAACTTATCTCTGCCTGCTGTTATTAAATTATTTTATAAAATATCACACCAGGCTAATCAGTCATCATGGACATTATGCGTGTTATTATATTATCATCTTTTGCATTAGATTGTAGGTATCCACCACTAACATTCAAGTAATATAATAACACTAGTGGCCCGCCCCGGCTTCGCACGGGTAGATATCGGTATTTAGATAAAAATATTAATATTCATATATTTTATCACACTCTTGGCTTACTTTCCATGCTTAGAACGCTCGATCAAGTCTGCTGTGGCAAAACAAATAATCAAAATCATTAAATTAACAGCTATGGTGCCACAATAACCCACAGATAGACACCCAGATAAATGTTAGGTATCTACATAAGTAACGGTCCCGGTTGTGTCACATGTTGTTTCCGCAACCCCCTGGCACAAATGCGCACCCGGGAGATTTTAGTGGGTACCCTTTGGGAATCTCACTCAGTTGTTGTAGATATAATTCAATGATTTAAAAAAATAATAACCCTGAAACATTTTTTTTGTTAAAATTGGCCCACCCAGGCTACATGGTAACTTTCTTTTACACAGATACACAAAATACAGATACACAGATACACGTCTTAACCTTATAACACCCCTCTTTTTTTCTGTCGGGGTTAAAATCCATTAGAGTCACAGATATAACCGCTCTGATTCTTAAATTACAATTTTGATAAATCTTATACTCATGATAACTTTTGAATGGTATGTCCGATTCAAATAACTCAAAAAGTAAGTTACAGGTACTAATATACCCTTGAATATTAAGTTAATATTGTAGTGTAATATTTATTTAGATAAGGATTGATACCAAGGTACAAAATATTCAGTCTAATTTTAGGTGGAAAAAGTACGTACCTACCTGAAATATTTAAATATATGGTACCGCGGACTTTTTTGTAGACATTTATGACCTCTATAAAACTGTATAGTACATCACTTTGCTCTTATGTCAATAGTTTCCGCAGCGTACGCGATATAATGATATTTTTCGTTATTTTTTTCACACCTTGGGTTACATTATCGAAGTTTTCATACGGATTCCTAATTTTTCTTAACATAAAATATAGCCTATGTTGCACAGTAGTTTTTGAGTCTATTCGTTACAAACAAACAAACAATCAAATATTTCCTCTTTATAATATTAGTATAGATAACACACACGGTCATCTGGTCCCAAGCTAAACAGAACTTGTTGTATAGAAACCAGATAACTGGCACCTATATACTTTACATACACAACTTTTATTTTGTAATTATATACATAGGTACAATAGATAATGACACCCAGACTCGATACTCGATCGTGCCCACATCTTTGTGTGAATTGTTACATCGCTGCTGCTCTATATTGATGAAGGAAAACATCGAGAGGAAACCGGCATGTCTAAGAATTAATCATTCGAGAACATGTGACATCTACCAACCCGCACTTGGTCAGCGTGTGTGCAATGTCTAAACTTTCTCAACCCGTGTCCAGCAGTCCGACACTAAAAAGGGTCAACCCTTTTTAGTGTCGGACTGCTGGACACGGGTCTTCACCTCAAGGTGAAAGTGAAGTAAATTTACAAAAGGTGAGTGGTGTATGTATATTAGGTATATTATTTATCTGGTTTTCCTATCACAAGCTCTGCTTAGCTTGCGATCGGATACGACCGTGTTAATGTCCTAGAATATAGTTTTCTTTTAATATTTTTTTTTCTGTAATAGGCTTGCGCTTGACCACAACTCACCTGTTGTTAAGCAATGATGCCCTCTACGATGAAACGCAATTAATCAATCCCTTTCACTTATTTAATTCGTTCATCCTCCTACCTAACACAAAATTATCTGACTAACCCAACTATATCCTTTTGCCAGCCGTTAAAATGTCCAAAACACACAAACTCCATAGCTTCGAACTGTGTGTGCGTTGTGGGGAGAGTGGAGCTGTCACTATGGATGGGTCTCAACAGACAGAGTCAGACTTTTTGTTCGTCTCTACCAAAAGGATACAAATTAAAATACAGAGGAAAAGACATGATAAGTGATATGTATCTGAAGCCTTCGAAAATAGTATGTAAATATTTTTTATTCACTTTTATTTACTTTGAATCCCAATTAGCTAACTGAACGCGTTTTTAACAGACTTCTGATAAAAAAAGTAGGAGATTCTTTGTTTGGTTGTGTTTTTTGAAGTCAGAACGTCTTAATTATGGGTGAAACTCAAAATTTTGTAAAAAAAAAAAGCCGGCGCCATACAGCTATGGCCAGTGACTGTGAACGGTGAGACGTCATCGGAAGATTGGAATTGTTTTGGCGCGAAAAAAACTGCTCTGATACCACAATTTTTACCAATAATTTAAAATGTCGTATTTTCAATATACCCGTGGTCTATTCTACGAGGAAATCATTCAAAAAAGCAAGAATAAAAATAGTGCATCTTCCCTATTAGTACGATAAAAGTTACGTTTTAACCTTTTTCGTATTACAGATGTACCTATTGTTTTATACTAATTTCTTGTCTGAATTATTAATTACGAATCTTTTATTCCTTAATTTAAAATTATTTGGTCCTTACTCAATAATAATATTGTAAATGGTACTTTGCTGTTATTATTCAGAAATAAAAACTTGTGTTCCCTATTTTGTTTTCTATTTCCCTTTAATTTCTTATGTCGAAGAGTGAAATTAGAATAAGTTTGCTCATATAGCTTGAGAATGCTTTATCTTAAAGCCTTATTAGGAAATTTCTTGCTGAATTTATGTCTAGGTAGTGGAGTGCAGAGTATTTCTTTACAAAGCAAAAATCTCTAGCAGTGTGACTGGAACAAATGAAGCTAATCTTTTTGCCAGAATCAATGCTTTAAGCGAAATTAGAGAAACCAAGGTAATAAAGCAATTTCTATTAAATTACAACAAAATGGGTAATTTGGATTGTTTGTTTACTGAAACGTATTTATGCAGGAGTGGTGTTTTAAGGAAAATTATTTTTGCATACTTAGCAATTTTTTATGATAGAAGTTTTGGAATAACGCAACGTTGCGTTCGTGAGCAGTATTAGCTTATTATTAGGATATCGTAATTAAAAATGACTTTAGTGTACCTTCTTTAAAAAAAGTTTAACAACTTTTTGGTGACCTCCTTGGGCCCCGTGCACCGTTTCTTTTCTCAACCATCATAAAGAGTAACGGTCTTCTTCATAAAAATCTTATAAGACTCTTTAGTTAAAATGGACTTTGTCTCTTTCTTACATTAGTATAAATGTCAAGATGACAGACAAAGACCAACGAATCATAACCCTATTTTAGCTATGATGAGTTTAGTAGACGTTTATGAATACGGGGGTTAGAGTGTTGAGTTGAGACACGCTGGATAGATAATGGATCACATTGGATGCTGGATAAGATGCTGGTTGGGTGAGATATCAGTCTCACCCAACCAGCATCTTATCCAGCATCCAATGTCCAAACCGGCATGTCATGTCATGTCATGCCGGTTTCCTCACGATGTTTTCCAACCGTGATGTTGAGCAATGCGCTGTGACGAAACAATTTACAGTGGGGTTGGTAAATACCTTTGACCCTGTTAGGGTTCAAGAGATTGGCAAACACCTTAACTTTGCAGCTCCTTCATATACATATATTAACATGGTCATGTCGGTTCACTCTATTGACGTTATCGTTATCGTTATTACCGATTCTATCCTTTCCTAATAAGGTGAAATCCAAAACGTTGAACCCAGTATGGAATCAGGTGCTGAAGGTTCAAAAACAGATAGCTGCAACTAAAGATCGCGTTGCTGCAAGTCCTCCCGCAGTTCTTGTCGAAGTTTATGACAATTCTATGGTAATTCAACATTTTTTCTATCATCCTTATGTCTAAATAACTTCTAACCACAATTAATTCCCATCCAATATCCATAAATATCTTCACCTGTTTTCTCATTGTGGACCAACTTTAAGAGCCATGCTTGAAAAATATCGTATAGGAATTTTTGGTAGTAAATAGTAGCATTATACTGAAATTGCAGGACAAAATTGAATTAATTGGCCGAACCCAGTTGCAGCCAATGTTTACTGAAAAACAGAATTATGAATATGCACCAAAATTGCAGTGGTTCGACATGCACAGAGGCGTCGAGTACACTGGTCAGCTCTTAATGTCACTTCAAATTATTCATGTGAGTCTACAGACCTTTATAAAACAACACCATGCAAACCTGGAACTAAGATATCTAGAGACTTTAAAGCATTTAACGTTAAAAAACAATTCGCATCTACACAAAACTTGCTTGTAGTATATAGTTATAGTTCCATGCTACGTCCTGAAGACGTTATTACTTGCTGTATAACAGCTGCAGATAATATGAAAGATGTCACTATTGGAAGAGATAATAGCTTTACAGAGATTTTCCAAGACAGTGCTGATAGATATTGATACTGACCGTTAAGTAATGAGGGTAAATATTATAAACAGCATTAGCAATATAAGCATATGACATATTATTAAAGTCAATCATTGTTAGCGTTGTGGTTAATCTGTACTGAAGTTAGCAGTTATAATTTTTATAAATATTCTGAGACATTATAATTTTGAATTAATTAATTCCATTACAAGTTCCCGAGTTTTAAAAGATGCAATTTTGTATTTTTTTTTTTGCCAACTACAGTTACAAGAAACTGAAATGAAAAATATATTGTATACCTTTGAAGAATGTCACGCGCAAGAAATAATAAGAGTGACAAACAGTACTAGACCAGAATTAGAAGAAGTGGAACCACTGCCAAAAACATTAATCCCGAAGTTGAAGACGTACAAGTAATTGGTTCTCTAATAAAACAAACTAATAATATAAACTTTAACATAGTTAATTACACTCCTAATACGGACAGGACTCTGATTACTGACTTAGTTTGTTTGCTCAAGATTTCAAGGCATTTCTTATTTATGTGCAAACAGACATAGTAACAAAACATAACACACAAATTAACAAAGTACTCGTACATCGGCAACTTTTCGCATAGGCGATAAATCACACAAAACGACTTTGATAATCGGTAGTGGTGAAGTAAAACAATGAAAGAAACATTTGTTTTGCAGTATCATCCAGCAAGTGGTTTTGATTGCAAATATATTTTTTATCATTTAATGAATGGTGCTTGACCACAACTTGCCTTGTGTGAAGCAATGATGTAGTCTACGATGGAACACGCTTACCTAGTAAATACCAATTCTGTCTAGATTCTATAAGTAGCATGTGTTGTTTCTAAATAAAGGGTATTTGTAGAATGGATGTTTATTGGTGGGGCCTTCGTGATGCGCCTGCGTCAAGAAAACCTTGCGTGATCCTAGAAATAGATGACCTTACTGTAAAGTCTGAAGTGGTGTCTGAAAAGAAACCCAACTGCAACTTCCCTAACGGTCGATGCTCGCATACTTTGCAAGCTTCACTCAACGACCTGTTTTGTCCACCTATGAAGATCAGGTAATTAACCTCTTCAATGGTAGTATACGCGCAGAAAATCTGCAGCGTAAAACTGTCTCTAAAAATGACTGTTCTAGGTTATATGACAGCAGTACTTTTGGAAGAACTTTATTTTTGGGAACTCACGTAGTCAAGAATCCAACCAAATATATCGTGAGCTGGTTACCGAAGGTTGAAAGAGAGACATCTTTGAAATCTGCCTCTATAATTTCTTCAAATTTTTTCCAAGGTATTTCCGTTACCGAGAGTAGACTAATGGTTGTCTCCTATCTGGTCAAAATGCATAGGCCAGAAGATTCTGGGCTACGCATTTTGACCTAATTCAAGTTTTTCTAATAAAGCAGCTGGATGGTTATCTCATCACAATGTCCTAAAATGTCTAGTGTTACAACATATTTTATCGGTTTCCTCACGATCTATTTCAGTAAGGAAAGAACAAACTTAGAGATGATAGAATTTGAAACCGATGTAACCAATTTAGATGTCTATAATCCTAGCTAGGCTAGCTTCCAACAATTCACAAACTTCCTGCCAGCTACAAATAAATGCTTCATTGCAAAATATGTTTCAATAGTCAATCAGGTGCAGTACGTTGTAAGGCAAACCTCCTCATCGACACCTGAGTCGATAAATGGAACAAGCACTTTGGAAATGAACAAAACATCACTATGGAGGACAATATTCTGCTTCAAAGAGCCGGGCGAAGAAGAGTCGGTTCTTTTGCCAATGTTTTCTAATTACAAACGTCAGATGAAATCTGGTTACAATTGTAAAGAGGTTCTTGTCCAAAGAGATTGGTGGACAAGGTATTATTCGTCACTACAGGTTAGTTTCAATACCTCATAAAAAATGGTATTGCACATCATTTAATATTTTTGTCCTATAGGTAGATAGATAGAATTATTATGATGTCACGAGCTCTTCCTTAAATGCGAGTAATCTGAATAATAATCTATCAATTAAAAAAAAGAAAACATAGTACATATCTTTTTTTCATTACAGAGTGATTCAGATGATGATGCATTTTGCACTGATAAAATAACTGTAAGTATGTGATACAAATTATAACGACTAACTCCTACACCTACACAAGTGTTCGACTATCTTTTGTCTTACATACAGCTTAGCGCGTTCGCCTTAGCCGTCGAGGTTGCGGGTTATTGGTTATTCAATCTTGCTCCGGACTTCGGTACCACAGTTGCTCTGAGTAGCTAGGTAAAAAGCATTCAAAAAACAGACCGTCTATTTTGTAGACTATCCATTTTGTAGTGTGCAGATGAGCAAAGTAGTGACAGTTTGATTTTGGAAAATTTTGTAGGGTCATTATATCTACAGGTTTTAGGTTCTAATCTCAAAAAGTGACTTTATTATCATATTTAGGTATTTAAAAAAATACGCCCCAGTGCAGTGGTGATATTCAAAATAGTCTTTGACAATACACAAACTAGATAAATATTTGTATTAGTATTATTTTAAAGCCATGTCTAGTTTCTCTATATTTTTTTTTAGATATACGACAGCGAACTAGAAAATCAACCAGAGTTCAACAAGTTCAAAGATTGGTGTATGACACTAAAATTGTATAGTGGAACTAAAACTGGGATCCCAGATCGTGATGATGAGTTGCATTGTGGATATCTTAGGGCTTCCTTCGCTTTTTACCGATGGCCTCCCCCACTGGACACTGTCGCTGTTAGCCAAACTGGAGTGGATCTTTACAAAGGGTAGCATATTATACCACTCACTCGTCGACTCAGTATACTCCGTATTACTCTTTTTGACTGTCGTCGTTGCTTTGAGATAAACTAAAAATTATTACTATTAAACGCGGTTGAGTCGTTATAAGTTTTAGTAGGAGCAACAAACACCTACTAATTTGTATGATTTGTGATTTCGGAGTCTTAACAAAACTCTTAAGGTTTTTCCTAATATAAACGTGCAGGCAGCGGCTGCACGGAGCTGGCAGCACGCGGCTTAGCCTGCGTAGTATTAGGATAAAAAACAGCCTATAAGCTCTTCCAGACTACAATTTATCTCTGTGTGTATTCAAATTTCATCCAAATCCATCAAACAGTTTTTGCGTGAAAGAGTAACAAACATCCATCTCCACACATCCGTGCAAACTTTCACACTCATAATATTAACTCATCTTACATACTCCTCGGGGGTAGTTTTCGAAAAATTATTCGCACTAGCTCTGTTCTGCACAATCTTTCAATACAAACACGAGTGTTTGAACGAACTTAGCAGGCCCTCATAGTTTCGTCCTGCTTATCTGTTTGTCTGAACGCAGCTTAAGAACTACTTGAAAATTGTTGGCAAAAATTCAAAATCATTAAAATTACCTACGTTGTCATCACTGATAAGAAACTCTATTTTTCCAATAGTTAAATAATTTTTATAAAGAGTAATTTTGACGTTTTGACAGACACGTTCCGATCTCTGCCCCAGATAAAATTTATGTAGATAGAACAATCGGCCTTTTGTCTATGATTTCTACCAATGATTTGACGTCCATCTATGATATCCTGTGCAGAGCCTCTAGGTAAAGCCCATAGCAAAGCGATAACGAAGGTTCGATTAGAATTCAATGTGTGAGATTGACATAAGCTTGTCACGTGACATTTCGAAGGTGAAGGTCAATCTTATACCTACATTTTGCTCTTTTTGATCTTTCGTTTTCGCTTCACTATGTAATTTGTCTAAGGGGCCCAGTTAAACCTTAATTTACTTTTACATACCATGATGGTCTAACTAATATCTTGCTATAGAACAACCTTTACCGAACTAGTTAAAGTATGAGAAGTATTTAATAATTAATATGAGTCAATAAATATATTGCAAACGGATTGTCTAAAACATTTCGGTCCAGAGTATGATTAAATAACAATTTTTTTTATACATTTCACTGGTGAAGTTAATAGACCAATTTTATACCAATCGAAAGTATGAAGCCCATAAAATAAGCAAACGTTTGGTTTACTAATTTTTCCCGTCACAACTCTTGGGTAGGCAGGTGTAAACAGGTAAATCGATACTAGTTACTTTAACATGCATTTTATGGGCTTCATACTTTCGATTGGAATAGAATTTGTCTATTAAAAAAACAGTTCCTTAAATGTTTAAAAAAATATATTGAATTGTTAATTAATCAAAATTCTACACTGAATTTTTTTTGACCACCCTTCAAATGGGTATATATTTAATTGAATATAAAATACTTCTGATCCATTAACCAGTTCAGTGAAGGTCGTTCTATAGCGGGACCCTATGCTATGAATATTTCAGTTATTATTATTTTCAGTTATTTTAACGATTACCCTTTAAACGAGCCCTCTAAGTTCTTAGTGCGAGTGTATGTTATCAAAGGGATGAATCTCAAAACAAAATCATTTACTAGCAGACTAGATCCGTACGTGGCTATTAGTTGTGGAAACAAACATCTTGGTGATCGAAAAAACTATATTAACAACACTTTGAATCCAATATTTGGAAAGTACGTAATTTTAACATGCGAAACTATATTTTTTTTTTCGAGATTAGGTCGTTATTACTTCAACCCTTTTTAGTATCACAATGCTGAGCACGGGTCTTCTCTCAACTTTATTACTACACACGCTGGCTTAGTGCCAGTTGGTGGATGTCACATGTCCTCGAATGATTAGTTCTTAGACATATATGTCGGTTTCCTCACGATATTTTCTTTTACCGATATTGGTCAGCGGCGATGAAACAATTCACGCAAATAGTGTGGATGCGACCGGAGATTGAACCCTTTGTTTCAAAGGTGAGGCAGATACTGCTCCATTACTGCTGCTACCGCTGCAGACCAATTGTGTCATGATTTTTATATACCTATAACCTGTAACTACTGCCCACCTGATGGTTAGTGATCTACAGTGAACACCTAATAGCTAGCCTATCGACGCTAGCAACATCATTCAACGCTCTTCATTTCCATTCCTTTTAGATACCGACACCGACGCGATCGTCTTCAGCTATTTTACTCATATCCTGGGAAACAACCAAAAATTTTTACACTGCTTGTATCTGATATACGTCAATTCATGTAACAAAAATGTTTTTTTTAGTATCCCACCAGGTGCAGCTAAAGTTTCATGCTAATCTGTGATACCCCAATTATGTTGACTACATAAAACTTTACTGGATATCCTGATAAATAATAATTGTTATTGAAATTAAAGTAAATTCATATTACATCTAAACGCCAAAATGACATACGTGGTTAATGTTAATACGTAAAATAGAACGGGTAAATAAGGAAAAAAGCTTATCTTACTAGGCTGGCTGGCACTTACCTACTAACATTATCGCGATGTTATTTCCTAGTTGTGTTTTAACCTCTGACAAAAAAGAGAAGTGTTAAAAGTAATTCCCCTTATAATAGGGTTGTTGACAGGTGTACCTCGATTTTTATAAATTGCATATAATGCTCGGTGTGCATAAAAATATTACAAAATTTAAAAAAATAAGCGATACACATAATTTAAATACTAGAAATAAGAACGATCTTGTAGCACATCATACTCGACTCCACAAAATCAGTAACTCCTTTATGGGGCAGTGTATACGTTTCCAAAATAAACTTCCAAATAATATTCGGGAAATGACTATTAACAAATTTAAAATAACTATAAAATCTACGTTATGTAAGAAAGCGTATTATAAAATTTCAGACTATCTAACGGATAAAAACGCTTGGAATTAAGTCGCTCTAATTCAACACAATAAACAAACAAAATGTAATAGATATAAGTACTTCATTTAAAAAAGAAAAAAAGCCTACTGAGTTTTTTGGTAGTGGTTCTCAGTAGTTGCCAGTCATTCACTGCACGGTAGGAAAAGAAATTGGACTATTTTTAAGTAGACTCGCGTCTCAAAAAAAAAATAGCATATTTTCATTTCATTTTCATTTCATTTCATTTATATGAAGACGCATGATCTGAACACGCTGTCATTTGGCTAACCATGTCGAATGATGCGGCTGGCCGCATCCAGTCAATTGCTAATGCGTTCACGCTCTATGGACTTATTTTGAATTGCGATTTAATTAATTAATTTTATAGATTCTAGAACTGAAATAAAGACTGTGGCAGGCAGGGAGAGACCACCCATATCACTACAATTAACGGAATGGTTTCAGAATGTACGAATTCCGTTGCACGTTGCCCGATGATTATCTTCTCACAGTATCTTTGTATGACTACGATGCAACACCGCCTGATGAGCTCGTCGGTACTACCACTATTGATTTGGAAAATAGAATTTATTCAAAGCACAGAGCAACTGTGGGGTTGCCTTTTAAATATAATTTGTGAGTACGATTTTTAAACTACTTGCCAGTGTCTTGGTTACATGTTAAAAATTTTGTACCCATTTTTTACGAAAATAACTCAGTCGGTAAAAATAACTCTAGTTTGAAATTTGACTCACTTAAAGTTTCAAAGATGAGAAGAAAACATTTTCATATAAGGTCAAATTTTAAACACCAAGTGACCACTAGGCCTTTGCAAAATTAATTGTCCCGCAGCGTGAAAATACCCATCTACCATTTCAATCGGTCCATATGTAACCAAGAGCTAATTCCTTCACATTTTTGCTAAAAATATCTTTCAGAAGCGGCGCCAACAAATGGAGAGATTGTAACAAACCGTCCATTATTTTGGAGCAACTATGTACCAAAAACCATTTACAACCTCCTAAGTTTCCAGATTCATCAACAGTTGTTGTAAATGGTGTAGAATACAAAGCGGATAATGAGGGTTAGCTAATTTCCAAGGATTTTGCCGTATTAATAATAGGATGCACTTAAAATTTTTGTAACCACAGTAAGACCTACTGCAATTGGATGACTTTTCCCAAGATACCTACAGGTTCCCTACCTAGTTTAGGAAAGGGAGTCCCATGACTATACAAATTGTTCTACCTACTGGTATTTTCTTCGTAAGTTTTTATTTACCTTTAAGACAACTCTATATGCCGTGTACAAACTGTGTAGCAAACCAATATTTATTATTTATAATCAAAGAAAAGGAAAAGTCCTATCTGTTTTGTTCCGACTACGACAGCCAATTGAATCTTACTAGTGAAGTACACATTCCTGTTAGATATTTTAGTGCCCATGTGTGTTCTTAGCCATAGGCACAGACTGAACGACACCACAAGATTAGGTGCTGGACCTACATTTACTCGTTGCTATGCGGAGCTATAACCCACGACCTCAGAAACCAAATTTTAACATACTAGCCAGGCATGGTAATATCAGTTTCCTGTCTAGGGAATAATGTTAATAAACTAGAGAAGTACAAACAATCTCTTTCATTTATCGCGGAATTTGATCTCGCGCCGAGGTTGGAGTTTAAAGGCGAAGACTGATTGCCTCATTTGCGTAGAGGATCTTGAACTAAACCTAATGATAAAGTCACATGTGTCAATCTTAGAGACAAGCCAGTCACGTTGTGTATCATGCCTAGTAATTAAGTTACTGATAAAAAAAGACTCATGCAAAGTTGGAATACCTACTTGAAGCGTAACACTTGTATCTGTATCTTTTTCTGTGTCCACAGACGTTCTCTTTCTAGCATACTATAATAATTGTAAAGGCATGTAGATACATTGTAGGTAGTAACACAAGATGTTGTTCCAAATGTGGCCTCCATTTATACCTACTTATCTGCGTGCGGTCTTAGTGTCATTTGAAATAATGTAACTACCTATAAGTCACAGTAAATCAAAAACATAAATGTGAAGTCAGTGGAATGAGATTTCATCAATAGAATGCCATGGGGTGCCATGTCTTGTGATTTCAAGCTCAAGGCGCGGACGTCAGTTTTGTCTTCAAATTATTTTTGCCTTCATTTTTATTTATTCTGAAAATAGGCTTGCGCTTTACTACAACTTGCTTAATGTTAAGCAATAATTTATTTTACGATGGAAAGCACCTGCACTCTTGAGTAAGAATGATTTTTGGTGAGAAGGTGGAAGTGAAATGAGGCTGAACATGGTTGGAAACCATAAAGGAGTAACAATTCCGACCCACCCTCTTAAATAGTGTCACCGGACTCGCTCCGGAACAGGGCAAGGCCACCTGGCGGTGCGGATTTATCTGGTGGGTGGTCACTAACCACGGCTGAAGCCTACCACTACTTTATTGTTACCTGATTTGGACCACGTGGGGGAGTTTAGATAAAAGGTGGATGAATGTGACTCAGCCCCAAAAACCTCTTAATATTAGCGTTTGTCCAGCGTAGTCAATAGATTTGGTTTGCAATGTGTGCATTTTCATTCTGTAAGTAGGTAATAGTGTAATTTAACTACTAGAGTAGACTGTCTAATTATTTGCTAGCAATTACTATTTATCAAGTGCTATATGCTAGACTCTAGTATAATTATAGCACTTAGCAATAAGTGAAGCTCTTATCATGTTGTTCTAACCTAGGGTTAGGTTAGGCCATTGGACTTTGTAAGTTAGTTCTACTGTAGGTAAATATTTGTTCAATCACATGTCCAACTCTGTCCAACTCTGAATTCTTAATCACTTCACGCTTTGTTTCGTAATCTAGATTGTTCTTCATTATCCTATAATAGGCATGCGCTTGACCATATCCTGTTGTTAAGCAGTGATACAGTCTACGAAGAAACGCGCATAAACTTAAGATGTAAATGCAAATCATTTATATACCTACAAAAGCTTGTAGATAATCTCTCAATAGGAGACGACACTTGTAGGTACAAAAGTATTGTAGTGTACAAACCGTCTAGCAAATAGCTAGGGAATTCGCTTGTAAAAATGTATTGCGAGTGACAATAACAATAGTGTTCGTTTCAGACAGGAATAGTTTCAAGTCAGCTTCGGATCATAAAGAGAATATTTGCTTGCACTTACTGCACAATTGGCATACATTGCCTATTTGTGGGTATCATTTGGTACCAGAACACGTGGAAAGTAGGACTTTGTATAACAATGATAAACCAGGCATGGAACAGGTCAGTTGAAGGGTCTTTATAACCAGTAATTATATAATACGCTTTAATGCAAAATAGTGCATGCATTCACCCGTCACCTTTATTTGAAAATCCAGTTCAATCTTTACTAATACCTATTATAAATGCAAAAATAACTCTGTCTGCTTCTCGCGCTTTCATGCCAAAACTACTTACGTTTTGTTATGGAGATAGTTTGAGACCCTTCTTCTTCTCTAAACTATTTTACGAGTAAATCGTAAAATTGATTAAGTAGGCTTTAATTCACATACGCTGAAAATGGAATGGTCAGTTCTTGACATGCCGAATTCCTCATGATGTTTTCCTCCACCGATGTTGACATGTGAAACTTTTAATACTAAAGAAGTATCTTAAGGCGCGATCTTCAAAATGTTTCCAGGGTAAACTGCAAATGTGGATAGATATCTTTCCTCTAAATTCTGGTATTTATATACCACCAGCAGTGAATATAGCGCCGCGAAAACTGGAGGAATATGAGCTTAGAGTGATTGTTTGGAATGTTCAAGGAATCAAATTCGACGAATACGGCAAAAAAGTAACTGCCATTTTTGTCAGGGCGTAAGTACAATTTTTTTTGTGATAATTGCAATAAATAAATATTTTTGTTTTTATAATATTCTAATCCTGATGGTGCTAATGGTTTCCCTATCTACCTAAACACACAGGTCCCATCTTAACTATCAACTATCTCGCGTGTTGAAAGAGTATAGGCCTTAATCCACTCACGCTAGTCAAGTGCAGATTGGTGAACGTCACATGTCCTCGAATAATTAATTCTTAAAGATGCCGTTTCTTCACGATGTTTTCCTTCACCGGTATAGATCAGTTCACGCAAAGATTTGTGGACTGTAAATTTTGCATTAGTTTACGAGTTTAACCTGCATAACCTGGGTACCTATTTTCTATACCAAGTTGCAAAAGCTAGTTATTATTAAAAGAAAGTCGTAATCATCCTTATTCCATTTTATACAATACTTAATTTTTTATCCCCGATACAAATTACGGAGTTAATTTCATTGTAATAACTGAAAATTACCAGCTCCCCTGCTGTTAAACAAAGCCATCTTTATACGAATTTCACTCGCAACTAATCAATATTTTTAACGGTCCCCAAAATTTATGCATTTTTGGTGTCAATAAAATAATTATTATTTAAAAAATCGCGACATTATTATAATTATCTATTTAATATTTTTATAATATGCTAAGGTCTATTTGGTTACCAAAAAAAAAATACAGTCGCACATAGATCCTGCTCCATTTATGAAAATGTTTAAAAAAAATGAAGATGTGGTATCGTTGACAACACAATTGTTTTAGTTGGATTGATACCATGGAAGAAGCTCAATACACTGATGTGCAATTCAATGTTTTATCTGGCGAAGCATGTTTTAACTGGCGAATGATATTTCATTTTTTGTACCATCAGTCGGAGAAAAAGGTAGGTACAATTTGATAAGCTCGTACGATATAGAGTTCATCACAAGTTGCGAGAGGTCACGGAAATTCTAGTGCAAAACATGTTATTCCATTTTATCTACATAATTAATTGGTTAGCTGATAATAAGTAATACGCAGTTGCCTCGCTACTAAGTACATTGTATGTGTTATTGTTACCAAGTAGATTGTGTGAAGGTAATTAGTTCTACACATCCCATCGCCCCGGATGAGGACACATGGCGAGGTCGCCCGTACACCTGTAGGTACCTTCCTAAGTATGTGAGACTTTCGTTCTTACCCCAGGCGAACGGGACCCTGTACTGTCTCCCTGCTACTAGCGGCCGTGGTCAGTTTACAAAAAAACCCACGGGTGTTCCATCGGACACCATTTCAGTCATTCGGGCAAACTCTCGAAACCCTACCCGTGACGGCTCCGGCCGCACTTTTCTACTATTCACCAGGCAAATTTACGTCACCAAACAACTCGATCGTATTCCAACGAAATGTTTGATGAAGCCATAAATGGGAACGGGCCATAATGCTCAATAAATATCCAAAATAAAAATGATTGAAATAAAGAAAACCTATAGGTACACTGACTGCAAGTCTACTATCTTAGTCTTCATTCTCACTTCTCAGTGAAGTTTAACAATGTGAAATCGAGGACATGCATGTTTTTAGTTACTAATCCTATCCTACTTCCTACTAATATTATAAATGCGAAAGTAAGTGTGTGTGTGTGAAGGTTTGTTACCGCGTATCTCCATAACCGCTCAACCAATGTAAATGAAATTTGAAACATAGGTACCTAGTGTATACCCTAGAATAGGACATAGGCTAATAATATTTTCAAAAATCATCCCCTAAGAGGGTTAAATAGAGGGGTGAAGTTTGTATGCAACTTTTTATCCCTTGGTCCTATTCATTTAAAATTCGGTACACAAAAACCTTAAGACAAATAATGAGATACGGGTTTTTTATTTTTCCATAATTACCCCCATGAGGTGTGGAAAATGAGTTTTATTGGTAAAACTTAAAGATTCTCTGGATCTGTATAGTCTCAAGTCGGATTCACTCCAAATTTGGCACACATATACCTTAAAAGAAATCACGAAACACGTGTTTTTTATTTTTCCAAAACTACTCCCAGGAGGAGTGTAAAATAAACTTTTTTGGAAAAATTAAATATTCCAGAACTGTTTAGTCTGTGGTCCGATTCACTTTAAATTCGGTACAAATAAAGCTTAAAACAAATAATGAAATACGTGTTTTTTATTTTTCCATTTTTTTCATTTTTAACCTAATACTATGCGGGCGAAGCCTGAGAAATTATTCTGAGTGGGATTTTCTTCAAAGTTGATATCCATACTCCTTAATCATTTTGATGACGTGTTTGATAACTCAATGCTACGAATAGAATTCGAAATTTAATTTTTTTTTCTTATTGGATATTTGAATGAACTTACAATATGTATGGTCTAAGAGCCGTAGTATTTTTTAAGAAACCCCTATAGATTTATGGAGATGCCTATGGGGGCTTGCGTATTTCAAAATGTTGCTTTCAAATTATTACCTACCAATTACCCATGTTTGCAATGAATAAATGATATTTTAATGATATTTTAATATTAATTTTTAATGCTTACACACCTACACTACTGAACTAATTTTGTATGGAGATAGTTTGAGACCCGGTAAAGGATAGTTTTATCCGACTGCGAAAAAAGTTTAGCGCGATGCCAAAGGGTTTAGCGCGAAAAACAGACATCCGCGGGCGAAGCCGCGGGCGGAAAACTAGTTAAATATAAAATGAAAAGTAATTTTTGCGTTTTCTATTTTCAGTTGTTGAAAAAAGAAGTAGGTCCATTTATTGAAGTAGAAGAACGTATACCTCCTATCTTTGTGCTACAAGTTCTTGATAGCGATTCCTCAACTATGGATGACTATTTGGGTGAGTTATGTTCCTCAGGGGTATGGTAACATATCGCCGTATTATGCATAGATAAATCAGGGCCAGTAGATATTTATATAGCTTACCTACTACCAGTTCAACTTGCATATTCTGAACGCCATGTCAAAAGCTACAGTTCCCTAGTCTTTTTAACTTTATTGAGTGGAAACATTTTTTCAATTTTCCAGGTTCATTGTCCTTCAATTTGAATCTTATGTCCAAAGGAGTAAAGGATAGACAACGATGTACATATGAAGAACTAGAAAAGGCGAAGAAGATAAACTTGTTCACTACAATGTCTGTTAGAGCATGGTGGCCTTTAGTTCATACAAAGCGAAATACTGGCCAAGAAATAGCAACTGTAAGTTAGTGCTGTTTATAGTACCTAATCATATCCTATGTCCCCTTATTCCGGGGAAAATTCTGTACTGAACTATTGATCCCCTGCCAAGTGGGTGTACAACAGGAGGTATGTGGAACTTTCGAAGGATATTGTAACACCGAGAAAATAAAGCTCTGTCTATTGCATACCACAGATTCTACAGAACTGCTCAAAAGAAAGAATCATTCGAGTTCAGTCCATGTCACGCCAGCACATTTTGAAATAGGAACACACATTTCGTGTATAATGTCCCTCGTTCGGCGAAAAGGCGCTGCACGTCAGCCATGCGCAGTGAAACACTGTATTGTCAATGGCAATCTTATATATTTTAATGGAAAGCTAAAGTTCATAGTGAACTCAATATGTAGAAGTTATCAAGGAGATTTTACTTATAAAGTTCCTTTGATTATCTAAGGAAAAGCCGGCGTAATCATTTGGTAATCAATCGAGGCCTAGCGGTATCGGCCTCGCCTTTAAAATATAAGGTAGCTAATCCCCGGTCGTGCCTACAAATCTTTTTGTGAATTGTCCTATCGCCGCTGAATCTATATCGTGAAGGAAACATCTGCCACCGGTATCCAAGGACATGTGACATCCACCAACCCGCACATGGCTATCTTGTGTGGATTAAGGCCTAAACTCGCTTAACTCGTAAGTTAGTTGATAGTTGAGAGACGACCCGAGCTCAGCAGTGGGTCAGTCAAAAAAGGTTTTAAGGGACTATAAAGCATAAACAAATGGACCGGATTTTGATGCTCTTTTCTTTATTTAAAAACTTAAGTGAACGAATGGATTTTATCAAGATCAGGAGTATGTATCATGAAATTTTCAATTGATTGTTATGTTTTATTGATTTCAGGGTATCATTGATTTAGAACTGACGCTACTTCCTAAAGAGAAAGCGCTACTAATGCCAGTTGGACTGGGACGAGATGCACCCGCTCCACTACCACAGCCAAAGCAAAAGTACTAACTTCTAAATGTACTAACATTACATACATACTTAGAGAGTTAAACCCATCTAGTCAATTTTGAGATATCGTCAAAAAACATGCGAAATAATGTCTTTTTAAGCCGGCCTAAGCGTGTCAGGCCACGCAGTATAGTTCCTTCATAATATGCGGATTCGTAAGTAACCTCGGGAATTTTCGATAGTATTGACTACTAAAATCGGGCCCAGATATGGTGTTAGTAATTAAAGAAGTAGTTACAAAATACAACCTCACAAGGGAAGTTAGAAAAATATTATCTATTTGAGTACCACCTGTTAGATACTCATTATCCTGTATTGCCAACTTAACCGTTATACATTATTTGTAGACTAATAGCGTGATTTTTTTACACGTCAACTAACAACGGTTTAGCTGCTAGAGGTGGGGCACCGAACACTAACTAAAATTACAGTATGTCGGAAATGGAACCCTAAGTCGAAAAGCGTTCTTAATATACCCCTACTATATTTTAAACTTTTTAACGATAAGCCACACGACAGAACTGTAAATATAAAATCTATTTTTAATAATGTACAAATTTGGAAATATGTCTAAGTTACGGGCAAATATTCATGTGTACTGTTGCGTCTCAAAAGATTAAAAATTAAAAAGGGTTGTAATGAGATTCAGTTCCTTAAATTTAAATAATTGAAAAATAATTACATACATTTAATAACCAAGCAGTGGGTACTTTTGGATAAAAAATATTGGTTGCAAATGAAATAAAATCTTAGCAAAGTTACACGATTGCTAGTAAAAACGCGCCGGCGCAAATATATATTTTTTGTAAGAGCTGTACCTACTTTAAACTGGGTGCAGGACCTGTGTGACAAATTTTCGGACTCTCAACCTTATGGTTGCCACCTCTATACAGTCACTTAATGTTATTACAACATTATAGTGGTTAATGAGCTTGACTGCTAAGCCGGTGTGGTGGTCGTGGTTTCGATTTCCATCCACGACATGT
Source organism: Meganola albula (assembly GCA_936450015.1). Lineage (NCBI taxonomy): Eukaryota > Metazoa > Arthropoda > Insecta > Lepidoptera > Nolidae > Meganola > Meganola albula. Next base: position 10,676,636 of record OW388142.1, on the reverse strand, counting down.
CTTTGTGTGATCAGCATGATTGTTTTTTCTGTGTATGGATTTTCTACTATAATTATGTATGTATTTAGAAATATGTAATTTTTTTTTGGTACCATAGGTAATACAAGCAAATTAATTGCTTAATTTGGGACTAGATGGCGCTGTGTGAATTGTATTGTGTGAAAATATTATTATCAAATAATATTAGATATAATTATATTATTATAAGAAATATTATTAATAAAAACGTTTGAAAACATACATCATAGTATATTTTACGTTTTCAGGCGTACAGAAGCGGTATTTGCCAGAATCAGGACATGGCGTTGCGACCTCTGTATAAAATTTATCGTTGTACTAATATTTATAGGTTTTGTTATAACACTTGGCTTTTTACCGAAAATTTCGGTTGATAGAGAAGTGAGTTTACCTATTTGTACTCCCTTTGATCCCTGTTGCTAAACCGCCGTCTGTTTCTCAGTCCATCAGTCCGTTCGTGCGGTAAAATGCTCTAGTTGTCACTTCTTTTTACTTATCTCCTGTAGCATTTCGGGTAATATTTTTTACCAGCGATTATAATAATGACTACTACTACTACTACTACTACTACTACTGCCAATTGTAAATACTGTATGTATCTGTTAGTGTTTAAGTTTGTAGCTTAGTAGTTAAACGAACGGACCGATCTTGATGCAGTTGTGTTTATTAAATAGCACGATATCTTGAGATAAAATAAATATTGACGTTGATATCACTGCCTTAAACTCGAGAACGACAACCGATTTGGCTGATTGAGGATTTGAAATGTTCGTATAAGTCCAATGAAGGTCCAAAAGGTGAGTAATACCCGGAACAAAGTTCGCCGGGGCAGCTAGTAGATTTTTTTTTTTATTTTTTTAGTTATTTGTTATCTAATTAGTCTTTGGTATTGCGTTTTCCACAGAACAGTGATACATATTACATAATAAATCTGACTTGATACATTAGCTTTCTAATCCAGTTACGTCACGTCGTAGTCAGTGAGCGTCCAGTAGTACCTCCTACTTGTTATATTAAGTAGTTTACAAGGTAGGTATAACCCGGTGAGGATAAACGTTATTTTCTAATTTAACGTAACTATAGTTTAAACTATCTGTGCTGTAATGTAACGTAATTTGATGCATCTACCAGGTGCACGTAAATCGCTATTATAATTCATTTTGTATAATGTCTTTTTTCTACGTGTTAATGTTTTATCAACTATTTTTAAGCAGTTTTAAATATTTTAAGATGTGGATTATAATGTAACATTTTTAAATAACTATTAGAACTGATATAATTTGCTGTACCTATGTAATAATAATGATACAGGGTAACATAAAAGAATAGAACTCGGGAATTTCGAGGACAATTTTTTTGAATTTCATTTAGCGCTCTCATTAATTTTCAACCCTTTATGTCGCATTGTAGGTAGGTATGTACCTAATTGTTTTTCCAAAGTGTTTGTAATTATTGGACCGTGTTGTGCAGAAATGATCCAACCCGCAATCCGGAAAAATTATAATGTATTATAATGGCAAAAAGATTCCCACAACGATTAAATTCCTACTTAGAATTAATGAAATTACTTAGTAGTTAGAAATTCGAAAATGTAAAGCAGATTTATTGATTGATTGAAAACTCCAATTACAATCATTGTGTTCTTGTGGCTTGAAATATTTCTGCACAACACGATCCCAAATTTCGGGAAAGCGCTATCTATCTGATATTAGTCTAACTACTTTATAATAATATGATGTATCATTTTTTGTAACTATTTTATGTATTGTTTAGTTTTATAATTATTTATAAGTACTTATACGAATTGTTAGTAAATAATAAATTGTTTACTGTTATCAAAATTTTCTTAAATATTTTGTGTAACCGCCATCTATCCGATAATAGTGAAACGACGGTATCCAATGAGTTTTATAAGTGTTATTACCTTACAAAAAGGAACTTGTGTAACAAGTTGCTTCTTTCTTCCACGAACATTAGCTATTTATATTATGTACTAGTTATTAGCCAATAATGCTTTAATAACATCTGTATTTTTTCATTGTTCGACTCCTGACAATTAGTATGAACAAAGCACATCTTATTGACATCTTGTGGGAGCCACTGGTAGTTACTGCAGTTTTTGGTACGAACGTAACACTTTTGTAGTTGTGTTAATATGCTCTACATCATTGTAGAAGCATTATATTGAAACAATCTTGTTGTGACGAGTGTTAATTTCCGTGCGTTCAAACGAATTTACTGATAAATAATATTTTGACCTCTCTTTCTTTAATTTTGTCTCCAGCTATGCTTCATAAAAGTGGATAATTTAACCTTCCATCTGCTATATTCTTGAAGGCAAATAGTGTTATCTTTTATTTTTCAGAGGCATTTTGTCATTAATCTGAAAAGCGCCATCTATCCGTTAACAGAGGAACTGTGTTAGCACATGTGTGTTCCTGTTCGGAATAGTACATTAAGTTAGTTAAAGTAACAGAAGTCAGTTAAAGTAATGTTACAGAGAGGGCGTTATTGTAACAAAATGCAAAAAAATTCAGATGTTACATTAATAATTTGCTGATAATACAGTTATTAACGTATTGGGATTATAGTCGAAGTTCACAGATGCAAATTATATTAATATCCACCGTTTTTAATACAATACATGTTGACAATAAACTTTCATTGCTGCCACAAATCACATTTAAGATTTGGACTAGATTAATATTTTACTAATAACCATAATCTACGAACGGTAAAAGAAAACTGATGGTGTGACTTCGGAAGCGATAACGAAAGATCATTAAGAACAAAATGTATGGGATTGATATCTTTCGAAATGTCAAGTGATAAACATATACCTACTGTCAATTCCACACATTTTTCTCTTTTCGATCCTTCGTTGTCGCTTTCTTATGTAATAGTAATTTGCCAAGAGATCCTGAAGTCTATAGGTAGGTACAAGGAGCGGGACTAGTGTGGTAGATTTCAGGGCCCTCTCTTTTATGCAGATAGATATTATAGATTACAAAAATTAGACATTTTAAGATCATCCATACCGTACCAATTGACTAATAATAAATGAATCCAAATCACATTCAAATACAAAAATAAATCTAACTTTGTTGCATATGCAGTTTTAGAAATTCAACCCCTAAGGGGAGAAACGGGTTGGAAGCTTGCTGTCTGACCGACTTTATTGACGCAAAACCAAAACACCATGCGGGCCGCCATATTTTAAAAGCGAAACACTCTCAGTGTGTCATTTCCTCAAGTACCTATTACAAAATCTCGGACAGTACTAGATTATGATGATATTTAAAAGAAAGATATGAGGCGAGGTAAGAAAGGGTTTAATTTTGAAATATTAGTAAAATGCATGTACTGTATTGTAACGCCGGTCCAAATTAGACTCAATTATAAGTACCTTAGTATTAATCCTTAACTAAATAATTCAAGGGTATATCAAAACCTGTAAATTACTTTTTGAATTATTTAAATCGGACATACCATTCAAAAGTTACCGTGAGTATAATATTTATCAAAATTGAAATTTAAGAAACAGAGCGGTATATTTATGTCTGTGACTCTAATGGATTTTAACCCCGACAAAAAAGATGGGTGTTATAAGGTTGAGACGTGTGTCTGTGTACAAGTTTGTTGCAATGTAGTGCGGATGGGCCGATTTCAAAGCGGTTTTTTTATTAGAAAGCTGAAGTAATAGAGATCATTCTTAACAAAAAAAAATGTGTCAGAGTTAATATATTTTTATTATATCTACAATAAAAATTGGCTAACGGTTCCTGTTGGTGTAAATAAATGTAACACCACGACTATATCCCTCACGGGGTAGACAGCACCAAGAGTGTAGGTATGTGATGATGAGAAATCTAGCTTGGTCTATTACTTCTTTCCGGGTCTGCCAAGAGTGTGTTAAAATTTATATGAATCCTGTATCTGTAAATGAATGTAACATCACGTCTGGGTAGGCAGAGTGCCAAAGGTGTATGTGGTCTATTACTTATGTGCTTTCTTTTGCCGGGGGGAAACCCTTTATGGATCCCTTCGCCCCGTGTGTGCTCAGGGCAAGTGATATGTGAGACTCCCAAAGGGTACCTACTGACTAAAATCTCCCGGGAGTGCCGTGGCGCATTTGTACCAAGGGGTTACGGGAGACCCACATGTGACACAACCGGGACCGTTTCTTGAGTAGATACCTAACATTTATCTAAGTTACTAGCTTACCGCCGCGGCTACGTCCGCGTGAATTACATATCATGCCCAGCAGCGGGATAAAAAGGAGCCTATAGCCTTCCTCAACAAATGGGCTATCTAACAGTGCAAGAATTTTTTAAATCGGACAAGTAGTTTCTGAGATTAGCGCGTTCAAACAAACAAACAAACTCTTTAGCTTTATAGTATTAGTAATATAGATTGCGGCACCATAGCTATTAATCTAATGATTTTGACTATTGGTTTTGCCAAAGCAGATTTGATCGAGTGTTCTGAGCATGGAAAGTCTGCCAAGAGTGTGATAAAAATTATGATGATTAATAATTTTGTCTAATACCGATATCTACCCGTGCGAAGCCGGGGCGGGCCACTAGTACTGAATAAAATTATTAAACGGAAGTACGAAGCGGAAACTATTGACAATAGAGTAAAAGTGATGTTGTACTACAATTTAATAGAGGACATCAATATCTACAAAAATACTTATGACTATTTTATGAGAACGTCATGTATGAATGAGTTATTACAATAACATTTTTTTACATGTTAAAATTTGCAATTATAAAGCCCGTACAAACTAAGCCACATTATTCGTAAGAGTAACTTTGTATTAATAATAGTAATAATAATAATTTATTCAACAATCTTTTAAAACAGATAGGTAAACATTGGACAATTTTATATAAAAATACTTAATGAACAAAATATGTGTCTGAACTAGGTAATCCTGTGTTTCAGGCAAAATAAACTACTGACATGACAAAACGACTTACAAAATAGAAATAATGAATGTTTACAATAATTAGGTATAAAGACTGCTTATGTAGTTAATGTTTATAAATATTTTGTAAACTTACAAAACATGCTTATAATTAATGCTAACTAAGATAATGTTTGTAACTATTTAAAGCTATTTTTAAATTATAGCCATAGTATAGCACAAACATTACTGCATTACAACTAACAAGTTCTCTGTATCTTCATAGGACATGTTCTGAAGAGCTTCACAAACCATTTTTTTGCACTTGATGTAACGGTGCGGATAAATATAAGTTATTGCATTTAGTCTATTATAGAGAAATGGGTCAAGGAACATAAAAAAATTAGATGCAAAAGCTTATTTGAGGGCAAACGAAATCTCTCCGTCGTTTCTGTGTTAACTTAGCGTTAAAGGGAAGGGCTGCATGCTGTTTTAGTACTGTATACATTATAAATAGTTGTCGCACTGTAAGTACCTTAAGGCTGTCTTATTCGAGTAAAGTAGGCATTTATTGTTCTTTCAATCACGCGCGCAATAGCATGGTCCGTATTGCGACACAGTGTAGACACGTAGTAGGTAAGGTATTTTATGTCACGTTAGATATTATTTTCGTGGTCTAACTTCATTTACATTGATGATAAGTTTAGGAATACAGTTTAGTAAGGTAAATAAAATACAGAGTAAAAAAATACAAATTTATGTATTAGTTTTAAAACTGATTAGAATACACCTTGGCTTTCTACTGTTTATCTACGAGTGTTATCTGTGAGTAAAAATTAATTCTTCACATCTGGTAATTGAAGTCAGTGCTAAGTGCTAAATAGGTAAATACAGTACCTAAAATAAATATTAATAGTATAGCAGCTCGAAGTTTGTGGTTGTGGCCGTTAAATGTCAATAGGTCATTTTTATGTATGGGACCTAAAACAACATTCACCTCTGTCTTCATCTTCAGTTAATACAGGCGTGAGCGCTTTGTTATTAATCAATAAGGTAAATCTATCCATCGATTGCGTTTTTAACAGGCAAATCAGGTAACAATCAATCAACTGGTAAATGTGTACTGGTAGGCTTCGGCCGTAGAAAGTAACCACCCACCAGACAAAGCCGCACCGCCAAGCGGTCTTGCCGTGTTCCGGTGCGATGTCTGGTGACACCATTTCAGAGGGTGGGTTTGAATTATTACTCATTTTTGGATTTTAACCATATGGAGCCTGCCACTGCAACTTTCTCGCCAAAAATCACTCGTAATCACGAGTTAATCAGTATATTGGGCAGGCACGTCCCATCGTGGACTACATCATTGCTTTACATCAAGTTAAAAAGGCAAGAAAGAAAAGAAACATGTAAAATAAGGTTAACATTTCTAAAACTGCATGATGAGTAAGAGAAATTTTAAAAGAATTTTTGGCAAGTTTTTCACAAATAAAAGTCATTATATGAGTATTATCAAAAATAAAACCCTGTTATAAAGTAACCGCACCACTTTTGTCACCACTCCCTAATTTCTTCATTCTCGCCTCATTTTCCTTTCCCTATAAGTGCCTCTCTCTCTTCTGTCTGACCGAGTGGTTTTATTGCAACTTCTACGAGTTCGGTCCATCTTTAAAATAAAACTAAGCAGAGTGGGAATAAATATACTTACTATAGATGGAGTAATATATTTCATTCAGAAGGCCACTCTTTTTCAAAAACAAAGGTCTCTCACTCTGTCATTTACTCATGTACCTATTAAAAATCTCTGAAAGTACTAGACATAGGATGATAATATAAGGCAATGTAAGAAACTCGTGCACAAAGAGGTAGAATATCAGTAAAATTAACGGGGCGGAAAGCTATAGAATAGATGTATTTTAACAGTTATTTCTTCAACTCAGAATTCAAGACACTGTGAGCTCAGTTTGCTTAAATCGGAACGCAACTTAAATATTAATGTTTGAAGGTAGTCAGTAATAATTGTGATTAATATTTTTGGACGTCAAATATCTCAGTCCACCCGTGAACATGAAGTCTGAAAAGACTTAACGTCGGGATCTAAAATCTAAAATAAACCGCGATAAAATCCGTTAAAAAGTAGTTTTATTTCAATGTGTGATATTCGCGTAAATCTAAGACAATACCAGTTATTTCTTTTTTTAATACTATAAAATTGAATAAAAGTATATGATAAAATCAAAGTATCAATCTAGTCCACTCCAAGTATGCTTTGAATTTAAGGGTTGCAAGACGAGGATTTTTTAAATTTGCCGCGGTTTTCGAGTGACTTCTTTCGTTTGCCAGACTATAGTAGGTATATTAAAAGCATAAACAACTTCATTCATCAACGCGGCACTGAGTTACAGAAATTGAGTATAACCATTTTATTTTTCTTCTTTTTATACCTACTGATGTTATTTATACTATGGTAAATACGTAGCGGAATAAAAGCGCGCGCTAGAGAAATTTGGCATAGGTCTCACCTCGGCAACGTCCCGCGGGACACTGGCGAGAGCCAAACGAATCAAAAATCACTAAAAAGATCGATTAAAAAAATTGTAAATGCAGTAGGAAAAATCAATTCTCATATATCCCTAAAGGTACCTGTGAACTTTATTTTAAAAAATAAAACATGATTTCAAATCACTTATTTTGGAAATAAAACCGAAAAAAGAATATTAAATTACAGAAGAAGAGGTATCTTTATGAATTTATTCTATCGAGCCAACTTTATCAAATCGTGTTTCCAGTCCTCGTATTCCTTAGATTATATTCTCGACTATATGAATACATTTTTTTCAGATTTTTATTTTGCTTTTCACTGCTTCAAAAAGTGTTTCAAAATACATGTTTTTGCGGATTTTCGCTAAAACCTGGCCTTAACAGAGTCATATAAGAGGTTAGTAGGATAGGTGTAGGGCTTAAATGTAGAAACTTTCAGTATGGCTCTTTGGGTCCTCTCTATTGTTAGAAACAGCGTTTTACCCACCCCACCCCATGAAGTGATGCAGTAGACTATAATTGACTGACATAGGGCAAAGTAAACTTGTTTTATTAATTTGAAATCAGCTATATGACGTAACTTTTTGAACACAAATATTAACTGACGCATCCTATTACATAAAGCTTCAATATGCTGCCTGAATGTAAGAGATTCGTCTAAAATTATTCCTAGATATTTGATTTGATTAGTTCTTTGTATAGTCGGACACGAACAGCGGATGTTATCTGGAATATTACAGTGATGAATATACAATCTGGACTCAGTTTTATTTGAGCATATTCCACGCATTGTAAATTTTATGAACTTTGTTTTATCTGCATCACACATATCTATCACATTAATGTGAGTAAATTATGCTGAAGCCAACTATAAACTACATCAAATCCTCGTTGCGCATACTTGAAAACCTCCTCCTCAGTATCAGCGGAAAAGAGTAATACAGTGTCATCAGCATAAGTTACAATTGTGCCGTGATCTAAGATTAGTCTGCAAAGGTCATTGATGTATATAAGAAATAGCGTGAACCCAAAATAGTTCCTTGGGGAACACCAAAAGTCGTATTTTGCAGATCTTCGCTGAGGACAATATCAATTTTTACGCATTGTGATCTATCTGAGAGGTAGCTCTTGAATAAATTTAGTTGTTTGCCTCTAATACCAAGGTCTTCTAGTTTCCGTAATAAGGTTAAAATAGAAACGGTATCAAAAGCTTTTGCAAGATCTAGGAATACTCCCACAGTTTGTTTGCCTTTATCAAGTTCATGTGTAAGGTAGTTAGTCAAGTAGTGAACGGCATCAGCCGTTGATTCCTTGGCTCTAAAACTGAACTGAGCTGGTGACAAGATCAATTTATCTTCTAAAAATTATTAGTATTAATCCATATCTAATTAATTAACTTCGTGTTCAAGTTTATATCAGTACTTCTAAATTATTATATGATTTATTATTTCGGATTTTATTAAATACAACATGACATACTATACAACAAATATTTCTGAGTATAATAATTATCAAAATGGCTAAATCGCGCTGTCTGACTGCAATGGATTTTAACCCCCGACAAAAAGACGGGATGTTGTAAGTTTAACGAGTTTATCTGTTTGTTTATGTAACTGTGTATAAGTTGGTTGCCACGTAGCGCGGATGGACCGATTTTAATGCGGTTTTATATTAATTATTAAAATGCAATAGAGACGATTCTTTACTAAAAATGTGTTTGGTGATATTATTATTTTAATTTACACGAAAAATTTGGCTATTTGTTCCTGTATGTGTAAACACTACGACTATAGCACTCATGGGGTAGGCAGAGCTAAAAGGTGTGTGATGATGGGAAATCTAGATTAGTCTATTACCACAGAGCAGCCAACCGCCCGGGTAGGGGCCGGATTTTTATTATATGTGTCTTTTATTAACCTAAGTACCTTTTGGGGAATTCTTTTATGGATTCGCGCCCCGTGTGGGTGCAGGCATAGGGGGTATGTGGGACTCACGAAGGTACTTACTAAATCCCCCCGCGCATTACGTCGCGCATTTACACAGAGGGTCTCGGGAACCACATGTGACAGAACTACCTTAAGTATTTATCTGTCAAAGCAGACTTGACCGAGTTATATGATTTTAAAAGTATTTGTCACATACCAATATCTGCCCGTGCGAAGCCGTGGCGGACCTGCTAGGTCTTACTAAACACACATGACATGTATTAATGAAAGTCGGCAAATGTGGACGGTGGGATTTGTCACCGACTTCATATATATTATTTAAAGTTACTTTAATACCATACTATAATAACAAAGTCCTATGTAGTAATATGAATTGTAGGTATAGGTAGGCATACTACTTAGCTACATATATCATGTAGGTACTCACAGAATTTTACTAGCATTAAAAAATTAACACATCACTCGATAACTTTTACAGTCGGTATGTTGACTACTCAGAATAATATTTACTACAACGTTCTACTAATACGATGTGACTATGAAAGCAAACATTTCGCCTGGCCCACAGATCATTTTCGTTTTATATTGCGATACACAACACACACATCAAGCTTATATTTCCAGTAAAAGCTGACATCTCGTTTTAAGGTGGTATCAGCTTATACTGCAAATGTATAACTTGATGTGTGTACATAAAACGACAAAAATCGAAAATCGTCATCTCTGCAGCCATTCAAATTAATTATAAAAAAAATTGAATAAAATAAAGGTAAGTACGGTGAGATTTTTTAAAGCTAAAAAGTGTGAAAAAAAATAATTTCAGCTTGTTTTTTCAACTCTGTCGAAAACAAAACAAGCGGGTTACTTACTATAACAATTTATAACTCCAAATGCTGGACCTTTTTTTACGATCTTTAATTTTTTTAGATTTGTCTTCGCCCCGAATAAATAAATAAATTTGTGAACAATATTCAATTGACTAATAAACAACGTCATCTTTGATGTATAACAGAAAATAATAAACTTGTCAGCGGCACTAAGTTCACATAGGTTTGATGGTAAATTAAAGAAAAGAATGATTTCTGCAGTTCATGAGATCCTAGTGCTTTGATATTTTAAATATAATGTTTGTTATAACATAATATAACTTTTAAAACGATTGTGCTTCATAGATAAGTAGGTAATCTAGCACACAAGCATTAATGTTTAGTAATGCTACTTTTTGGGACTATACCGCCCCAGCACAGAATCAGCGATCAACTAGCAACGGTACTAGGTTTGCAGTGATCAATAGAAGGTTGTTGGAACAACGTGGTATGCATAAATAAATGAACTCATAACTCACAGGTGGCTCAACAGGTGGTTCGAATGAAGTATGTCAACTAAGTATAGATAAGACATAATAAATAAAATAAAATAAAATGGATCCATTATCTTTGGCTAACTTCCTATTATATTCTGTGTTTACGCTAGTCATACTTATTAACAAAACATAAATATAAGCCAACTCATTGTAAAAAAATTTATTGTCTAAAAACCAACGGTAAAAAAAATTCCACCAAAAATATTATTAGGTACCTAGTCAACGTATGTTCTAATGGCGCCCAATGGAACTGGTTTTATTAACAACAACCATTGTAAGTTACAAAGCATAGGTAGTTAAATAGCAAAAATAGAATGTAGGCATGTCCACCTAATACAAGAAAGCCAACATAAAATACCAAATTTAACTCTTACAGTATCATAGCAGCCTAGTACCATTGCAGCGTAGGAAAGCCCACGCGTATCGATCATGGTACTTACCAAACACTCGTGAATTTAATAAACGAATATCAATTAAATACTGCGTTGGCGCTTAGTTTTTTAACCGACTGCGCGACGCAAAGGAATCGTAACGTGTTTATCAACTCTTTTTTTAGACGTTAAAGCAAGAATTTTGCATTAAATATCCTAGTCATCATCATTTGCCTTGCCTTTTTCCCATTTCTATTGGGGTCGGCTCCCAGTCTAACCTGATGCGGCTAGCTACCAGAATTATACGAGCGACTGCCATCAGACCTCGAAACCCATAGGGAACCAGTAGCCGAGATGGTTAGACCAGGTGTCAGATTATATTGGCTTCTGACTACATGTAACGATTGTCATAGATGTGTTAAATGGCAACCGGGACCGACGGCTTAACGTGCTCTCCGAGGCACGGAGGGTAGTCCCTCAACCAACCAGACACCGAAACAATTTTTTATTGTTACACAAATATTGTCCGGGGCGGGAATCGAACCCGCGACCTCCCGGGCACAGTATAACCCAATGGACGGCTTACACCGCTCGACTACCGAGGTCGTAAATATCCTAGTAATCCTACTAATATTATATATGCGAAAGTGTGTGTTTGTGAATGTTTGTTACTACGTATCTCCATAACCACTCAACCGATTTTAATAAAATTTGAAATTTAGACAGTGTAAACTCTAGAATAGGACATACATAGGTTAAAATATTTACAGTTATTTACAGTTAAAATAATACCCTAAGAGGGTAAATAGAGGCATGAAGTTTGTATGGAACTTTTTATTCCTTGGTCCTTGTTAATTACATTGCGGCATTGCTATTGCAGGCGCATGTATTTCATTGAGAAGGTGGCAGGAGGTAAAATGAGGATCCACATAGAAATCATAAAGAATCAACATTTCCGACTCACCCTCATATATGGTATCAATAGACATCTCACAAGAACACGGCTAGACTGCATGGTGGTGTCAACTGACTCTCAAGCAAACTTATTACCTTTAATATTAATAAATTCTATTATTAGAATGTGTTACCCACTGATATGTTTGTAGTCGGTGCCAAGCCCTAAACAAAATTAAACTAAGGTAACATTACACAGGTAACCACTACTTGGTGTGAACACCAAGTACTGAAGTATGTAATAGGTACATACGTCTATAATTTAATAATATTCCCGTTAACAAATATGTGTAAGTGACAAAATGGCTGCAAAAACACCAGCGAATCCTCTCGGTGTATCAATCTCGGGCTCAAGATGTCATGAGTTGTGAAAAGAGTTTAATACATATTATTGTAAACACACATCATTTGAGTACCTACATAGTCTAAGACTTATCAATACGTTAACTAACAGGAGGTGGGAGAATCAATGAAAATGTAAATTTAGTCGAGCGTCTCGTCGCGTCGTCGAGATCTAGTAGTAAATAGTAAAAAACGTTCTGGATACCTTTTAGTTCACGGGAAAAGGTGTTTCCGAAATTTCCATATGGTTTTATAAAAACGAACCGTCGGATTCATAAAAATGTATGATTCTTTACTTTAAATGGACTTTGTCTCTTTCTTACTTGTATGAATGTCAAGATGACAGACAACGACAAATTAACTATAAACCAATTTTAGCTATAAGTAATGAGCTTATAAAGTTTATGAATACAGGGTTTTTATGCTTCTTTTCGTACTTATTTATTTATTTGCACCAATATAAGACAAACCCAAATTAAAAATGTAGTGACACCCAGTATTTGTAACACAACTAAAATCAAGTTTTCTTGTAACCTAACTAAAACCAATCACTTCAGCACTGAATATTAAAAACTGCATCTTAAAACACCTATATTTTTCACAGTTGTTCCTACCAAATTAATTTGTTACAATAATTCATTGTTTCTTAAATCTATTTTTTTGTCGGGCAATAGAATTGTTCATCTTTTCTCATCCGGATTGCTTTGTGACTCGCGGCCGCCCGTCCGCCTCGACGTCGCTTCTTCCATATCTAAAATATAAATTACTCTTATTACGAACGGCAGAAAGCTCAAAATATGTTGTTATTTTGAAATGGGTTTTTTACCTCTTCTATTAAACTGATCTCCTGGTAGAGTTACGAACAAAGTTTGTTGGAACAAAGAAGTCTCGAATAAACTTAGTTGCGTATCCCGCCATATGGATTGGGAGGGGCTTCGCATTCTATTTTTCTTTCCTTGACTTCAAAAAGTTTTATGCTTTTTTATTCGGAGCTGGCAACGACCTCATGAAAGTACTTGGTGTATTTAAGAGGAGACACACATAGGTGTTATTTTGATTTTCAACCCTTCTCAACGTCGGATTAATTTTTAAAATTAGTTTTAATTTCATAACGATCGACTCTATTTTTTAAGCTCTACCGAAGCAGTCCTTCTGTGATCCAAGTTTTAACTAGTCTTTAGCGTTTGGGAATTTGGTCAATTTTAGTGTTATTTTGTTTAACTAATTACTGTTCATATAATAGTAAGTCGGTTTCAGTATTGGTATCAAACGTTGATAAATAGGCCCAAAGTTCATGTTACACATATGTACTCTCATTAAGACCTTCAAAGTAAACAGGCGACTTTATAGGACAGTGTTTCTTTTTTAGTCTAATACTAATAGCAACACTATAATGGATGGTTTTGGAAGACTCGAGTATAAAACACGTAGCCTTAGCCTTAGCCTAATCCTTGTTTAATTCTGAGACGGATTGACATTAAAGCTGTAAACATGACGTGACAATTAAATTTTTATCACTCGTGGACTAGTTACGTACAAATAACACTAGATGGCGCTGAACTAGGAATTAAAAGTCGCAATGATTGTGTTCGCTCTTAGTTTTACGTAAAAATTCATCGCGATGTTGTTCATATATACAAGTTCTTCGATAAGAAAATTTTTAAAAGTCATAGCGTACTTGCGTATTGTTGTGACTTGTTAGTTGTTTTTAAATGATGATCTAGTCTTAATCCATGAGGCTAATTTTGATTAATATTCAATAATTCAATTATTACATAATTAAAAAATACGGTCCAGCAGTCAACAATTGACGTATTCCACGATTTTATGCTAAAACAAGTATAGTTAATTTTTTAATTATTATATTTTAATTAATTATATATATATATATATATATATTTAAGTCATTTTGTTGTACTTAGCAATCTTAAAAATAAATTTAAGTCATTTTGTTGTACTTAGCAATCTTACCAAAATATAAAGTAAAAAAGATGTTTTGGAATTATAAATATATATATATTATTTTTAATACATAATACTGTTGAATATGCAAATCATTGTTTGAATAGAAAAATCTAGTTTAGTAGAGACGTAAAATATGCTAATATGCTACAACATTTAACTTACCAAATTAATACAACATTTCACTTATCAAAGTATATAATAATATGACATTTAAATAACCCTCATTCTAGCGTTCGGTTACTAATTCACTAACGAATTAATTTTACCAAGAACATGGACTGGAACATATACATTTAAACTTACCAGAGAGAAGCAAAACTCCCTGATATGCGACTATTTTAACGCGTCTAATTTAGTAAGCGAGGGAGGGAGATAGGAATAAACTACAACAGTGCTCTAAGTATTCTATATATTACATATTCTTATAAAGTTACGTAAAAAGATGGAGACCACACTTCAAGCAAAAACTTCAAGAAATTTTTTCTTTTGTAATCTGTGAATAGGTATACTCTTTTTACCATTATTGAGCAGTAAGAGGTAATGACCAGAGTAAATACATAGTAATACGTACGTAGTTATCTGTATACAATATCTCTTTGGCAATATAGGTCATGTTTTGACTGGGGCCTCCATTTTTAACTTTAGCTTTATGATAATGACAAGACTCCAAACACACTCCTGTAAATTCTGTAGCTCTAGTAGTTTGTCTCGGAAACATGACTCACTTCGCTACGTTATATGCTTCAACTTCATTATTGTCATAAATTGCCTCTGTCCTCCGTAATTTTGACAGTGTCAAGTTTAATTAAACACAAACTTTTAGAAGATTAGTAGTAAAAAAGAGGGATCATGGCGTCTTAGAATGTCGTAGGTTTTTTAGTTTTTTTTTACTACTAATCTCTTGAAACCTTGTATACTTATTTAATGATAGTTTTATGTAATGACCGTACAAGACCGCTGGAGTTTTATCAGTTTTTTACTACTAATCTTTTAAAAGCTTGTATACTTATTTAAACTTGTTAAAAATTGCGGAATAGTTTCTGCAGAGGCCATAATTAAAAGAAGAAAAAGAAGAAGAAGTAGTAAAAAAGACGTCCAATGACGCCATTTTTTCCTGCCTCCTTCAACATCTTTCTAGTGCCATCATGGAAGAAAGAAGCTATTTGTAGTGCCACACTAATTCCGACACAAAAGCTGTCTCCAATCTTTGTTAAACGACTGATAATCACGTGGCTTGGAATATTGTTTAATACTGTATAAAGTCTACTTTGAAATTGAAATCAATCTCAGTGGCGTATTAGATGATTACATTTAGCACGCAAAGTTGGAAGGAATAACAATGAAGGTTGTACCTAAATATTTAATTGAGTCTAGCCAGGTCCTATGTATAATTGCAAGACGAAAAAGAGTTTGTTGAGTAGCATCTTCTTGTTTTGTTCTTCTGTACAGGGTCCCAATTCAAAAAAACGAGGAACACTGAATGAACATCGGTATTACATTGGAGAGTTGTAGTAAAGAGTTTAGATAATGACATTTGAAGTTTACCATGCCATTGCAATGTGCTAAACTGCGATGAAAAAATAAGTTAAAAACAACATTTATTGTGACGCGATGACAAGTATCAGAAGAATAGGAATTATTGTGGCTGCTGTAGCATCCAGGAGCATTGCAGGTCAATTAATGGTTTTATAGTAGGATTAATGTTAATGCTGTAGTACCAGGACGGCATGAATTGTACAGAGGTAATTTAGGCAAAGAAAAATGGTAATAAAACCTTTGTTTTGTGTTAGAAAATTATATCTTATTGTATTGTGTTTAATTTGAAAACAGAGTGTACTGACCAAATACATATTATATGCTTGAATCAATAACACACACACAGGCACGCGCTAGCTAAGCGAGAACGGTACAGCGCGATGAGAGAGAGAGGCAATATAATGCGTGAGCAGTAATTTTCTTCCAACATTGTGTTATTCCCGTATGAAGTTGAAGTTGAATGTGAGTTATTTGTTACATCTCTTTTTATCTCATTGTTTCACGATATACAGCAATCGAATCACCCCTGTTCGAATGCTATCGGAAATATCACCGTTAAGTGAATTCGTAATTCTGTTGACCACAGTCCGTATAAAATACTATGTTATCTCGTGATCATTCTCCAGCGCTTTAAACCTTAGGCATAATTTATAGTTTTAAAAGACTAAAAAACTCGTTTTAATTCCATTAAAATTCATTAACGAGAAAATTAATCCTACTATCCTATCCTATCCTATCCTATCCTATCCTACTAATATTATAAATGCGAAAGTAAGTGTGTGTGTGTGTGTGAAGGTTTGTTACCACGTATCTCCATAACCGCTCTACCAATGTTAATGAAATTTAAAACGTAAGTAGTGTATACCCTAGAATAGGACATAGGCTAATAATATTTCCAAAAATCATCCCCTAAGAAGGTTAAATAGAGGGGTGAAGTTTGTATGCAACTTTTTATTCCTTGGTCTTATTCATTTAAAATTCGGTACACATAAACCTTATGACAAATAATGAGATACGGGTTTTTTCATTTTTCCATAATTACCCCCATGGTGTGTGGAAAATGAGTTTTATTGGTAAATATTAAAGTTTCTCTGGATCTGTTTAGTCTCAAGTCCGATTCAATCCAAATTCGGCACACATATACCTTAAAAGAAATCATAAAACACGTGTTTTTTATTTTTCCAAAACTACCCCCAGGGGGAGTGTAAAATGAACTTTTTTGGAAAAATTTAATAATACAGAACTGTTTAGTCCTTGTTCCGATTCACTTCAAAATCGGTATAAATATAGCTTATAACAAATAATGAAACACGTGTTTTTTATTTTTGCAATTTTTTTTATCTTTATCCTAATAGGTACTACGCGGGTGAAGCCTGAGATATTATTCTGAGGGAGATTTTCTTTGAAGTTGATAGCAATACTCCTTCGTGCTTTTTAGCTAAATTACTTTTTATTTTGACTCAATGACGTTTGATAACTGAGTCCGATTATTAGAATTCGAAATTCAAATTTTATTTCTTCTTAAAAGTATGGTCTAAGAGCCGTAGTATTTATTTTTAAACATCTGTTGATTTATGGATATACATATGGGGGCTAGCCGATTTCAAAATGCTGCTTACACTCCTACACTACTGAACTAATTTTGTATGGAGATAGTTAGAGACCCGCTAAAGGATAGTTTTATCCGACTGCGAAAAAAGGGATTAATGGTCTAGCGCGATAATCGACATCCGCGGGCAAAGCCGCGGGCGGAAAACTAGTGTCATTATAAAAGAAAGAAGCGTGGGGTATTTTTTATGTATTTACTTGTTTTCCGCCAACAGCTAAACAGTTAAACGCAGTCGGATAAAAACTAGTCTTTCTCGGGTCTCAAACTATATTCATACAAAATTTCATGCAAATCGGTTCAGGAGTTTTGGCGCGAAAACGCGACAGACAACTGAGTTAGGTACCTACTTACCTACGCATTTATTATGTTAGTAAGGAAGTAAGGATTATTAAAATATCTTACTTTTTCTAATGAGAAATGCATGTCTTACGATAGTTTGATTATTAAGATTGATTCTTAGACTTTTTAAATTTATTTCTGCCGGGTAATAGATTTGTTCATCTTTACTCGTCTGGTTTGCTTTGTGTCCCTCCGCTCACCCGCCTCCTCGCCGCTTCGTCCCAATTGTATGTTGTAGGTTGCGTATTTTAATCTCTTCTATTATACTGATCTCCTGGTAGAGTTACGAATAAAGTTTGTTGGGACAAAGTTAGTTACGAAACTTTGTTGTGTGAGGAAAGTAAATATTTTTACGACTCCCACTCCGGCACATGGCTAACTATTTATATACTATCGACTAGCCTGTTGGTCTTGACTTTTGTTCTATCTGGGTGTTGCTAGTATGTACCCTTAACACAAGCTAATATAATTGCTTAATTTCGGACTAGATAACGCTGTATGTATGTGTGAAAATATTATTACTATTTAACCCTTTTTAGTGTCACACTGCGGGCACGGGTCTTCCCTCAACTATATAACGAGTAGAGAGATTTTAGGCCTTACTCCACACACGATTACCATGTGTGGGTTGGTGGATGTCACATATCCTCGAATGATATAGCTCTTAGACATGCCGGTTTCCTCAGAAGGTTTTGAGAGGAAGGAGAGTGGAATCGAACCCGCGACCTTATAAATCTAAGACTATAAGGCCACCTTGTCACCGATAAAATCATTCGCAATCACGAGTGAATTGGTATACTACATCGTAGACTACATCATTGCTTAACATCAGGCAAGTTGTAGTTAAGCGCCAGCCTATCGAAGAATAAAAAAAAATATTATTACTACGCGGCAATGTAGCCAGCATCTTGGGCACCTTTACACTGAGCTTAGTTAATTCCATAGTAAGGGACTTTGTAACTGTTGTATGTAAATCCGTTATTTTTTAAGTTAGGAACATGAAATGTTGTATGGGTACTTAAGGTAAAAATTTAATAATATACATTTTCATGATTTCGAAAATATGGTAAAAAAAATTAGGAGGACGCTAAAACTTGAATTACAAGAACCGCCTTTAGAAAGCATGAAGTCATTTCAATTGTGGTTTTTCTTAGGTTCATTAAATATAATTGAAGTCGGAAAAAGTGGATTGTAGGTTTCGTCACAGACTTCAACAAATAGTTTTTTTGACGTGATAACGTCTTTAAAATCGTTTTAGTCGGGTGACATGTTCAGAAACTTGTGTCACACCAAAACCTCACGAGCGCGATCGCAGGTATAACGAGAGAGAGACGGACCGATCTCCCGTCTCATCTCGAGCGCTGCCAGTCATTCCGTGAAACTTGTCACGCGGAATCCTCACGAGCGGAGGCTGGCATAGCGTTCGAGTGAGTGGACCGATCTTCCGTCTCTCTCACTCTAGCGGCATACAAACGAATGGAGATTTTCTCGTGCGGTTAAGTTTTCGTTGAATTATTAATTGTTATCTTCATTAATTCCTTACTTCCCAAAAACTTATATCACCAATAAGACGTTATCACGTAAACATCTCGATCGTAAACCTACTTTACAAACAACCAATTTTTTTTTGCTACAAGTCAAGTTTAATAACAGTTCCTATTTCTTTGAATAAAATTTAAATTGAGCTACAAAACGATCAAAAGATTTGGGGCGCGCTGAGGTCTGGGGCATCGAACATCGAGGTACATCGTATCTAGTCTAAATAATAATAAATAAACATCACTCTATTCGTTTCTTTTATCCGCCTCCCAAATCTGAACATAAACTACGTTCACAGTATAAGTATATATTTACAAAAGAAAAGTATTTTAAGTATAGTATATACGTTATCTGGTTTCCATAACACAAGCTCTGCTTAGCTTGGGACCAGATGACAGTGTGCGTTAATGTCTCAGAATATTTATTAGTTTTTTTTTATTAGTGGGTCAGCAGAAAATTAATACTCGATAATTATTTCCTTAAGTGGGCGCCTAAATATTACTGCCAGGGGTGTCAGTAGCCCTAACGCCGCTGCTGTCTGTTCTGTCTGGTGACCCAAGGATAACCGCGTTTTTTAGCGTTGATAAGTAAGAATTAAAAAATTAGGGCCTAAAAACTCTCTCAACTAGTAAGATAGTCGAGAGAAGACCCGTGCCTAGCCCTGGGACACTAAAAAGGGTTGATGTGAGTAAAGTAAGAATTAAAAAATAGTTTAAAAAAGTAATTAAAAAGTAGTTTTCTCGGAGTTTTAAACAATTAATTGTGCCGCTATGTCCGCCTGTCTACGGCTGAAGGCAGAGAAAAACAGCGTGAAGTTTCTGAGTTACTATAATCTCGTTACGTTACTTCAGTTAAAACTGATTTTTTCTTTCTTTGTAGAATAAATGAGTGTCCTTAGGATTGGTTTTCACCATATCGCCCGCAGGCATCCGCCGCAATCGATAATACGACAAACAACGATACTAGGACCTCATAAATCTAAAGGATGTTAGTTTTCCGACGCAAATGACGTATTACCTTGTACAGAATAAATTGAATAGGGGAGAGTAGATTTCTGTTTATCGGGAGCCACCCGAATAATGCTATGCTCTCTTTTAAAAGCTGTAAGATAAAAAGAGACAGCAAGAGAGAACAAATATTCATCTTCAATGTATTTTGTGAATTGGCGGGAAAAACTTTCATGATAAAATACTAGAAGAAAAATTCCGCTCACGCACTAACTTTGTCTCTCTGTCTGCGCTGTACCGTTTCCACTCGTTTCTATTTTTTTATTGGAACTTAACCCACCATGATGGTGATTGATTGATTGTTAATTTAGCAGTTAGAGTCAGCTGGACTGCATACTGGTCTTTAATCAAATAGAAGCTCGTTACAAATGTTATTAAAATCCTTGCTCGCCCGCAAAAGGTATGGTATGTTTATTGCAAAGCTATCTACTCAAAAAGGCATTGCTGATTTAGTAAGTCCTTTGAAATGGTTTAGATGTTCTGAAAGTTTTTAAGGAACGTTATCCGGATGCGCGCTCATTGTTGGTCCGACGCAGCAAGTTGCTTGTGTTAATCAAAATAGCGCCAAGTCGGACAAAAATAATTTTGAGGATTGCATTTTGTTGTTGGTTTGAAGGCAAGACAATATTTAAGTAATATTTTATTGTTCATGTAAAATGTTTTCATATTTGAGTAGAGTACCAAAAACGAACACAGTACATGTACTTAAAAGGATCTTTGGATTTACAAAACTTGTCGTGGACATCAGACTTTGGATAAACCGCAAAGTTGAAGCATTTCTTTTTTAATTAAGGTAGGTATAATCCTTAACACACCACCAATCGTGAGAACTATGCCCCTCCTTTTTTCCAGTTTTCTAGTTCATCTTAAGGCCCGCTTGAGTCAACCTCAAGTCGCAGAATTTCACTTTGACTTAAAATCTGAAAATGAGAGGTAAAACCATTAAGCGTCTGATAGATGTCACATCCACTTATACTTAAATGTAACAGGTGGCAACACTGATTTTAATAATTAGATTTTATAGGATTTTTTAAATTTTAATTAAAATTAATAGTTTTATAAGAAGAAATGTTTGTTTTTATCATAATAATTTTCTATGGCGAATAAAAAAAAACATTTATTTAAAAGAAAAAAATACAAAATGTTTTTTATTTTTTATTAAAGACCTTAAAATAACCTACCATTCTTCCATTTACTATATCAGAAAATTCTTCATAGATTTCTAGATATTTTATGAAATTTAAAATATCCCTAGATTTTGTTGATGTGCAAATTAGTTTAATAGATAACAAAAATAAATGAAATCTTCTATTGGACTTCTAAAACTAGATATAGTTCGTTTTATTGTAATACTCATGTGAGATGTATCTCTTACCGCTAATATTTAAACTGGACAATCAATATCCAAGCTTTGCTACCTGCCAGGATCACATAAAAACTAAAGAGACCAATTTTACCATTTAGAAAAGGCATAATGGTATTACAAAATTTCGTTTCGAGTTGGAAAATTGAACTTTATTGTATTGTGTTTGATTCCAAAGTAAAATGTATTGTGAGTGAATATACAAATCTGATTTTGGAGAACAATTGGGAGATTTCTTACTAAACTGGCAGATGAAAATTTTTAAGACCAGTTATGACATAAAATGAAAAGATTTTTAATATTTTTTGGATATGAAATAGGTATAATCGTTAAAAAATAAGCAGTAACCGGCAACGTTTTAGAGTGTTATTGGTTATTTCCACAGTTATTTGTCACAGTTCTGTAAAGAACCTAGTTCAGACATAATAAAAACACACGCAAGCGCAATACTTCGTGGGAACGGCACAATAAATTACTGAGAGAAACAAAGTTAACGCGTGAGCGGGAATTTCTCCCGCCATTTTGTTTTCAGAGTTGCATGTTGGAAAAGCCTATGTCTGTCTCATTTCTTACATTTTAATAAAGTACTTTAAATTAGGATTGAGTGCTTGAAGACGATTCCAGTTATTATTTCTCTCTCTTTTTATCGCATAGACGTTGAAAGTTTGCAAATGTCATACGCGCCTAGTATCCAGCAGTAATATTTCCATTATGTAATACATTACAGTGGGGCAATTAAAGGGTTGTTAGTTTACTTATGAAAAAGGTCGACATACTTGCATACTCTTAGAGAGTCCTCCCACAGGCAGTGAGAGCAGTGGATAAGGACTTTGAAGCAGACCAGCCCTGCGGCCCACCTGATGACGATTCATCTTTAATAGAGTACGCAGCAGCGTACGACCCGACGACGTCACTAACATCTGTAAAACAAACGCGACATTTTCACTACTTACACTTTATTTTATAGAGAATGGTACATGACGTAATTGCTGATTTAGTAAAATATTTGGATGGATTAGTCTATTTCAGCTTCTAAAAATATGTAATGTGCGCGTCTAAGTATATTATGTATTTGAGCAATATAATTCATAGCAAACCGCTACTGCTAGTCCTGTAAATAGGATAAACAGAGGCATGGATGAGGTTCGAGTACATCACAGCTGCTCTACCCTGAGGTCGAGCAAGAGTTCACTACAAAAATATTGGGGAAGGGAATATCTTTATTGTTAACAATTTCCTGTACTTACACAGCTGTAAAAAACTAAAATTCCTGACGCTAAAAAACGCTACAAATAAATACCGGTCCGTGCGCTGAGGGTTCCTTCCCATTATACTCGTACTGTATATTAAAATTTGTACCATTTTTATTGTTGGCTAAGTTATAAGTGATTGTGAATTTTTCCTTTATTTGTGCTGAAAAACCTTGTTTATTGCTAAATTTGTGATTCTAGATCAACGGACATATAGGTATCTGACCCAAAACCTATATGGTAGGTGCTTCAAGTTGACCTTGAGTTGCCTACTTTTGTTAAAGCTATGGCAACACAAAGGGACAATTCCGAAAAAACGGAAAATTAGGTAAACATTGGTACTTTCAAGCATTCGCGAAAATCTAAATTTGTCCATATCTTTTCTCGTGTTGACTCAGGACCTTGATTTTTATACACTTAATGGACTATTACACCTCAGATCTGGTATAAATTTCAACTAGCTAGGACCTAGCTAGTTGACCCACTAACAGATAGGCGAACAAGAGAGTGATCTTATAACGGTTCCTTTTGTACCTTTTATTCCTAAAAAACAACTAGTAGATCTTCTAGCTCGTAAATATGTACTACTTGTTCAAGACGATTCGGAGGAGCCCAAACACAGAGTAATGTGACGTATACCTTATGGTTGAGGAGTTCTGTCCAATTGGATATCGTCGTTAATACTTTACAGGTCAAGGTTATCATACTTTTGTAATAATGTCATTCACACCAATTTCGAATCAGTCGGTCAAGGTCACGTCTGACATCGCATTCTGTCTCACTCTAGCCTCGACAATCTTAGTAAGTAATAAAGTGATAACTAGATGCCTCAAGAGTAAAGTATCTTGTTAAAAGTTGTTTACTTCCTGAAATTGCTTCAAAACCTGAGTAAACTGAAATTAAGTTATATTTTTTTGTGATAAACATTTTTGTTGATCTATTCCATACATACTTTCTGTAAAGACAATATATAGTACTTTAAGTTTTTGTTATAATTTTGAGTAATTTGTTCTTAGCACCCACATAGTTCGACCCTTAAGTTTTGAAACAAAGATATAACATATATCGCAAATCACAGTCATCTGATTATAAACACAAATGGCTTGATTTTAAGTTCAAATTCATAAAAATATATCGACTGTTATAATATTCTAGATTTTTAGAGACCTTCTCACGAATTATGATGCCCTAGTATCGGAGAAAAAGATCGCTACAATGACCTGAGACAAAAGTTCATTGCTCACAATCTATACACAAGCTTTGGACAAAAATATCAGCGTTTGATCCTGGAGCCTATAGACTAATAATTACAATGATACTTCTATCACATTATGAATTCACTTGTGAGGATAATGGATGTTTATTTTGCTTTTACATCAGCTTTAGCACTACAATGCTACTAACTTGTACAAAGATTTACAGATATACAAAGACACGTCTAATTATGACACCCCTCTTTTTCTTCGGTGTCGAAATTAAGAAAGTCAATGAAATTATATTAAATTAATTAATTTATTTATATTGTGTTGTTATCCCGTGAAGAAAAAAAAGTAAACTTAAGTAAATTTTAATCATAGATAAAGAAACGTAGGTAACATGAACAGATGAAGATAATGAAGTAGATCTTTGGTGTGGGTGGTATTTTACTAGGTGTCGTTTTATTTTTTCATTTAACATTTTAGGACATTAACTAAGCAGAGCTTGTGTTATAAACAAGCTGACTTGACAACATGACCTGCGGCGTAAAAAGCCTCTTACCGACCTCGCTACCGGCTCGGCCTGTCAATAATAATAATTCAAAGCATAAGTTTGCAACAAACACATTTGTGAAAAGATGACGCTAAGGTTTATTCTCAAACCTTTGTTCCAATTGACTAACAGAAACGCCCTAACCTCACAAATGTAACAACAACCTGTAAATAATTTATGACGTAAAACACAGTGAGGGCGTCAACTATGTATGTTTGTATCGTTTTGAATGGTACCCAACGCTGGTGTAGCGCTATTTTTCTTCGATACCAGGACATCATAATTCGTGAACAGGTATTTACACTAAGATATATATAAAACACAATTGACTGTGACCAATTTGATCTCAATTACAAAGAGATTATGATTATAAACGTCTAGCAGTGACTAGCGCTATACGTTTGGCACGTATATATAAGGAGTATAAAATAACGAACATTAACCAAGTGAAATACCCTTAGTTGGTTAGTTAACCCTTTTGAGATCCTAACATATGAAGGTAGATAGATACCTCTAAAAGTAAGTCTTATTGATTCGCTAGGGCACCAACCTCCTCCTATAATGACTCGTAGTGATATTCTGGTGTTGTTAATATCATTGAAGAATAAAACCATACACACCTTCACCCAAAAGCAGTCGTTTCATTCTTTTCTTCAACAGATGATTTTGTGATTAGCTTCTCTTTAAAGATGTATTACTTTTGAATTGGTTATTTGTAGGCATAACAATGTCCTGTAAAAATAGGTTGGTAAAGCATTAGGTATAAAAAATTAACACATCGTACGGGCACTTGGGAGCCGCCCAAGTTTCGGAAATTGATTTCAAATAGACAACAAAATAGTTATTTGTTGGGAGTCAAAAAGAAGCCAATACGTGCAACCTTTTCATTTGTTATAGCATGTGCAACTCGTGAGCACTCCCAAAAATTGATACAAAAGAAATCTAATAACCTGTAAGTACGACACCAGCTGCTGCTGTAAGAACCGTGCCCTATATGAGTAGGTATTCTTCCAGTAGACTGGTTCAAGTTGAGGCCCGCTTGAATCAACCCCGCGTTGCAGCTGTACATTTTCACATGTAGGTACCTATATAAAAATAAGATTTGAGGAAGTGTAAAGTCAGGTTAGGATTCAATATCCTCCTTCATATTAGGGTCACCCCAAGATTGTTGCATGTTGAAATATGAAAACGTACTTATTGTGATATAACCATAACAATCACACTAATGGTAGATAGCGTTTGATCTATTGTCAATAGTTTCTGCAGCATTTTTAGATACAAACTTCAAGACAGCTTGATTTTTTTTGACACCTTTAAATAGTTAAAGGTGTCAAAAATCATCATCATCGTATTTTAACCAATATACACAAAATCTTACCCCCTAAACTTTCATGAAGAACCACTTTATCGAGGGATGAAATATATAAATAGGGAGGAAGGGAAGAGGGATAAATATACAAACAGACTGACGCAGCAGGTAACTTCAATTTATAATAAACGTAAGCTACTGTCAACTATATTACGAATTGAGAGAGTTTAGGGCTTCATCCACACACGCCCGCTAAGTGCGGTTGTGGATGTCACATATCCTCGAATGATTAATTATTAGACATGCCGGTTTACTCACGGGATTTTTCTTCACCGATATTGAGCAGCGGCAATACAACGATTCACACAAAGATGTACGACGGGGTCGAACCCGCGACCTAATATTTCAAAAGCAAGCAAACGAAAGTTTGACTAGATATTATCTGATTGTATACTATTATCAGATGTGCGCAAATGCAATACATTAAGTAGGTATACAAATGTGAAGATGACGCCATGATTTCTGTAAAAATACCTTTTACGTTATATTTCAAAACAACTGCTTTTTTGGGTCAATGATAAGCGAGTTCACTTAACCTCGGGTTAAACGAAAACATGTTGTTGACATAGATATGTAAGTACCTACTAAAAAAATCTAAATAACAGCTCGGAATTGGAAGTGTGCCCTATTAACATCAATCGCATCTTGTTAGGCAGCCGACAAAATGTGAGCATTCTTCTCTTAGTCTATTTACACCTTCGGGTCGTACAGTCCTGAGATTTATGTACCAATGATCGGAATAGGTATTGCAATTTTGCGGGATTTCATGACTCAATTTTAACATGGACATAACAACTGTTCGTGATTACTATTATGTTAACAGCTGGTGATAATAAAGATTAATTAATATCCTTTAAAATCTACTCACGAATAAATTAACACAAAAATATTCTTTAAAAATGTTACTGTACTTTGCTGCTAGTACTATTTGTAAAGAGAAAATGTATTTTGCACGTTTAGAAAATTTCCGAAATCCTAAAATCTCTTGAGCGTATCGATAGTAATATAATGTTTGAGATCGTTAACCCTAAATTACACGACTTAATTCAATCTCTAGTTATGACATACATAACGCTCACGACTGTACTACCCGACAATATTATAAAATTTGTATAACAGCACTAACTGCCCCATCGCACAGCGTAATTCTCACCTTTTAAACCTTCCTTAAAATTGTTAAATTAAATTGGTAAAGAGGTGAAGATGTTGAGTTGTACCTGGCAGCACTGATCTTTTGCCCGAGATACAACCAGCCTTATGGTCATATGTTTTCTTAACTAGTGGTTATGACAGTTCTTTGAAAAGCGAACTGGACTGACTCTACGGATCCAGAGTCTTAACGCGACTCAAATCCATAATTTCCTGCAAGGTTTGCGCCGCCGCGCCGCCGCGACGTCTCGCTAAGCGCTCTTAGCCGATGCGGCACGGACCCGCGGTGCTTGAAAGATGCGACGACATCTGAGGAGATGCTTATAAACAATCTCCTGAAAACTATATATTCACAATAAACACATTGGATGACATTTTGAAGATTCAGATTACACGGAGGAACAGACTACGGGAAGCGCCAGTGTGTTTGTCGATAGGGTCTTTTAGTAATCTACCATAGATTCTGGTCTGTGTAGCCCCTGGAAAAACCGTCCCAATCGCTCAGAGGTGAGTAGAAAGAGAGAGACATATTTTGTTATGCAGTGCAAACACTGTAATTTTGACGGCTTGTCAACGCAATCCGAATAAGTTCTAGCAACAAACGAATATTTACGTTACTGGAAAACACACATATGCAAGGCAAAAAGACAACACAAACACAATCCTCAGTTCACAAACAATACACATCCAATTCACACATAGCCATAATCTACCAGTACCGAACTAAGCAAGCTCGGGCCCCGTAGCTAATTACTACATATGGCCCCTTGATCTCTAATGTAAAGTAATTGTACTTTACTATCTATATTGTAACAAGTGTCATAATGTAAAATTATACTTTATGTGTCACTATATATTTGACGGAAGATGCATCGAGCATGTCATCATGTATTGCATTGTGCGCCATAACGCATCTTCAATTAAGTGTGAAAGACTGAAAGTTTTGCTATATACTTATCTGTTCTAGTATTACGCAGCCTATGATAATCAAAGCATCTTCCGTCAGTTAATTACTAACCCTAAAGTTTTAGATGTTTGGAGGCTTGAATACGCGGGGCCTCTTTTAGCACGGGGCCCTCTATTATGTGGGGCGTGGTTAATCCGATACTGGACAGGTTCATACAGATTCTGTTTCACCCGTGTTCCGCCAATGAGAGAAAGGTGTCTTATTTGGACTGTTTACATACACAAAACTGATTAAAAACTTAAGAAAACCAATATCAGGATTTAATATTTTCGAATAAATAGTCTTATTAATGTGTTTAAGTAGTACTTTCTGTTAAGATCCTTTGAAAATCCGAGATTTTATCTTATGATCTGGGGTACTTCGTTTTTGATAACCATTAACAAGGATCCTTCAGTCTTACACACATTAAAAAAAATTAACTGTTAGACGATTATGACCACAAATGATTCGGAATTGAGTTCAAATTTAGGCATTATATTGTGTTTCATGATATTTTTAGATTTGATAGATTTTCCCGTTTTACTCTTTACTATATCTGAAGTCCTGGTAGTCTGATATCGAAGAAAACGATCGCTGCAGCACTAAGAGCGCCAATTTCAAAACTTTGAAACAAAACTAACTCACTTTGCGCCTAGTACGAGAGGATATACACAGAGGTGGTGAATGTTACCTACGTTCCAGGAGTTCGTTAAGGGATACACTTTTGCAATAGTATCTTAAAATTAAAAAAACGAAAATCTAATTAAATCGGTAGTTGCAAACGCATCGCAAAGTAGCTGGAGAGGCGTAATCTTACAATTAATATTATTGTTTATCTATATCTTCAACACAATTGCTAATGTGGTATGCTAAAAACGAGGTAAACATTGCTGATATAACTGCATCACATGTTTACAATTAGAATCATATTGATTCTTGATATCGCTTACGCGGTTAGTTATTGCATGGAATATTTTCATAGGTATACAAAAATAGAACTAAGAATCTAGACCCGAATTACTAGTAGGTACCTATTTAAAACAGCTGTAGGTAAGCTGTAATTAAATAACAACAAACGTGAATAACAATCTTTGGACTTCGTAATGAGCTATTCTCGTGGTAAACAACTTGTTTATTAAATTCGGTTATCTTTGTATTTTAAAATGAGCGGACTACTAATCTGACGAATTGAAATGAAATTACATACATACTTTAATGTTTTCACGTAGCATATCAACATTTTTCAACTATGCTTTTTCATCTACTGCAAGTACAAAGTGAAAGTTTTTCTACTCTTTTATGGAAAATAGTTAAACGGATTATCTGGAAGGATATTTTTACATATTGAATGTTAATATTTCACCTCTTTGTGTATAGATTGAAAGGAGGCCTCCAGCTCCCCTCTTCTTTTGTGACACATATAGACTCATAATTTGGCCCTCTTATTTTCAACTGCGACTCGACTTACAGTTATTTATTCATGTGGAAATACATTCGACAGTTTCTATGATCGGACACCAAACCACCCGTGCGAAGTGAGGGTCGGGAGCTAGTCTATATTCATCTTCTTTCTAATATTATATTAAATGCTCGTGTGACACATAGTGTTTGTAATGTAACAAACTCGTCCAAAACTCTTTGACCGTTTCTTATAAAATTTTGTGTTTATTCAAGTATAGTCATAATTATTAGGTACCATTTATATTGTACTAGTATTCCGCCCGCGGCTTCGCCCGCGGATGTCGGTTATCGCGCTAAACCATTAATCTCTTTTTTCGCAGTCGGATAAAACTATCCTTTCCCGGGTCTCGAACTATCTCCATACAAAATTAGTTCAGTAGTGTAGGCGTGTAAGCAAAATTTTGAAATCGGCAAGCACCCATAGGTATATCCATAAATCTATAGGGGTTTCTTAAAAAATACTACGGCTCTTAGACCATACCTATAAGAAGAAATAAAATTTAAATATCGAATTCTATTCATCGCAGAGTTATCAAACATGTCATTGTGTCAAAATAAAAAGTAATTTATATTAAAATCACGAAGGAGTATTGATATCAACTTTGAAGAAAATCTCACTCAGAATAATTTCGCAGGCTTCTCCCGCGTAGTATTAGGTTAAAAATAAAAAAAAATAGAAAAATAAAAAACACGTGTTTCATTATTTGTTTTAAGTTTTATTTGTACCGAATTTGAAGTGAATCGGACCACAGACTAAACAGTTCTGCAATATTTAATTTTTCCAAAAAAGCTCATTTTACACTCCCCCTGGGGGTAGTTTTGGAAAAATGAAAAACACGTGTTTTATGATTTCTTTTAGGGTATATGTGTGCCAAATTAGGAGTGAATCGGACTTGAGACTAAAGAGATCCAGAGACATTTTAATTTTTACCAATAAAACTCATTTTCCACACCCCATGGGGGTAATTATGGAAAAATAAAAAACCCGTATCTAATTATTTCTCTTAAGGTTTATGTGTACCGAATTTTAAGTGAATAGGACCAAGGAATAAAAAGTTGCATACAAACTCCACCCCTCTATTTAACCCTCTCAGGGGATGATTTTTGGAAATATTATTAGCCTATGTCCTATTCTAGGGTATACACTACCTACGTTTCAAACTTCATTTACATTGGTTGAGCGGTTATGGAGATACGCGGTAACAAACCTTCACACACACACACACACTTACTTTCGCATTTATAATATTAGTAGGATTATACACCACCCAATTTGGGGATTTAGTTAAAATGTTAAATATAATCATTGTGAGCCACCATCACCATTCTAACAGCCTAATATCTTAAAAAAACAGAACCGCCAAGTTTTACCACCTCAATATCATGAGCCTGGTACACAGCAGACGCAGAAAAAGCCCACTTAAATCGATCATGTTACCAAATACGTACGAAGTAAGTATCAATATTACATTAGAGCTGAACTTCAATTCATCATTATAGTTTCTACATATTCAACCTGAATAATTCGCTAAGGCGCCAGCAATATTATGCAAGTAAATAAAAATTATAATTAGAACAAAATTGAGTCGCTCCGCTATACCTAGTTCGCAAATCGCCATAGTTTTTATAGGACCCACGTCCGCACGTCCGGTTCATTCAAATGTAGAACGCAGACTGACTGAGAGACAGAGAAAAGCCAAGCATCTAAGTACGTCGAAATGGTATCGATTTTTAAGACCACCATCATACGAACTTTTAAGTTGGTAGTGTTCTCCCGCGTATTTTACCAGTGGTACTCACTGTTTACAATGATCACAAGATGTAGAAAGTATGATTTTAGAGGTTAAGTTCTAATAAATTTAGCAATCAGTTATTAAAATTATTTTTATAATATTCATAATTCATAATAGTTCATATTTCATTTATTGTTCATAAACATGGGATTCAACAAGATAAAAAACATATAAAATGGATGAGTACGCCATGTTTTACCATATGGCGTATGAACATTGTAATTAAAATATAGATTTTATAACAATTAATACCGTCATGCATTAAAATAAAATAAATTAGATATATAATTATTAAAATAAATAATTCAATGTTAAAATAAATATTATTGTATTTGTAAGCCAAAAAAATGCTCTAACTGTTAAAAACTGTCAACTCTGCAGGAGTTGACTGTTTAAACAACTTCAAAAAATTACAAAAACAACCATAAATAACAAAGTTAAGAATTTTTTTTTGTATTTTTTATTAGTGTTGTAAAAAATACAAAAAAAAATCTTAACTTATATATTTAAATATGGTTGTTTTTGTAATTTTTTGAAGTTTTCGAAAAATATATAACGTTAATATTATTTGTTTATAACAAATTGTTAAGTTACCCACGTGTCCAAAATTTACCAGGCTATCATTAAAACTGAGGAACTGCTTTGTTTTTGCTGTATAATATTACTTAGTTGCATTTACAGTTTATTTCTGCTAGGTACTTACCTAACTATCTTATTCACAAATTTTTTAATAACTATCTATATCATAAACTTATCTACCTTTAAACGAGCAATTCTTGCATACCTAAGAATCATTTGTTTTTACTAGCCATTATTGTCCCACTGCTGAGCAAAGGCCTCCCCCAAAATCTTTCATTTTGTCCGGTCTCAGGCCATCCAATATCGAATGCATCCAGATCATCCCGCCATATTTTTCTCGGTCGGCCTCGGCGACGGCTACCTTCTTGCGGCACCCAGTATGTGGCTATTTGGGCCCATCTCTCTGGCTGCATCCGACTCAAATGGCCAGCCCACTCCCACTTTAACTTGGCCGTCTTGTGGCCCACATCTATTACGCCAGTTTTTTTTTTACGAATATCGACATTGGGGACTCTGTCTTGACGTTTGATGCCAAGGATACTGCGCTCCATCGCTCTTTGGCAAATCTTGAGTTGGGATTTCTGTGTTTCGGTCAAAGACCAAGTCTGAGCGCCGTAGGTTAGGACAGGCAGAACACACATGTCGATGAGTTTACGTTTCAACGAGATGGGAAGTTTGCCACTCTTAATGTACTGTTTTAAGGACCAGTAGGTCTTCCAACCGTTTTCTATGCGGCGCGGCGGTTAATTTCCCTATCTTGCCTGCAGTTGAAAGAAACTAGCTGGCCCAAGTAAACGTATTCATCGACATATTGTATTGTCTGCCCGTCTACCTCAACTCTACGTTTTCTAATGTTAGTCATAACTTGAGTCTTTGACCGATACGTCGTCAATCCCACACTCAAGCTTGCAGTGCTAAGGTCTTGTAGCATTTGTTGCAGTTCATCTGATGATGGAGCAAAGAGCACAATATCATCGGCAAAACGTAAGTTCGTAAGACGTTTTTCGCCAATTCGAATGCCCTTTTCTTCCCAAGACGGATATAAGATTTTAAATATTTCTTCTAATGCGCCGGTGAATAGTTTTGGTGAGAGTGGGTCGCCCTGTTTCACACCTCTTTCTATTTGAAAAGTTGGGCCAGTGTGTGTGTAGTAAGAATCATTATCATAATTACATATTATATATCTGAATATTGGGAATGGCTGCAATGATTTTCATGAAATTTAGTATGTAGCGACAGGGGCGGGTGATTTTATTTTTAGAAAACGTCGTTTTATTCGTACTTTCGGACTAAGTTTCGCCACAACGAACCATTATTATAAAAGCTCATGTGGGAAATCGGGTGGTCTCGAAACCAGATGATCCCGGTTCTATCGGCGATAAACGGGGCGATGAACTCATTTATAAACTGGTTTAGCGCTTATTTTTCCTTTAAAAAATTTATTTATTAAATAAAATAGTTATTAGGTAGGTATTCAAACCAAATAGTATTTCGCCAATACTGGGTACCTATTTCAACAAAATTTCATATCACAAATGTTAATCGTTAGGGTGTGTCCACATCTGGCAAATGTGCCGCGAATGAGCAGCTCACGAGCCGTTTGCGAGCTTTCCGCGAGCCGTTTGCGAGCTGACCGCACGATGCGCGCGTGCAGACAATGGTTTGGTGCGCCTCTTTAGCGCAACTCAGGTAAGGCTAGTATAAAGGCGTGCACGCGCGCAGCTCGCGGGCCGCTCGCAAACGGCTCGTGAGCTGCACATTCACGGCACATTTGCCAGATGTGGACGCACCCTAATGTGAATCTCCCACTGGGGAGGCGTCGCCGCGTTGCTCAGATTTACAGATCACGCGTGCGGCGTAACACATGGGAAGCAGATCGGCCTCACATGGCGGCGGTGCAATCTGCTTCTCCGTGCGGGTTGGCGGTGTATCCAAGATTTTGCAATTGTGTTGTTTAGGTACTATTTAAAAATTATTTATTATAACACATTTAGTACCTACTTTCCGTAAGAACTAGAATATTTGTAATTGTCTGTGGAATTCACTGTCAAAAATAAGTAATTTATGGTTTTATTTTGCTTTTCTCTCAATTACTGTACGTTGCTGTTAAGTAATTAACACTATGTAGGTAATTAATAAATGATTTATTCGATCGAGTGTTCTACTATCTGAGTGTTGTAGGTACCCATTTCAAACACCGGTTTGAGTTGTCACGTCTCACTTAAGCAGCGAATTCCTCGCCTTGGCAGTTCGCACAATAAAAGTGCAAGCGAACCGCTGGAATTTCCATCGGTTCGACCGTCCTCAGACGGCTCACCGAAAAAGTCCGGTGAACCAATAGAGGCCCTTCAGGCTAATTGGGTTAGGTCATCAGCAAAAAAAAAAGCTGGAATTTCCACTCTATATTGGTGGCTCATAGCCGTACCTCTATTTGTCCGATGAATGAACGGGGATGAGGGAATAATAATAATAATAATACTTTTTATTGATACAAAAACCATACAGTATCTTAATGTCTAATTAGATTTCACAATAATTGGACACAAAAGTTGGGACCCTGACTCCTAAACTAGGAATACCTGTGACTTAGGAGCCAGTGTTCTACTGCTATTTGGACACTATAATTAAACCCTACTCTATAATTACTGTATGATTGGAAATATCTGATATTACCTTAAATAAAATGTATTTAAGTATATTTAGGACAAAGTGAAAGTAGAATTAATTGTAAACATCTGGTTAAAGTAAAATAAAATAAAAGAAAAACGAAATTTAGAAAATATGTGAACTTATATTAAAAACTAAAATTATAAAGTAAAAATGACAGGATGAAGAAGGAGGTTCCTTTTTTCTTAGAGTTTAAATTAATTTATCCGCTTTCGTATTTTTCAATAATGGTAAAGTAGAGTTCAAAAATATTTATAGGTACTTTGAACCATACTGACGGAATAAGGTTCAAAAGTTTATACATATTTTCCAACTAAATAAATTAAACTAGGATTTTCATTTATGTTGTGTTTATATATATCAAAATCCATAAATCACTTATTTCTTAAACCTACAATGTGTATCTATCTAGCGGGATAAGTATTTACACATAAACCTACACGACATTTTGAAATAAAATTAGATACTTTATAACGGATTTTATCATGGTTTATTTTAGATTTTTTTTTAGATTTCTATATTCCGACGTTTCAATGTCTTTTCAGACTTCATTGTCACGGGTGGACTAACGATGGTCCACTCATGACCATGAACCAAAATCTAAAATAAACCGGAATATAATTGGTTATAAAATTGTTTTATTTCAATGTGTGATATTCACGTAAACTAAAAAAAATACTACACGACATTGACAAAAAATAATATATATGTCGGAGAAGTCATTAGTACGGTAGCATACTTGACAGCGAGGCGGCAGCGCGTCGGGTCGACACGCTCGACAGAGTCTAGCCTGAGGTCCGCACGGGCGACGAGTGGGGATTGTCGCTACACGAACTGTGTGCCCCAGTTCTCTACAGACGTCCGTGCGACCAACATCGGTCTAGGAACTGTCTTACCACTCGTTGTATTAATTTTACATTTCGTAACAAATTAATAGCGTGATTAAGATAACTTTGCTGCTCGTAACCACACCCACTCAATAAGTTTTCTGGCGATGACTATCCCTCTGATCGGCCCCCTGTACCGAAATCAGAAGTGGATCCGGACAGAAACGATCACCTAACTGAAACTACGCAACGCCGTGAAAAATAAAATGACGGGAGTGGTGACAGCTGACGACGTGAACAAAAGGACACATCTCTACCCGGTGCCCTAATGGAAGTGGAGGTGTCGAGGTTTCAGGCAGCAAGCGACACGTGAGGGGTCGACGTGTGCGTGGTTGATCCACCGGGACGAACTTTTAAACATCAAGGT
Source organism: Meganola albula (assembly GCA_936450015.1). NCBI lineage: Eukaryota > Metazoa > Arthropoda > Insecta > Lepidoptera > Nolidae > Meganola > Meganola albula. The sequence continues at coordinate 10,640,617 of OW388142.1, read as the reverse complement.
CAGTCGTTCTTTTTCTATTAAGATTCCGGTGCCGAGTGTTCACTCGTTAAAAAGAGTAAACATAGTGGTAAAAGAGTAGAAATGTTGTAACCTTAAAGGGTCAGTCAAACATACTTGGCATTGTTTAAATTATTTGTTTTGTTGAAATCGATAGTATAATTTAATCGAGATTTTATTGTACGTTATGCCTGATGCAGTGATTTTATTTACGAAGTGATATGATATTAGGCCGCGAAGTATTGTTGCAAGGTTTTATTGTTAGTATGACCGCGACTCATTTTAAAATTTGAAAAGTTCTCTATATAACGATTGTAATTTACAATTATCAGTGAGTACCACCGAACTGTTTAATAATAATGATTTACCCTCGATAAATTGTTTTACCGTTGTTGACAATCACGTTTCGCGAGAACATAAATCGGCTAATGTCTATGTGTAGTCTCGTTATTTAGATTATTTAACAACTGGTACGTCGCTGACATGCGTAACTATAGGTGAGCTTGTTTTTTTTCGCTTAGTTGAATCTTATTTGGTTGCTCAAAAATGACCGTATCGTTTTAGTGCGGAAGAAAGAAAAACGATCGTGAGCGTGTAGATGAGTTATTGCATGCAAATATAATTTCACTGGGTAATTTAACTTTTCACTATAGCTAAGCTAAGACAGTTTATAGGCTTAGTCGCATACTTCAGACAGTTAGACTGATGAGATCCAGTCTCTTAGGGAGGCTATGGTTGAGCGCTTCAACTTATCTCTCAAAGCTGTTTTCGACTGGGGTGACGCCAATCTAGTCAAGTGTAGTGCTGCTAAAACCCAGGCGTGTCTATTCTCTGCTAAAAAAATAATGCCATTTCAATTGGCTCTTACTTTTCAAGGTGTATCCGTGCCTATAACAGTCCACCTTGAGCTTCTTGGCGTTAATATGACTTCGACCTTTAATTGGCCCGTACATTGAGCCCATGGCTCAACTTGCTGCCAAAAAGCTAGGTGTCCTCGCGAATACGTCAGTACTTCACGCCAAAACAGATGCTCAAGCTATATCAAGCACAAGTTCGCTCATGCATAGAGTACTGCTCGCATCTTTAGGATGGGTCAGCTAAATACCAACTCAAGGCATTGGAGTCTACAGAAACGCGAGCCAAGAGGCTTATTAGCAACGAATCCCTCGTCAAGGCTAAATTGCAAAGCCTCGAGCATCGCCGCATGGTTGGTGGTCTTTCGGTCTTTTACCGGACACACTTCGGAAAGTGTGCGTTGGGATTAAACAATCTTATTCCCCCATTCCCGTTCTTCCACTGGACAATTGGAGGTGTGGCTGTGCGCCGCCGTTATATGGTGGAAGTTCCAGGGGTACGCACGGAGCGCTTTGTTTCCACTTTCACTGTGCGAACTGCCGGTTTGTGGGATTCGCTGCCGGCATCTATGTTTCTCGATAGCTATAGTCTGCCGGTCTTCAGGTCACGAGTGAATCGATATTTACTGGGTAAGTGCGTTCCATCGTAGATTGCAGCATTGCTTCACATCAGGCAAGTTGTGGTCAAGCGCAAGCCTATTTCAAGATAGTAAAAAAAAAAGTTTGTGACTAATTTTGGACCCCTCTATAAATTAACTTGTGATAAAATTATTTTTTTTTTCTTGGCAACAGCGCCACGAGTACATTAGGAAAGAAATAATTTCATGACGATTTACGCAATGTAAATAGGGCCGCATTCTATGAAAAAAAAAAAAGTAAATTCGACAAGATAAAGGCAAAGGTAAATAATTTTTCGGTGGGAGAGTTTGTTTTGATTATGAACCAGTAGTGTAATCATATAAAGTTGAATCCCAAATTTAAAGGACCGTCCGAGGTCATAGAAGTTCTTGACAGTGACCGTTATAATTTAAAAGCACTACATTGTAACCGTACCTACAAATACGCACATGAAAGCTTGCAAAAAAAATGAAATCCGGTGAATCAAAGTATAACTGACGAAATTGAGGTAGAGTAAAGTAGTCGTGATGATGACGACAAGATTGTTTAAGCTTGCATAATGATTGGACCGTACCGGAGGTTGTCGTGTAGCCGTAGCTCAGTAGAAATCGGCATCTACTACATTGTAGTAGTCCGTGAGTACGCGGTAGTGCAGTCAACTCCGGCAGAGGTCGGGTTTCTTGGGAAACCGTGAGTCCAGGGGAGACTCGGCGTTCCCGTGGGGGTTCGCATAAAGTTGAGTAACTGGAGGTTACTGGGCTATGTGTAGCCAATGGTCATATGCAGAGCTTAAATTAGTTTACTTATTGTAAGTGATTGTCTCTTGTGTGAGAGTGTAAGTTTTAGTAGTCAGTTGTGCTTTGAGTTTCTGATTTTGATATTGAAGCGATTTAACTGAATAAGTGATATTGATTGTTCATTGATTTTTAGTAAACAGGTTTCCTTAATTTAAAAAAAAAAAGTTTAGAGTTCTGTTAAATTTGGGGCTTTCTGGAAATCTTTATCTTTATCTTTGTCTAAAGCCAGGTACTAGTTCCTTCTAGTTTAGTAGGCCAGGCGTGACTGAACTATGTGATACTGTGTGTTGAATATTGTTTCAGAATAACACACAGAGACGTGTGTCTCGCAGGATGGCCGTGTCGGAGAAGTCATTAGTACGGTAGCATACTTGACAGCGAGGCGGCAGCGCGTCGGGTCGACACGCTCGACAGAGTCTAGCCTGAGGTCCGCACGGGCGACGAGTGGGGATTGTCGCTACACGAACTGTGTGCCCCAGTTCTCTACAGACGTCCGTGCGACCAACATCGGTCTAGGAACTGTCTTACCACTCGTTGTATTATTTTTACATTTCGTAACAAATTAATAGTGTGATTAAGATAACTTTGCTGCTCGTAACCACACCCACTCAATAAGTTTTCTGGCGATGACTATCCCTCTGATCGGCCCCCTGTACCGAAATATATATGTTTTTTTGTAGGTATTCATAATTTTTATATAAAACAAAGACCTTAAAATACTTAGTTTCAATCACAGATTATATAATACTAATTAAGAGTTGTAATTACATATTTTCTTCGTTATTCGTTATTTTTTTAAATACAGACGTATTTAAAAAAATAACGACTTGGTCAAACACAGTTCTCTTTAGGAAATCATGTGTTTGGAATACTTACTAATCACTAATTAATTATAACTCTTAATTTAAAAATCACAGCTATTGATAAAGAATCACTGGAATCAGTTACTAGTAACTAACTTATTACCTTGAAATTTACTTACTAATCTCAGCATTTATTCCTGAAATCACAAATATTATTATATTATTATATAGATACTATGTACTAAATAATAGCTATCAAATCGAAAAATTACACTTTTAATAAATACAAAGACTGTGGATTTTAATTTATTCATTACCAAATAATGATAGAAGTTCATACTGACCAGAATTTTGTGTATTGGATATTGGAGATGTTTGAACTTCATGTTGTGGGGATTCAAAGGTCGGATTATCCTGTGGTTGGCCATGTGTTTGATTAAAACTTGTGGATGGTTGATAAATTGCACTCCTGCTTGCATCTGGCTCTTGCAGGTCAGTATAAAAGACTTCATATTGTTGATGGGAGCACTCAAAGGGAGTGTGTTGGTGACGTTCGGCGTCTTGTACTTGATGGGAATCGTACATTTCATCTTGAGCTTCCGTAATACATTTTAATATATTAATCTTTACCGTGGGCTTTAATCTGGGAGCCACTCTTTTAAAATCACTTATCAATGACAACATAAATTGTCGATCTGGATCTTCTTCTTGAAGATTTCTTTGCATTGAAGATCTTATAGCATCCATCAGTTCCGTTTCAATTTCAAGGGATCGTTCAATATTTTCAGTCATATTTGGTCGAGGTGCGACCATACTGTGTTCATGTGGCGTGGCTTCTTCAATCACCATACTATTACATGCTGGTGTTGTATTATTTGAGATCACCGGTAAAAGAAACAAGAGTTGGTTGTAGTATTTGTATCGCTTAAAAGTAGCAGTCGTTCCACTCATTGGACATTGCTACCGTCTTTCTTTAACAAAAGCGTCTCGGAGCGTTTTCCATCTTGTTTGCAATAATTGCCCTAAAATATAATTCATTAAATAAGTAAAGTGTTTTCATTTTAGTTATATTACAGCCACAGGGTCAGCCAAACTACAAACTACAGACTACGCCCATGTTTGTGCAGCCATTTTGAACATAATGAAAACAGAATGTTTACCGGAACTTACGACTGAAATCTAGTTAAATTTAAAGCTGAAAATGTTAAGCAAAGAGCATTTTCCTCACTTGACCCGGCGCCAGAAAAGTTGAAATATGTAACAACGATAGAAGAGTTGGGTCTAGAAGAACCGTATAAAAATTCGCCATTACACCTACACATAAAAGATATTTACTAGCATAATTAATATAGTCATTTGATATAACTACTATTTTTAGATATTTAGGTTAATCTAGAACAATTAGATAAGAAAATATTATATTTTTCATTTAGCAATTGATAAAAGTCTCATCCAAGTAAAAAACCATCTCGTACAGGTTCATTGTAATAACAATTACAAATATATTTTGTTCATATTATTTTTGTCCATTTGTGATTCTAATTCAAATTTCTGTGTGATTTTCTGTGTACACCAATTTCAACTTATATAAATAAGTTGAAATTGGTGTACACAGAAAATCAGCGATATCTTACACGAAACCTAAGGAACATGATCTTAATATGTATACCAAAACATTCAAAAATTTCAGACACTACGAATGATTCACCATACTTTTTCATAGCTTTTAGTATTCTCGAACATGACTTTAGACTATATGCAGGTACCAACTTAAATTTTATTATGAGAATATTTAACTATCGCTTAAACCGAGCACGTAGACCAAGTCTATGTACTTTCAGTATTTTAGCCCATAAATGGCGAATATTGCAACGGCTATTGAATGTAGACCTTTTTTTTTTTTTTTTTTTTTTTCGAGGGGAAATGCTTTAAGCATCCCCTCGCCCCTAATGGGCACAGGGCGAGGGGTATGTGGGAATCCCGTTATTGGCCCGGGCGAGCGAGACCCCGCAGGGTCTCCAGCTGCAAGCGGCCGGGCCCGGTTTACCCACTAAAACCCCCCGGTGTTCCGTCGGACACCCTTTGTGCCGGGCTGCGGGATTCGCTCCTGCATTCACCGAACAGCCCGGCGGGTCGGCCCGCCTGCCTTAAGACGGCAAAGTGGCGAGCCCCGTCCGGGACGGAGACAAGTCTCCGTCCTTGTTGCGGGGGAGGCTGCCCTCCCCCTCCTCTGGAGAAAGGCGCGCGCGGAACACGTCGCGCCACCTTCTCGGACTTGCTGCTGCTAAGGCGGCGGGTTGCCCTACCCGCCGCCCGCAGGCCGCCTCTACGGAGGCTGCAGGTCGTCTCGAGGCGCCCTTCGGCGCCTGGTGCGTCTGGAGCGGCAAGGGAGGGTGGTGGTCGCCTCCCTTTCTCGCTCCGCCGCTTCCTTCTCGGCCATCACCTCGTCACAGAATGAGGTGACGGCCGACCACGCCTCCTCGCTCCGGGTCATTATAGTGACCACGGACTCAAGCGAGGAGGGGTCTGCACCAGTCGCCGAGACAAGAGTCCGGCGCTGCAACGACCACGCCGGGCACTCGGCCAGCGTGTGCAGCGCCGTATCCTCCGGGGCCCCACAGTGGTGGCACCCGGGAGTCGGGTCCCGTCCAATGCGACACAGGTACTTGCCAAAACACCCATGGCCCGTAAGCACCTGTGTCACTCGGAAGCCGAGGGCGCCGTGACGCCTCTGCAGCCACTCCGAGAGGATGGGTCTCACCGCCACGATTGTGGCGTGCCCTGCGCTGGGTTGCGCAAGTCGCGCGTCCCACTCCGCCACCAGGACAGCGCGGAGCCGAGACCGCTCTAATTCAGTCTCTCGCGGCGAAGGCCGCAAGCTCCGCGTAAGGTAATCCTCGCGCCATTTAAAAAGTGACGCGAGGGCCTTTGCCTCTAGGTCCCAGGGCGGGGATCCGGCCAGAAGACTTCCCGCTTCAAAGGAGATCGTGCGGTATCCCCTGATGATCCTGACAACCAAGGCGCGCTGCGGAGCTCGCAGCAGCCTAGCATTGTTGGCTGTCAGGTTTTCCGCCCACACCGGGGCCCCGTAAAGGGCCATTGACCGCACGACCCCCAGGTAAAGCCTTCGTGTGGAGGCGTCGGGCCCTCCCAAATTTGGTAGCAACCGCGCTAAAGATCTCGCGGTGGCTACCAATTTCGGGATTAGTTTCCCGAAGTGGGCCCTAAAGTCCCATCGGCCATCAAGTGTGAGGCCGAGGTATCGCATCGACGATTTTATGTCGATGCGGACGCCTCCTACCACTATGTGGGATCCTGCTGGTGGCCTATTCCGAGGCCCGTAAAAACATATTGCCTCGGATTTGTGTAAGGCTACCTGTAGTCCCAAACGCCGGATCCGTTCCACGACTTGCGCAACCCCAGCGGTTGCCCGAATTGTCGCCTGCCGGTGCGTCTCCCCCCTTGCCAACACTAGTGTGTCATCAGCGTAGCAAACCACGCTGACGGAGGGGAGGAAGGCTCCGCGCAGCACCCAGTCATAGCCGGCATTCCACAGGAGAGGGCCTAGAACCGACCCCTGTGGAACGCCGCACATCATCTCTCGCCTGTGCCAATCCTCGTGACCCGGGAAAATAATGTTCCTATCGGAGAGGTAGGCCTCGACAATGCAGCGGAGGTAGCTGGGCACCTGGTGATATTTTAGTGCCTCATTTATGCAGCTCCAGGGCAAAGTGTTAAAGGCATTGGCGATGTCAAGAGACACCGCTAGCACCACCTTGCCCTGGGAAACAGCTTCCTCCGCCTGGGCCCTAACCCGCAACACTGCGTGTACGGTGGAGCGCCTTCGGCGAAAACCAAACTGGTTGTCCGCCAGGTCCGGCCCTATACCACTCAGGTGTTGGACGAGGCGCTCGGCGATTATTCGCTTGAAGAGTTTCGCCACCTCGTCCAGCAACACTATGGGCCGGTAGGCGGATGGGCTATCCGCCGGGCGCCCCTCCTTCTTCAGCAGGACCAGTTTTCCAGATTTCCACCTACGCGGAAACTGGCCCCGCTCCAGGCACGTGTTGTAAAGCCCTATAAGTCGAGGTCCGAGAGCCTCTAAAGCCAGAGCCCACACACGGCCATGGATGCCGTCGGGCCCTGGGGCGGTGTTTTTCGCAGACATACGCGCCACCGCCGCTCTCAACTCTGCCCGGGTCACTTCGGGCACGTCGTCATTTGCGTCCACGCTGAGTTCCTGGGTGGGCGGAACCATAGGTGGCGGCACATGCTCCCCCGTCGCAGGGAATAAAGTGCTCACCACCTCTTCAAGGAGCTCAGGCCGGAGACTCTGCGTCAATGGTGGGGCCCACGGACGTAACTTGCCCCGTACCAAGCGGTATGGGCGACCCCACGGATCTCGTTCAAGAGTCTCGAGAAACAATTTGTATCCCTCGGCCTTCGCTCGTTCGATGGCGTACTGAAGGGCCCTCTTCGCCTCTCGGTACGCCTCGTGTAATTCCGCCCCCCTGAGGGCCACGTGTGCAGCGCCACGGTGCCTTCTGTTATGCCTGTTCAGGTGTCGTTTGGCGTCCAAACAGGCCTCGCGCAACTGCGCGATCTGCGGCGACCACCAGTACATTTGACGTTTGGTCGCCACAGAATGAACCTGCGGCATTGCCGCGTCGCACAAACGTGACCCACTCTCCTGGAACCATTCCGCTTCATCCTCAACGTCAACAGGTCTATCGGGGAATGTCACCCAAGCCTGGACTAGAGCGGCTTCCAGGAGCAGCTCCCTGTTTAGTTGCTTTAGAGCCCAGCGTGGAGCACCCCCAACCGGGCCGGGACGAATGGGGGCGTCGGAAGTCCGAGTGGAGACGTCGAAGCGGATATATTGATGATCCGAAAGCGTCTCCACGTCCTCAACGACGCGCCATTCCCGAACACGACGTGCCAGGGTGGGGCTAGCCAATGAGAGGTCCACTATGGACCCGCCCCACAAGCGCACGCACGTGTGTGCAGAGCCCCGGTTGAGAATGAGTAGACCTGTAGTAAGGGCCCACTCCTCGAGCGACTCTCCCCTCGGGCTCGTAGCCGGGGAGCCCCAAGCCGTTGATTTGGCATTGAAGTCCCCCAGGACGAGTGCAGGGAGAGGACGGCTAAGAGCGACGATCGTGCCCAAGCTCGCTAAAAGAGCCTCAAAGTCAGCGAGAGACTGACTGGGTGGGGAGTAAACCCCCACGACCAGAGTTTTTCCTATTTTGGCTGCCACGTATCCCTGACCCCTCGTCACACTCTCGAAGGGCGGGGTACCAGCAGCCGCACGAATTATTATGGCCACCGAGCCACTCACGTCGCCCGCCCAGTCGCTATTGAATGTAGACCTAGATCATTTTAACTTGACCCACCACCGCACCGCAATCCCGCCACTGCAACTTTTGTAAGCCAGGATCAATAGCGGCGGCGCCGCTATTGATCCTGGCTATGAAGAGTCTCGGGATTTAAATCCAAACAAGTCCCGCAACACCTAGACTGTCTTAGATCCCGAACGATTTTATTAGTAAAAATAAAGGAGGAGTTGAAAAGTTCGATTGACCACTTCCCTCCAGGCAAAACGGGACATGTAGACGTAAATCAATAAAAACATCAACACTAAATGCTTTACATACACCATGTATATTCATTTCCCATACCTACAAAAATACGCTTCGACATTACGCAGATGTCAAGTAAGAGGAATATCCACAAATCTGTTGAACTACCTACTTTCATTTGACAATTGACACAGGGTCTTTCCCAGTCGGAATCTTCCGGATTACCAATAAAGCGTACCTAATAAGTACGTACCTATGCCTAAGTAAGAGTGCCATAAATATTCTATTTATTGTCATTTTTAAATTTCATTGCCAATCAAAATTCCATGTTGATATAATATGTATTTGTCGCAGGGGAATGAGAATATTAGGGATTACACGAAATCCCTAGTAATATCACGAAATCACGGTAGATGTCGATTAAACTTGTTTATTACGTCTTCTTACTGAAAATGTTTACTGATACGACAAAATACTTAATTATCGTCGGTGATATATCGTTTCACTTAACACTTCAAGTAAAGTGAAAAAATCGAGCCATATAAAAATAACTCCTAAAAAGTTATTAAGTTTATCATTTAATGTACGTACTAAAAGTTGAAATAAAACTACTTTTTATCGGATTTTATCGCGTTTTATTTTAGACTAGTGGCCCGCCCCGGCTTCGCACGGGTAGATATCGGTATTTAGACAACAATTTTAATCATCATACATTTTATCACACTTTTGACTTACTTTCCATGTTACGAACACTCGATGAAGTCTGCTTTGGCAAAACAAATAATCAGAATCGTTAGTTTAATAGCTAGGGTGCCGCAATAACCCACCCATAAATGTTAGATATCTACATAAGTAACGGTCCAGGTTCTGTCACATGTGGTTCCCGTAAACTACTGGCACAAATGCGTCACGGAACCCCCGGGAGATTTTAGTGGGTACCCTTTAGGAGTCTCACATACCCCTTGCCCTGAGCACACACGCAGCGAAGGAATCCTTAAAGGATTTCCCCCCGGTAAAAGAAAGATACTTAAATAATAGACCACATACACCTTTGGTGCTCTGCCTATCCAGACATTCATTTACTTAAACAGGAATCATATAAATTTTAACACACTCATGGCAGGTCCGGAAAGAAGTAATGAACCAAGCTAGATTTCTCATCATTACGTATCTACACTCTTACCTGTTTTGGCTCCCCAGCGAGAAATAAAGCCGTGGTGTTACATTTATTTACAAATACAGGAACCATTAGCCAAATTTTACGTGTTTAATATCTCTGTTGTTGTAGATATAATTCAATGATTAAAAAAAATACGTTATCTCTATCACTTTACCTTTCTAATAAAAAAACCGCTTAAAAATCGGCCCATACACGCTATATGGCAACGAAATTGTACACAGATACACGTCTCAACATTATAACAACTTCCTTTTATGGCGGGGTTAAAATCCATTAGAGTCACAGACATACCGCTCTGTTTCTTAAATTTCAATTTTGATAAATCTTATACTCATGATAACTTTTGAATGGTGTGTCCGATTTAAATAATTCAAAAAGTAATTTACAGGTACTGATATACCCTTGAATATGATGTGATTTATTTAGATAAGGATTAATACCAAGGTACGAATAATTGAGTCCAATTTGTACCGGCGTAACAACTGCATATTTTAAGATGAAAAAGTAGTTATTGTGACGTAACTAAACTATTTAGACATATGGACTTTTTTGTAGATAATCATAGCCTCTATAAAACTGTAGTACATCACTTTGCTCTAATGTCAATAGTTTCCGCAGCGTACGCGATATAATGTATTTTTTCGTTATTTTGTTCACACCTTGGGTTACATTATCGAAGTTTTCATACGGATTCCTATTTTTTTCAACATATAATATAGCCTATGTTACTCAGTAAAGATGTAGCTTTCCAATGGTGAAAAAATTTTTGAAATCGGTCCAGTAGTTTTTGAGCCTATTCGTTACAAACAAACAAACAATCAAATCTTTCCTATTTATAATATTAGTATAGATTTTAGATCCCGACGTTACAAAACAAAAATAAATACATACAATACAATAATACAATACTATCTGTACTAAAAGTTATTAGTATCTAATCCGCCATTTTGTATTAGCGGCCGTCTTGGATTTTTATACAATGAATTTTCCAAGTCAAGACCTTTCATTTCATAATCTTATGGTGGCAGCCATCTTGGATTTATAAGGACGTTTAAAATGTACCTATTGTCTCATTTAAAGATGCGTACCAAGTAAAAAATATATCAGGCAACAAGAAGGAGGTCAAATTTCAATTACTGGATTTGATCCAAACAAATAAACAAACAAGGCAAGCGAAATAAAACCAACCGTGAACAAAATGTCTGAAAAGACTCTGACACGTCGGGATCTAAAATCTAAAATAAACCGCGATAAAATCCGTTATAAAGTAGTTTTATTTCAATGTGTGATTCGCGTAAATCTAAGACAATTATCTATATATATAAAAATGAAACCCGTTTTCCGTTGTCACGTCATCACGCGTGAACGGCTGGACCGATTTCGCTAATTCTTTTTTTAAAATATTCCTTTAAGTACGAGGATGGTTCTTACGCAGAGAAAAATAAAAAAAAAGACAATTTAGAAAGCGAAGAAGTGCCGAAAACCGAGTTAGATACCTATTATTTATTATTGGTTATATTCGGTAGGTCTGAGACCCGGTAGATGGCACTGCTTTACCGGGCAGAACGACGTCTGCCGGGTCCGCTAGTACGAAATAAAACCGTTTAAAACTAGATTCAATTTGTTTTATTATAAGTTCTTCAAGTTCCAAATATTTCCAAAAAGTTTCAATTAAAAGTAGGTACACTGTTTTTTTATGTAGTTTTGCGGTTATTTATTACCTTCTGTGTACAGTAATATTTAATACTTCAGTGCCTACACCCGCCTTAAGTAGCCAAGAGCATTGTTGATATAGATTTGGAACCTCTTGTGTCCCTGCAGAGATAAGTACCTATTAGCTAAGTAAACAAAATACTGTAAGGTTCCTGAGAAAAATTAAAATACCAAAATTTTTCGTTAATATGTCATAATTTTCGGTAATTGAACCCGTCGAACCCACATAAGGATAACATTTTTCACGATTGACCGTAGAACATTTAACCCGGGAGGTGTTATATGCAATTTCTAGTACTAAATTGTTTCTGCTAGTTTTTGGGAGAGGCGAGGTAAGCACGTACAGCGCACATGTTTATGTTGAAACGAAAATGAAAGCTACACACAAAATCAAAATACGAACAGTTTATTCAAACAAACTGTTTTTTAGTATGTGACCATACCGGGAATAGATATTGTTGACTTTGATTTTTTTTTTTTTTTTTTTAGAACTCCCGTAGGTACCAAATAGGTAACAGACTTGAGTCGTGCGTGGGGAGTTGTACGAATAATAATAATAATAATAATTTGTTCAAAAAAAACCTTAAAAAACAGATAGGTAAACATGGGACAATGTTATACAAAAATACCAACTAAACAAAATATGTGCCTGAACTAGGTAATCCTGTGTTTCAGGCAAAATAATCTACTGACATGACAAAACGACTTACAAAATAGAAATAATTATTGTTTACAATAATTAGGTATATAAAGACTGCTTAAGTATTATTAATTTAACAGAATATTAAGTTAATGGACACAAATCACACCCAGACTCAGAAAGGACCACAGTGTGTGATCCACAAATTGTTATTCTTTGAAGAACCCATGTTATCTAATGCTCGTTTAACCGTAATAGGTACCTAAAACCATTTTCGACAACTACGTAGAATAAGTCGCGGGCAATAGCTAGCTAGTCCTTTAAAAAAAGGAAAATAAGAGATAACAGTTTATATTCTTGATTTTAACTGCAAGTACACAAGAGGTACCAAATCTACATACACGACTCTGTTCTTAGCAAACCGTAAAGGCTATACTTGAAATCAGACATTCTTAAGGTCGTTACTAATGACTTTGCGAAGTCTGAAATTAATTTAAATTATATTTTTGTATGATTCTTGCAGTGCTAATTTTATTTTAAATTTCACGTCGCGCAACCGTAATACCAATCTGGTTAACAGAAATTTCTTTGACCTAAATAAAAGATGTAACATAACAATGACACTCAACGGTCACTTCAAAAGTTAGTGTTGTCTAAGAAAATAAATAGATTTTTTTAATATTTTGTATATTTTTCTGACTGATTTATCAAACGTCATGATGTCATTGTCATTGATCAGTTTGATTGACAGCGTCGAAATAATTTTGATTTTTTTGGATGCTCAATTGTCATTTGACCATGGGGTTGCCAATTGCAATAATCATAATATTGCATTAAGGATTCTTATTTTCAATTTCAATTTTTTAAAAAACGGGGGGGTGTAAAATTATTTTAAATACACCAAAAAATTTAATTAATTATGCTCTATTAACCTATGTAACTCAGATTGCTGTTCAAATTTACAATTATTTTAATCCCAGGCACTATACATTTTTTGAACGTCTCCTTTAACCATATAACCATATAAACCATTTATTTTGTTACACACTATAGGTACAATCACAGAAATCACACAAAAATATTTTAGCATGCAACACGGGATCCAACTCAGTAATTGCTGTACTAGCGCACAGCACTGATTTTCAGCTGGCCCCGGACATATGTGACAACAATATAATTATGTACGCACCAGAAACTCAAAACATAAATGTGGACTCTTTTAGTTCAAACTTCAAACAACAACTACTTGCTTATGAATTACCATTGCATGGAAGTTGATAGCCACAATGACACACGGCACTGCTAGTATAATTTTCGTTTGTTCAGAAATTCTCTATGCAAATGTGTTTTCAAAGTCACTTGGGACATACTTAGTCGCAGAGGAGGTGGTAAATCGTTCCATATCTTGGTAGCAGAATACTTGAAACCTCCCTTGTATTGGGCTGTTTTATGCGCCGGTGTTACCATTTTGTTTGCTTCTCTTCTACGGGTATTTCTTTCTTGCACGTTTCTAACCCACTCAAGCTTTTCAAACAAATATTTAGGCCTTTTTTTGAATACTATTTTATGCACCAAGCATGTTAAATGAATTTTCCGACGTGCTTCCATTTTTAAAATACTCTTATCGTTTAAATACGGCGTAATGTGAGATCGCTTAGGCACATTATAACAGAAGCGGACACAAGCGTTTTGAACTCTTTGTATAGCTTTCTTGGTTTTTTCGTACAACCTAGGGCCAAAAACAACGTCACAGTAATTAAACAGTGACAACACAATGGATTCCACTAGCGTTTTTCTAATTGGTTCTGATAGATATTTTCTTATTTTGTACAATATTTTTAACCTGTAAAAAGTGTTCCTTATCATACAATTAATATGTTCCGTGAAACGTAGCTCGCTGTCCATCACTAGGCCTAAGTTGACAGCACTTTCCACCCTTTGTAGGATTTGTCCATCGACTTCAACATGAAAGGGCTGAGCAACAACTTTACCACACTGTGAATTGGTACCTAACAACATGTATTTTGTTTTAGTTGCGTTTAATATTAATGTGTTTTTATTAGCCCAATCTGAAATACTTAATAGATCTGCATTTATCATCTCGCTCGCAGCTTGTGCATTCTCGGCTTTAAAAGAGAGGTAAACCTGCGTGTCATCCGCATACAGATGTAGTTTGCAGTATTTAACATGACGAGGGAGATCCGCAGTAAAAATTGTGAAGAGAGCGGGACTTAAGATAGATCCTTGGGGCGTTCCTTTTGTTATTTTAAGAGTCTCCGATTTAAGCAGCTCCCCCTGTTCAGACTCTATCTCTACAAATTGGCTGCGGTTAGATAAGAAGGATTGGAACCATTGACATGACTCGTCCGAAATTCCATAGTAGGTAAGCTTGGCCAGTAGTAGTTCTATGTTTACACAATCAAAAGCCCTTGAGAAGTCCAATAGTACAAGCGCAGTGCAAAGACCTGCATCAGTCGCAGCTACAATATCATCAGAGACATTTGCAAGCGCGGTTGCAGTCCCAAAACCACTACGAAATCCTGATTGTGTGTCAGGAAGAACACTCTCATTTTCTATAAACTTTGTTAATTGCGTACAAACCAACCTTTCAACCACCTTGGATAAGACAGGCAATATACTAATTGGTCTTAGATCCTTTAATTCTTCAACTTTATTGCCTTTAGGAATAGGTTTTATTTTAGCTATTTTCCATAATTTTGGGAATTTCTTAGATTCTAAACAATTATTAACTAGATCTGTAATAACCGGTAAGGTGACTGGTAAAGTTAACCGTATCATGTCTATCGAGATAGAGTCGTGACCACATGCTTTAGTGCTGATATTACTAATCAATTTAGACACCTCATCCGACGTGGTTGCTGCAAAGCTAAATCGGTTGCTGGTGAATTTATTTTCTTTGAAGAATTGTATATTTTGACTGTCAGCGATATCGTTAGCAGGCACATCTAGAAAAAAATTATTGATTTTGTTTGGATCGCAAAGATGAGTAGGGACTGTAGTTGATAGGGCACTGTTTTTGCTAAGCGGGCAAAAATTTTTTATTTGTTTCCACATGTATTTAGGTTTGCCTTTATGGTTATTTATAAAAAAGTTAAAAAATGCACTTTTCTCCCTCTCAATTGCTCCTGTTACAAAATTTCTCATAATCTTATAATAATTTAAATGGGCTTCATTTTTTGTTTTGTGTGCTCTAACAAGAGCTTTATCTCGCAGAGTCATCATAAGTTTTATATTTTGGGTTATCCAAGGCGTGGGACGAGTGTACACTTTAGAACGTATTATTGGGGCATGTAGATTAAAAAGATTTAAGAACATGTCATTGAAACGTTGCACCTGATCGTCAACATCGCGCAAGTTTTGAATGTCATACCATGGGGTGTATGTCAGGTCAGCAGCAAATTTATCTTGATCAATCTTATGCAGTAATCGTTTATAGATATATCTTGGAAACTCTTTAGGCTTTTCGATACTGAACTCTGCTATCACCATCGCATGATCGCTTAGAACGGGGTTGTGATATACTCTTACCTCTTTGCATGAACCAAGTGAATCAGTTATAATAAGGTCTATAAGGGATATAGAGCTACCGTTGATCCGAGTTGGCTCCTTAACAACCACTTCCATGTCACGTTGTGTAAGGAAAGTCATTAACTCTAGGGCGGCTGGCTTGTTGGGTTGCAGAAGATCAACATTAAAATCGGTCAAATGATAAACATGCTTACAATACGAAAACATACTCACTGTCTCGCTTAATGCTTCTAAGGCAATTGGGACTGTAATAGACTCCGGCCTATATGCTGTACCAACCGCTATCCGCCCAACACCAGGTAAAGAAAGTTCTATCCATAATTGCTCCAGTGGTGATTCGGAGTTTGGCTTTACACGTGCTCGTAACCCACTACTCACATAAAATCCAACGCCGCCCCCTCGCGCGCCTGTACATCGTGGTTTATGTCTAAAAACGTACCCCGGTATTGTAGGCGCAAGTTTTTCTTCTCCTGCTCTGAGCCAAGTCTCATTTATTGCCAGAATATCCGGTTTATGAGCTTCCACACTAGCCAAGAGTTCGTCTTGTCCGGTATTTAACGAACGCACATTTAAGAGTCCCAAAGTTAAATTGTACCTTTTTTTACGCGCCATTTATATCAAAAATAAGTATTTTTACATAGTAATTTTTCCGTGTGTCATATGTAATATTAGAAGTAACTGTAATAAGTATCAAAGGGCCATACGGTGCTTCCATACAAGTAGTTTTATATGTTATATCAGAGTCACTTACATTACTATGAATAGAAATATAATAATGAACATTAACAAACAAGATATAATGTGCTATAAGTAAGAGAAACGTAGAAAAACAATGTGAGGTAGAACTAAACATAAAAATATGAAGTTTATGGGCTGGTTTTTGATATTGCGCTAACTGAATCGTCACCAAAAACCCTAACTCTTTACGCCCGCCATTTTGATGTAGGTACACTAAACACACTAAGGATAGAAATCCTTATGTTTAGGTACTGCGTTATTATGTATATTAAAAAAAAACATGTTTACTGTTAACTGTTTTAAAAACTTGTTTTAAACATGTCAATTCAGCAGTATAACTAGTAAGCTTCTACGACACATCTAATTTGCATACGTCACCTATACGCAACTATTTGAACTACATTTCGCAATGATGTTGGGTGTCTGCGCACGATTGGATTAATATTCGCACCCCTTCTATTCGATATAAATATTCGCTTCTCTTTCTTTCCTGTACGTGCATCTTTTTCTTATACGCGTCATTCTACTAAAACTAAAAATTTGCAACGAACATCACCGACACACAAATTTGTACACGCAAAAAATATCTGAAAGTTTGTTTAATCGATATTACAGTATCTTTTAATTACGCCAAAGGAACCGCCGCCCCAAACTTATTACTGATAATACCTACGTCTATGTACAAGTTTTAACTTTCGGATAAAGTAAAAATTATTACTTACCCTGTTTTTTCTTTACTTCAACTGACATACTCTCATCAGTAAATATATTAATAATTTCTTCCCATTTTTTAACTTTTTCTTTGCGGTCACTGTATTCTTTGCATTTCGTATTCCAAATTGCTGGGCGTTTCTCGATTTCAAATATAAATTTGTTTACGACGAGTTTCATGTTGGAGACGTCCTGTCGTGCGCGGGACTGCGGTGCCAGTGCGTTGTATTATACCCCAGATTACCCACGCCACGCTCCGCACTCCTGCGCAGATTGGCAGAATCTGCGCGCGGGACGCATTCCTTGCGCATTGACGCTTCATGCGTCAGATAGATGCATAGATATCAGTGTATTATTCGTCTAATATCTCAATTAATTTAACTTAATAAGCATATTATTATACTTGAAGTTTTCTGATAAAGCTTCTTTGTACTTTTCCCAGAGGTCAAGAGGATTGGACACCCCGCAAGTACTTACAAGAATTGCAAACAATTCTCTAATCTTTGCTGGAGAACAACACAGTGCAGCTTCCTCCGTGGTAGCGTCCCAGTGATTGTCATTTTTCAAGAGACCCATCAACTCACATGTTTCTCGGAATGTGGCCCGCTCCTGCCCGTTAACAATATTTAGTTCTGAGAAACTCGTTAGGCCTCGCACGTGATTGAGTAACACCCGCAAACAGTAGCATTAAAATTTTGTAACATGTTATGTGTATATACGCCCGAGTGGGTCTCCCTCTTTAACAATTGGCCAGTTTAAAACAGGGGTTTCACTCCTTCGTTGACGCATTTAAGGTATAATCCCGTGTAACTTCTGCATAGAGCAGCCTTTGCAAAGGCGTCTTCTTGGCAGAGCTGAAGAAAAGGAGTAATGGTCATATTTGGTGTCGTCACTGTCGTCACAATGTTGAAAGTTTAGCTGATTGAAATATTTGCGTTCACCATTAGATAGTTGTACAGCCATATGGGTCACGGTAGGATGTCTTTGATGCAGTGGAAGTCCTAGAATTCGCTATGCTACCTCATTGCTGCTTACATAACGTCTAGCTCTAAGGGTTTGCATTTCATAGCCTGGGTCAATATCAGCATTTCCTTGTTGAACATTAAAAATTGCTTGATCGCTCCCAATGTGTATGTATTTGCCGATGTACTGAATGACTTGGCCCGATCCACAAAATTCAACATTAATGTGAGCATCGAACATTGTCAACAATATGGGGCTGTATGGTGCCATCAATCTATGATCGACCAAGGTCCGATAGCCTTCCACGAATTTTTAGTATGGTTGTGCGTTCTCCGTCTGCAGGTGCTCGGTGCCTGTACAATGGATATCTATTCTTATTTTTGGGTATCTTTTGTTAGTCTCTGAGGATATTTCTTTGTGATCTTCCATTTTTCATGCAGGGTGACGAAGGATTTAACACTTCACAGACCCCATGGATCATGCATTTTGTAATGGTGTTGTACCATACTATACTATGCACTCGCTGACTCAATAATTAATTATGGTTTGAGTAGTTACGGCCTTACATTTAAAACACAACTTGATCGCATAAAACAACTTCAAATCAGAATAATTAAATATCTAGTCAGTAAAAAGCAAAAACTGCAATGTAAGCCACACTATGACAAATTATTTAATGTGTGTAAAATACTGCCCGTCCATCTAAAAGTAGATTATCTTATTGCACTAGAACAGTACTACACGGACGATCATAAGAAAACTAGAACGCATAAATATAGCACCAAACAAGTCCAGCAAGGGAAATATGTGATACCTCCTGTTAAAAATTACTATGGTAAACGAACCAGGCAGTATTTAACACCATTAATATATAATAAAATAGATTTTATCATAAGTACACAGAAAGGAATAACCAAGGTTGCCTTAAAGAAAACACTAAAAAATGAAATGTTTAAAACACAATATATACCATCATTTAATCAAGATATTACATAAGATTATAAATATATAAGTGTGTATGTATATGTATATGTATGTATGTAAATATATATATTTTTTAATATATCTAATATACTTTTATATAAAATAATAATTTACCAAGAGCGCCTCTCTCGCCAACAAACTGTTCTACAGTTTGGCGGGGTATATATCTATTGTATTTTTTGTACTTTTTTCTGGAAATAAATAAAAAAAAAAAAAGTACAACGTTTTGTCTGAGTCTGGATCTGGAAAATCTGCACATATCACGTTGTCAATTTCGTTACGGAGCAACTTTTCTTATAGCCACAATTACAAATACACGTAGCGCAACCATGTTTCTGCTACTCTATAGAGTACACAAAGCACCGCGTTTCACCAAAAACATTTTCTTTAGTGAGGAGATGTACAAAATTTTGAACTTTTATTTTAAAAACTCGTGCTATAAGTTTTATGCTCGTGCTTCGACTCGTGTGGTCACCTTTTGGCTGGTTTTAACGTCATTTTGAATTTCAGGCCAATTTAAGTTACATGTTAAGGTGATAAAAAGGTCTGGACGCCCATACTTACGGACGTATGTGATTGCATCCTGTGTATATTGATGGAAGTATTGCGGGCTGTTAACAAATAAGGATGGTAGTATAACCATTTGGTCTAAATTAGTTTCATCTATGTTTCCATCATTTCGAATAGCGTCTTATAAATGAATTTATGAATCAGCACGCAATTTTGTCTGATTCAAAGATATAAAACGAAGTCTCTCACTTTCTATCTTTACATACATATCCACCAAAAATTGATGAAAAAGCACCCTGCAATGCTGCAACAAATGAAATCGTTATCTCGCACCATTAAATGAAAAGCGTAGAAATTCATGCAACTTACTTGTTTGTTCGGTATAAGGCCAGCAGTTGTTGGATTGGTCTGCGGAATACCAAAATGATAACCTTCTTGATCTTTCCAAAAAATCTGCATGTATCACAATTTTTCAACTGTCGTCCGTCAGGCATGTTATCAAGTGCTGTTTTGAATTCATGGAGTAATAAATTGTTGTCATGAAGTACTACTCTCTGTATTTTTTGTACAGTTTCACTTTCGACCCCCGAAATAGTTTGACAAAGTCTGTCAGTTTCAGTTTCTTCGTCTCCCATAAAATAAACTAGTAAAAATTGCAGCTGGTCGTTAGGACTCGGTAATAATTACCCTATTATATGGTAAACTTGTCCTTGTGCACTAAACGTTGGTGAAAATCCAGGAATTGCATCTATTTTGCCTGCTCCAAATGATGTCATATGAAAACAGGAACTAGTTATATTTTCTGATTCCATTAAAAAAATCATCAGTCTCGGCTAAAGATAGTACTTTTAATTCTTCTACAGGCACTTCTAAGCGAGAAATTGCCACTTTGCCTTGAGAACAACTTGCATTTTATTACTTTCACTTTAATGCCAACATTTTAATCAATATATTTTCTTCATTATGTCCATTTTATAAGCCTCTGATGACCATAGTCTAAAGTTTCGTCATAGTCAAATGCTGACTGGTCGAAAACCTCCATGCGTTTCATGAAAATATTTAGTGACGCTGAGTTTGTCGCTGAGCAGCAACCAGGCAGCGTACTTCCGCTTCTTCTACTGTCTCGGTAGCTCGCTGGGACGCCATTCTCTTTGCGTTTTGTTGACATCAAGCAGCAATTTGCCCTGGTGATGCAGCAGCTCGCTGAGATGCCATGCTTTTTGCGTTCTTTTGACGCCAAGCAGCAGTTTGTGCTGGCGACGCAGCACCTCGCTGTAATTGCAAGATTTCTGTGCATTCTGTTGGCGTCGAGCAGCAGCTTACACAAGTAACTGAGTAGCTCGCTGAAACGCCATGTTTGCTGCGTTCTGTTGACGTGAAATATAATCACGCTGATGATACAGCGACACGATGATACGCTAAATATGCAGTATTCTGATGTCGCCTTTTTTGCGATTGCATTGGAGATTCAGCCACTCTGACAGCTGCTTGTCGGTCAGATTGTTCTATGATGTTTCTCTTTTCCTAGATATTGCTATAGTTCTAGCTCTTCTATTAGTTTCTGAAATGTTCAACGTCTGCTTACCTGTCAATTTCTTTCTTACAAGATGATTGAGAAGCAGGACAATCCATTTGTTGAACGTTTGTAGACAAAACAGAAATCGGTATATACATATCAAAATGACCCGCAGACAAATCCTGACTAGATCGCAATCGTTCAACGGGATAATTTACTACACAATTTGCCATTGCGATAAACCTCGAACACAAATGGAAATATCTGACCTGCAGCGGCGATGCATACAATACGCATAAATAAAAAAAGCAAATTTGTGTGCCAAGTTTGAAGTAAATCGATCTTATGACTTTAAAGATCCAGAGAAACTTTTATTTCTACAAACAAAACTCGTTATATACACCCCCTAGGCAAAAAACATGTGTCATTACTTGTTTTAAGCTTAATTTAGACTGTATTAAAAATGAATTGGATTTAGGAACAAAAACCCCAGAGAACTTTAAATTTTACACAAAAAATCGTTATACACCTCCTGGGGTAATTTTGGAAAGTTAAAAAAAAACGTGTTCTCATTATTTGTTCGAAGCTTTATTTAATATACTGAACTTTTAGTGAATCGGACTAAGGACTAAACAGTTCTGGTAACTTTAATTAAAAAAAAAATACTCATTTTACATACTCCTTTCCTTTTATAGTATTCGAGAAAAAAAACAAGTGTTCATTATTTCTTTTAAGTGTGCCGAATTTGGAGTAAGTCTGACGTAGGACTTTAAATATTTAAAGATACTTTAATTTTGACAAAAAGTTTTGTTTGTTTACATACAGGTATGTGACCTGGGAGTCGTTAAAAATAAAAACACGTGTTTCATTATTTGTCTTAAGGTATATTATGTGTACTGATTTTTTTTGTGAATAGGACGAAGAAATAAAAAGTTCTACATAAACTTCATCTCTCTATTTTACCCTGTTAGGGGATGATTTTTGAAAATATTATTAGCCTATGTCCTATTCTAAAGTTTACACTATCTACAATTCAAATTTCATTAAAATCAGTGGGTAGTTATGTAGATACGTGGTAACATACAAATTACACACACACGCACGCACGCAGGCACAGACGCTAAAACGAGAATAAAACTACGAATAATCGATAAGAACAACCAAATAATTTTACAAGGATTAAAAATAACAAAAGAAATTATAACTCAAAATTAACTGATTTCCATTGCTTAATAATTATCACGCGCCTTTAAGTATAAATTTTAATGTAGGTAAGTAAGTATGTTTGTTTAATTGTCCCACGATTTCTCGAAACTAGTCATCGGATTGCAATGATTATTTTAGATGTATATTTTCCAAGTTAGGGATTATTTTAAGTCGCATCTAAATCGGTTCAGCCTTTAGTAAAATAAGGACATAGATTTAGGTTTTCTGTTTAATGATATCACATTATGGGTGTCGTTTCCGAGGGCGTAGATACCAAAACAGACATCTACCTATTTTGTTTGAGATCCAAGATGGAGAATGACATCTTGAAAAAAAACATCAAGTTAACATGGGTGAAGATTACAAATTGTTAGTTTCTATCATGTCGGAAGTAATTGATTAATCTTCTTTTTAGATAAATAGAATAGGGGTGAGTTTAGAATTAAAGAAAATAAGAATTAAAGTGGTGAATAATGTGAATAATATAACATTTGCTTTGAGACGCAAACCGATTTAACAGTTCATATAACTAAAGTATATAGATTAAAATTCCTGCTAATTGGGTTAAGTAAACGTAGAAACATAAATGAATTAATTTATTAAATTGCCTCGACTTGAAAAAGGTAAAAGAAAAAGATAGTAGTACCAAATAGTTTCTTGAGGTCGATTCTGGTTGGTTTGACAGTCAAAGAGATTTTGATGACTATCATATTATTATCACCTACGATTATCACAGTAATTTTGAGAGGTTATCTGGGATCCCTTTCCGAGTTGATATAATGTGTTACTATAAACAAGTAAATTAAAAGGTTTTCAAGCACCACCTAATGAATTTCAGATGTAACTTATTATGTTACTACTTAATAAGTTACATCTGTTGAGTCAACGAACCTGTTGAACCTTCAGCTAACTTTGTCTTATAATTTCTTTACTTTCATCAGAGATGGCGCTGTAAGTCACACTTTTTTTGGTTGCTGTCGTGTAATGATATCTTTAATTTTGGTCCAATATATAATAGCGTCCCATTTGTGCTTCTGTTATTAAATATTTTTAACCGACTTCTTCAAAAACAACGGAGGTTATATGTTCCACTTTTTTTTATGTATCTATGTATTTTTCCCCCATTTGTAGACCGATTTCCAAAATTCTTTTTTCGGGTGGTCCCATAGTGGTTCCATTGGTCTGATGATGGAATCCCAGGAAAATCATGGATAACCCTGAAATTTACGTGCTTTTTATGTATGTTTGTGAATAATTTCGTCGGTTATGAACCGATTTTGGTGATTATTTTTTTGTTGGAAAAGTGATAACTCAAGACTAGTACCTAAATAAAGAAACCAGGATTTGATGATGGTATCCTAGAGAAATCGAAGGAAACCATCGAAAGTCGTATAAAAAAACTAGTGTTTTTTTAATTGAATATTTGAAAGCACTGAAATATAACAAAGGTCTGGTCGATCTGATGAGGGAACAGTCGAGGGAACTTTTCAACGATTCAAAGCAAATAGCTTTTAGCTAATGTTTGGGCTTAGTTAATCTGTATTGATAAGAAGTATACACCTAGATCTGTTGTGACTGTCATTACGGGTCTGATGATGAAGACGAAGGACAGTCAAGGAAACTCCTCAACGATTTACAGTAGATATCTTGTATTTGGACTTAGTACATTTCTATAGACAAGAACTTTGCGCCCTTAAGGGTTATCACAATTTTTTTTATTGTAAAATTTAATAATTTTTAACAAAATAATAAAACCGACTTCAAAATGGAAACTGAAAAATGTAAAAAATTAATTTACTTAGCATAAAGTAGGTAATTCGTTCTTTGATTTATTAGTCAGAAAAGATTGAATAAGAATTTTATATCATTCGAAGTTGGTGCAAGTAAATACTACAATAACCTTACCTACTTTGTGAGAAAGATTGATAATGCCTACATTTGATTGTTTTATTCGGCATCGACATCGTATGATATAAAATACTTATTATAAAATATTATATAAAGGCGGCTATAGTGTTCTGGCAGTGCCGAAGAATGATAGGAAAAAAATGGGGTCTTAGCCCCAAAATAACACTGTGGCTCTACACGGCGGTTATCAGACCGATGATCTGCTATGGGGCCGTGGTGTGGTGGACACGAACCACACTCACCACTACAATAGCACAATTACAACGGCTGCAACGAATGACCTGCCTAGCCACAACGGGCTGCATGACCACCACCCCGACGGCGGCCATCGAAGTGCTTCTCAACTTAGCGCCACTACATATATATATTAAGCAGGAGGCGGCAGCGGCCTTAGCTAGGCTAAAAATTAACGACCTCTGGGGTACCAGAGAATCTCAGCACACTGCCATATACAGGGAAATGGTGGCAGAAGAACCACTTATAGAGGCGGTGACAGACAAAATTCCGAAACGGTTTATGTTTGACAAAAAGTACAAAATACAACTGCACGAACCGAACTGAGAATCTACACTGACGGCTCCAAAATGAAAGAGGGCACAGGGTATGGGGTATTCTCGGACGAACTGAACATTCATATCTCAGCACCACTGGGCCCCCATAGCACCGTGTTTCAAGCGGAATGCATGGGGATCATCATGGCAACCAAAGCAATCTCTGCCAGGGAGGTAAAGGACCAGAAGGTACGTATACTCTCTGATAGTAAATCAGTACTGCAGTCCCTTCAAAGCTGCACTACATCCTCTGGATTAATACATGAGTGCCACCAAGCTGTTACAGCGATTAGCACTCAAAATCACATTGTGCTACAATGGATTAAAGGCCATAGTGGCTCAAGAGGTAACGACGCGGCAGATGAACTGGCAAGGCAGGGCTCAGCGAAAGTAGCGGTAGGCCCTGAACCAATCCTGCCCTTGCCGTTCAACTGGATACGGCATAAACTTCGTCAATTAACTAAGAAATCGCATCAGCAATACTGGCACACATTAAATACGTGCAGACAGGCCAGAGAAGCCCTGCCCGTAATAAGTGCCAGCTTTGCTTGTAAGTTAACGCGGCTTACAAGGCCACACCTTCGGCTAATTACAGGTATTATTACAGGCCATGCCTTACTTAACAAACATCTTTTTACCATAGGTGTCACGGACAGTCCTCTGTGCAGGGCCTGCATGGAAGCAGAAAAAACAGCCGTCCACGTGATTCTATATTGTCCAGGACTGGCAAAATACAGGGCTGAACACCTCGGGTCGCCGAGGTCGCTCCAGGAAGCAGTCGGCAACGTGATGAGTCTGCTATGTTTCCTCCTGGAGCTGGGCTGGCAGTAGTCACGCCAGACCACTACGCAAAATAGGCGCACTAATGACGTCGAGTTGCGGAAACCTAAGCCCGCTACAATCTACAATCTACAATCTACAAATACTTATTTAATCATTTCTGACAAACTAAATCGAAATAAGAATTACTTAATGCTAAGTAAATTTATTTTTGACTTTGTTCAGTTTCCAGTTTTAAGTCGGTTTCATTTTTTTGTTAAAAAATATTTTTTGAGTAAAGACAAGATACGATAGAGCTAAAATAAAAACCAAATTATGTAGCGCGTTAAAATTCAGCCGCTAAATTATTACTTTGACGACAACTATATTATCTTAATAATTTTGAGAGTTTATCTGCATCCGTTTCATCTTAGTCCTACCACGTAATATTATAAACGCGAAAGCTTGTAAGAATGTATTGATGCTTGTTACTCTTTCACGCCAAAACTACTGAACGCCCTTATATAAGAAATTTGAAAGGTTAAAGTGCCATCTTATGAATTGCAGATGTGTGTCATTATTTTACTACCTAGTCGTTGAACCTGTTGAACCTTCGACTAATTTTAAATTCATGTTTATTTCGTTATTAGAGCAGAGACAAATCCTTACTTGTTATATTATCTATCTACTACCTTTAAACGAGCAATTCTTGTAATATACTTACCAAAACCAAACAATCAAAATTTAAAAAGTAAAGCACAGTTTTCGGTTCGTTACTTTTAAACAGTTTTACATTATGAGATCATTTATACCAAAAGACAACGATTTTTTTTTAGTCAATATGATATGCTATGTGATATTAATCAGTAAATAGGCTATCTTTTCACTCATGTTTTAAGTAAGTTACAATCAAACAAATCAGTATTTTGCAAAACAACGTGAGCACGTTCCGACAGCATGTAAAATGTAACTAGCAGAGGCGAGTAGCGTGATGACAGCTTTGAGAGCATTTGCTCATGTAGCTGTGATGCCGTGCTGTGTACACTTTTTATTTTATTTTCAACGTTTTGCATTTGTTGTTGTGTACGGTGCAGCACTTATAGAAATAAACCAATACTTTTATAAATATATTTTTACTAGCTTCCACCCACGGTTTCGCCCACGTGGTACTTATTGGGATAAAACGTAGCCTATGTGTTAATCCAGACCATAGTCTATCTCTGTACTAAATTCCATCCAATTCCGTCCAGTAGTTTTTGCGTGAAAGAGTAACAAATATCCATAATCTTACAAACTTTCGCGTTTATAATATTAGTAGGATAATTAGTATAGCCATGTACCTACATCAATGAAACTAATAATAATAAACAATTTTAAAAAAGTGAACAATATTAACTAGGATTATTATTATTAATATTATTGTTAAGGAGCATGGTACTTCTCTCAAGTAATATGCTCGTAGGTACTCAAGATTCTATAAGGCAAAACATACCTACTCCTATATTTGTGGAGGAAAATATACGTATTTCTTTTTATGATTTTTTTATTAGACAAACCTAAATACGTACGAGTAGGTACCGTCAAATAGCAAGTTGCTTATATCACAAACGAAATTCAAGAATCACGTGTAGGTACATATTGCACCTATCAACTTGCAATAAAGTAGGAAGAAGTTACAACCAATTATTATTATTATTCTCTAAAAATGGCGCGTGTTTATCGGCCTCAATTTATAAATATACCGATTTCGACACCCATATTTGGGTGAAATGTATAAGAGAGGGTGTAAACCAGACCAACCCTCTATCTGAAGTAGGTTCGGTGAACGGAGAAATAATAGGTAAAGTGTCAGGATGGTTTAATAACTTAGTTATGCAAATCTGTAATTAGTTACACTGGTAAGCCATCGTTTAAACAGTAACGCCCAGATTACTCTACCAGTATTTAACTATTATGGGGTCCTAGGGGATTCAGTAAGTAAAACGAAAATAAAGGATAAATTAGCCGCGCACACGACCGCTCTACTTCGCGTCTAGTAAGTTGGTCTACTGATTCGACAGCGGACGTCTAACTCGCCAATACATGGACGTTAACATCGACAATACATTGCAAATAATCTAAAACTTCATTCAATTGAACAGGTCTGCGATGTCACCTGTCAGACTTGACGTCTGACGTTGATTTGGTCCGAACACACTATGACGGACAACAAATTTTTCATCTAACATACAAAGTTATTTGATCTTCGAACGAATCTTTAAGCAATTTGCCTAGTAACAATATGCCTCACGTTTGGTTGAATGTGTGTCTCGATTAAGAACGGCGCCTGAATAACTAATGCCACCAAAACATTTTAATGTGAAGTGGCGTCAAGATAAGTATATTATTGTATCCGCTATGACAAAGAAATCGACATATTCTAAGCAAGTTGGTAACACTTTCTAAGTAGGTATACTATAAAAGTCTTGGACCTCGCGGTTACTTAGCGAACATGCTTACTACTGGAACTGCTTACCAGTAGTATCATACAAAAAATTACGAGTAATTTTAATGATAAAGGATTACCTACCTAGGTATATCTATGAAAAGTCTGTGTACCAAAAAATATTATTAAGTCTGTTTAAATTTTAGTTTTGTGAAATACCTACCTGTAATAAATCTAATAGTTCAAAACCGGGGACTTGGCGGGGCCACTGCTGCGCTTTTAGTTGTCTTCCTTCGTATTACGTCAAGGAACGATTCAACAAAGTTCAAAATTTGCATATGTCTTATCAATTTTTCAGGTCAATGGTTAAACATCATGTGGGAGTTACATACGTCATACAATGGGGTATATAAAGCGACAAATTTTGAAGGGAAGCACATTATAATCTCAGCGTATCGCCTGAACAGTGCCAAGAGATAATAGATTAATATTATAACTAAAATAATTTATCAAGATTGAAACAGTTTAGTTTATTCTGCTGTTGATCAATGTTGCAAATTTCGACAAACCGTTGAAGTGGACGCGCATTAAAATTTTCGAAAATACAATTATTGGTGCTTTTCAAATGTAATACCACAATAAGGAGTACAAAAACTATTTTGCCGTCAACTATTCTGTGTTATTTAAGGTTTTCTTACGTATTATGTGAAAGTGATCATTGCGCGAGCACCACAGCGACCGAACTACCACCGCTTCAGGAACGCCATTTTACCGCTACGCGACACGAGCGAAGAGCGGTTGCTCTTTTTTATACGCTCTCAGAGTGATTGCATTCGAGTTGTGGTTTAAAATATCACAGACTAGAAGAGTATAATAACATACCTACTTATCATCTTTAACAAATATAAAACATCACGGAAGCTGTATTAATTTTTTAAACAAACGATACTGCCACCACTAAATTAATAAACCATGAACGTGACAGGATCACCATCAAACACATCGGCCACTACATTAGAACATTTATCCAAAAACTCTGAAAATGCAACAGATATAGTTGGAGCTGGAGAAATTACTTATCAGAAGTGTGAACAGTTATCTATGGAATACCAGTGTTCGGATGATATTAAACAAATGAGGAATGGCTTATCTCGAATAACTTTATTGCTAGAAAACTACACTAGTCAGAACGCACAGATGATGGACCAAATGAACGATATTATCACTGCGTTTAAAAGCGAGGTAGCTAATTTGAAGGCATCGCAGGACCAAACAGAAAACCTAATCAACTCACATGTAACAGATATTACTAAACAAATTCAGGATATTAAATCCACTACAACGATAATCATCTCAGAACAAGAGTCTGTAAAAAGTGATTTAGCCCGAATGGAACTAAAAATATCTAATAGTGAAGACAAAATAAAAGCACTTGAAACTGATACCAAAACAAGCCATTCTAGTACTACATCCACTGAGACTGATCACTTATGGGAAAATGAAAAAATAGTTCGCGAAATCCAAAACAGAAAAATGAGGGAAAATAATATCATTATTGTTGGCATACCAGAACCAAACTACAATAATATTCAAGAAAGAATACTTAAAGATGAATATGAAGTCTTAAATATCACGTCGAAAATAAGCGACCACATACCAAAACCGACCAAAGTCTATCGTATCGGTAAATTTAATCCTGGTGTAACACGCAGAATAAAAGTCTGCTTTGATAACCCGGAGCCTGCAATGCTTTTACTTCGCAGTAGAGCAAATCTTCCCAACAACATTAAAATCTTCGCTGACCAAACACCAGCTCAACAAAAATATTTCTTGGCGTTAAAAGATGAACTAAATCGTCAAAAAAAATCTGGAGAAAATGACTTAACCATTAAATATATCAAAGGGGTTCCAAACATTATGAAACAAGTCCCAGTCCCAATAAACTCCAACCTTCAATAAGAAATTAAAACTACTCCAATTAGTAAAATTGGAAAATTGAAAAATCGAAAACACCGGCAAAAGAAAACTACAGAAATTGGAAAGAGCCCAAAATAAGGTACTAACATAATGTCTGTTTTTAAAATTGACACCCAAATGTTTCAAGAGACGAAACTGATTTAACAACTTTATGAATGATAAACTTATGATAAATTAATGATAACTTTTTGATATGTATAATGAATGCCAAATTTATAAACGTAGTCTTTTTAACCTAGTTTACTTGTATTGCCGATAAATAGAGCAAAACTCATGAAGATGCTCTATTTTCTTTATAAAATGTAAGTTCGTGGATTAGTTGCAAATCGCGACTATCAAAGTTTACAAACGAAAATCTACATCTTGGTTTTCTTGTGTCATGTTAAGCTGTAAATTTTCCTCTTAAAATAAAATAAACATACTTTATTGTAAGAGAAAAATAAAATTGTATATTACCTTAACATAGTATAATACTTTGTTAATATATTTTATATGTAACGGCTTTGTCTTGTGCTGTGTGTTGTGAGAATAAATTCTTTAAACCAAACCATAGTTATGCTAAAGAAGATACACGGTTCTATTGGGAAAGGAATTTAACGATCGCTGTACCGACATTAGTTCGCAACAAGAGTTTTATTTATTTTGCCATTGACATCCACTGCCATCTGATTCCAAAAAAAGCAGAATTTCTATTTTGTAAACCAATATTAATAGTAGTTAATTAGTAGTATGTTGTAGAAAATGAATTATAACTATGTATAATAGGTAATTATACCTAATCTTAAGACACAAACATGTTCATCCATACACATGTCGCAATTCGCAAATGCCTTACAACGAGCTTTTATTTTAGTTGCTTTACAAAAACGGTCTATTATATTGCGATAATTCAGAAAAAGGGCAGATGCGCGATGTTGTCTACTTTGCTTATTCTACGCATATCGGTTGATAATGTTGATATTGATTTCGACGATATAATTATGTATTAGTACTTTCAACGCACTTTGCAGACTTGACGACTAGTCGGGCATAGTTTTACCGGGCTATTTAGTTGTACCGTCATACGGTGTTTTATCCTTGTAGTTTTAGATAGATTAACCATGAGATAGATACAATGTAATGTATCTGTGTATCCTCTACGTTTGTTTTTTGAAACCATGTTGTATGGATATGTGTTACATAAAAATAAATTTGATGTCCTACTTTTAAACAGACGTTTTATTTATCAACATTCCCTAGACCATACGCTATACAGTAATAAATTAATCTAATAAATACGAACCGACTTTAATAACAATACGTAACTTAAAACACGCTTAACCGATTTTAAATTTAAATAGGCCTACCTCTAATGTATATCCTTTTAAACAAAAATCGAACATACACACAAAAAACATTCAGTCGAACTGAGCTTCCTTCTTTTTGAAATAAGTTGAAAATAATTATAACCTGAAGTTTTATGTTACTTTTTTATCATTATGATAAATATTATCACGCTTTTTATGGTTCATCTGTATGTTTTAAATTTTTTATCACCCAGGCGCCTGATTCATTCACCTACCTACTACTAAGTATGTATATACATAATGTAGTTTTGATAAACCTAGTTAAAATAACTAACTACAGTAGGTATATGATATGAAAATCGAAAGTAGGAAAGGAAGGAAAAATATCAATTAATATAAAATACTTTCATTTATTTAAAGTCTGAAAACAACTAGAAGTAAACAATATATCTATCAGCGGTATTGAGGAGCGGAAGCCTAAATAAGAGTAACGAAGTTAACGAAGTTGGTTGGTCAGTCATCGCACAATCATTTCAGTGCAATAATGGCATCAAATTATAGCCTCGAAGTACAGCGAAACTAGACTGAAATTGAAGGCATGATTTCACCCGAATTCAACTTCGATGTTTAAAACTACGACAGATCGTAACGCACGAAAACATAATGCGTTACATTCGTAATTGCCAACATGCACTATTAATATGTGCAATATTGCGCAAGCCTGATACCAGGGTTTCAGAAACACTAGGAGATATATTACAATCAAATTATGAAGGTGATATTCCCAAGTCCATTCTAAGGTAATATGATAATATTATTTTACTAGCTTTCCGCCCGCGGCTTCGCCCGCGTGTATGTCGGTTATCGCGCCAAAACATTACCTTATTTTTGCGCAGTCGGATAAAAACTATCCTATGTCCTTTCTCGGGTCTCAAACTACCTTCATACCTAATTTCATCCAAATCGGTTCAGTAGTTTTTGCGTGAAAGCGTAACAAACAAACTTACATTCGTATTTATAATATTACTAGTTTTCCGCCCGCGGCTTCGCCCGCGGATGTTGGTTATCGTGCTATACCATTAATCCCTTTTTTCGCAGTCGGATAAAACTATCCTTTCCCGGGTCTCGAACAATCTCCATACAAAATTAGTTCAGTAGTGTAGGAGTGTAAGCAACATTTTGACATCATCAAGCGCCCATAGGTATATCCATAAATCAATAGGCGTTTCTTAAAAATACTACGGCTCTTAGACCATTCTTATAAGAAATGAAATTTAAATTTCGAATTATATTCGTAGCATTGAGTTATCAAACATGTCATTGTGTCAAAATAAAAAGTAATTTAGATCAAAATTACGAAGGAGTTATGATATCAACTTTGAAGAAAATCACCCTCAGAATAATTTCTCAGGCTTTGCCCGCTTAGTATTAGGATGAAAATAAAAAAAAATGAAAAAATAAAAAATACGTGTTTCATTATTTGTTTTGAGCTTTATTTATACCAAATTTGAAGGAAATCGGACTAAGGACTAAACAGTTATGGAATATTTAATTTTTCCAAATAAACTCATTTAACACCCCCACAGGGGGTAGTTTTGGAAAAATAAAAAACACGTGTTTCATGATTTCTTTTAAGGTATATGTGTGCCAAATTTGGAGTGAATCGGACTTGAGACTACACAGATCCAGAGAAACTTTATTTTTTACCAATAAATCTCATTTTCCACACCTCATGGGGGTAATTATGGAAAAATAAAAAAACCGTATCTCATTATTTGTCTTAAGGTTTATGTGTACCGAATTTTAAATGAATAGGACCAAGGAATAAAAAGTTGCATACTAACTTCACCCCTCTATTTAACCCTCTTAGGGGATGATTTTTGAAATTATTGTTAGCCTATGTCCGATTCTAGGGTATACACTACCTACATTTCAAATTTCAATAAAATCGGTTGAGCGGTTATGGAGATACGCGGTAACAAACCTTCACACACACACACACACACTTACTTTCGCATTTATAATATTAGTAGGATTCGACGAATCAGGAAAAAGATAAGAGTGACCATAGAGTTTAAGTTAATACACTGTGATCAAAACTGTATAATTCAACATACTGTATTTGTAAATATTCAGTGTCTGCTAATGTAGGTATTGGTCTATACCACTGTCAGTATAAAAGTAGTATAGAAAATTAATATTCCCCCAGAAACTTTAATATTTACAGGAGAATATCTTTTACCAGGTGGTCGAAAAATATAATAATATTGTGGGACATTAACACACAATCATTTAATCCCATACTAAGCAGAGCTCAAGGACCAAACCAAATAACTGTTAAACTATACATTTCCTATTTTTATTTTGTAAATACTTATATACCTACATACATGATACACAGACATGTGCATCACACAAATGTATATTTTGGGTTGGAAACGAACCCACCAACAGCAAGTGTCTCACCAACTACAACACCGGCTCTCAAAACATTAAAAATATGCTTTATTCTATTTATCTAATACTAGCTTCCGCCCGCGGCTTCGCCAGCGAAATTGATCTTACTAATCTTGTTTCTCGATATAAACTTTGGAACCCCGGTTCACCCCCTTAAAGGGTGAGTTTTGAAAAATCCTTTCTTAGTGCACCCTTAGACCCCATAAGGAACCTATGTGCCAAATTTGGAGTCTCCAGACCCAGCGGTTTGGGCTTTACGTTGATATGTCAGTCAGTCAGTCAGTTTCTCCTTTTATATATTTAGAAGTACAACGAACAATTATGTTTGTACATGATTTCTATCTTCTGCATTTAAATGACCTGGCCTGGCTCGACTCATTTAAGTTTTGAGGTGCAAACTTAATCGTTACCCTTCCAACTATGCGCACTACTCATAATATTCTTAAGTTACCTATTCTATAAAAATGTTATCAGTCTATGCACCTCAATGATTGATTTAAAATTAAACAGTTTATTTTTCAAAGAAGTCAATAATATTCCACTTTTATGATTATAACATTCGTTTAAAAGTGATTAGCGAAAGTTTTTTGTAGCAACTTGCAGGCATGACGTTTGAACCACATGAACTCAATGGATATAGCGAAGTGAGTCATGTTTCTGAGACAAACTACCAGAGCTACAGAATTCACAAGAGTATGTTTAAAGTCTTGAAATTATCATAAAGTTATAGGTTAAAATGGAGGCCGCAGTTAAAACACGACCCACGTAGCCGAAGAGGATATTGTATACAAATAACTATGTACCTTTATTATTTTTCAAAAATGGTAAATAGAGAGTGCAGAACGATGGAAGTTGCTCAAAAATTTCGCTTGAAATGTGATATCTGTTTTTTTATCTAACTTCATGAAAATATAGAATTACTCAAGCACTGTAGTAATTTATTTCTGTCTATCTCCCTCTCACTCACTAAACAAGACGCAATAAAATAGTCACTTATCTGAAGGCTTCGTTTCTCTTTTGTAAGTATATTTTGTTCCATATCATACGTTCGAAAATGATGTCGTTAGTATATTATTAAGCACTCGTAACTAATTAATTTTGGCGTAGTTTGGCACTCCAGACTACGCCAAAAGGAGGGTTTTAAATTTCGTATTTACTTTTTTTTAGGTATTATTAGCTAAATACATCTGTATGTATTGATTTTATTCACTTTTGTGACATTAATTTTGTTGACATTGATATTGCTAGGGTATTGGCATATTAAGCAAGGATTATTGCTGAAATACTACAATTGCACAGAATATGCAGTATAGTTCAAGCCTGATACCAGGGTATGAGAAACACTAGGAGGTAAATTTCAAACTAGATATCTTTGCTTCTAAAATATTCGGCTACTTTTAAAACGCACACAACCTCCTCCTTTTTGTAGGTGGATTAAAAATATAAAAGTCTTTTAATCTAGGCAATAAAAGATAAGTGGGCAAAACAACTGGGCAGACAAGGATCTAAAGACTAACAAGCATCCGTACACCTATCACCATTTATGTATTGGATTAACCTGGAACTGAAATAAATAAGATACAAAATAAGTTTAAATTTCGTTAATTCTAACATCTTAATTTATTTCTCTCTTTGTTAAATTTGCAGCATAAAAACTCTTGTTAAAAATTAAAACAAACATTTGCATTTATGAAAATAAAAAATGTTTATTAAATAGTTTAAAATTGTTAATCATGTGGTTATTGATGACATAAGCCTGTATAAAACGACTATGAATTAAAAAAAACTGTTGATAATTCATTTTCATCTCCCTGCATAAAACGCCATCTCTGATGTATCACAGGAAATATTAAACATTTTGTGAGCGGCACAAGGAGCACGAAGATTCGGTGGAAAGTAAAACCATAACACAATTTCTGAAGTTCATAAAACCCTGGTGCTTTGCTACTTTGTATATTAATTTGAAATATTAGTTTAGAAAATTTACATAAAGTGGGACATTAACACACACGGTCATCTGATCCCAAACTAAGCAGAGCTTGTACTATGGAAACCAGATATTTGGTAATATACTACATATAATACTTTTCTTTTGTAAACATATACATATAAATAATAACATATAAATAGAGTGGTACCTTTACAAAAAATCAAGCCCCATATAAACTGAAACAATGAATTGAACATAATAATACTTTCATTATAATGTAATTAAAAGAAAAATTTCGACGACTCAAGTCGAGGCTAAGTTCTTTCATACTTTACTAGTAGGCAATATCACTAAACCAAATGTATTTAAAAAAATAACCAATTCAATTCAACTAATGTGGTATCTGATTTTTAAATTATTTCAAAACTATGTTTTGAAATAATTTAAAAATCAGCTCACAGTAAATTTAAAAACAGTATAATTGAAATGGATATTATTGCAATATTTTGATTTTATTTCCATCAATTGGATTCTTTTTTCCATGATTTTCGCTAACATAAAACAGTGCCATCTAGCGTAACCACTTTAGATTATGAAATCTGCTGCTTGATTTTTTTTTATTGAATATCAGGATCTGAAGGGATATTTTTTTTAAATAAAATAATTAAAACCCTTTTCAATAAAAAGCACTCTGTGTTCCTGTGCTAAAATCACACGAAGTCTTTTACTACATACTGCAATAAAATTAACAGCTTCATCTTGTGGTCATTTATGTAAACAGTCTAATCGGCAACTCACTACGAAAGTACACGGGAGCACGCACACTAGCAATTTACATTTTCGCCTGTCGGTAATCGATACCATTTCTACACACTTCGAGGCTTGTTTCTATCTCTTTCAGTCAATCTACAATCTACATTTGAACGAACCGGACGTGGGTCTCACAAAAAGTATGGCGTTATTTGATGATTCGATTTCGTATTAACTTAGGTAAGCAGTGCTAAGTACAACAGAGCGACTTAATATTTTGTTCTATTATTCTTGTCTATTAGTATATTGCTAGCGCCTTGGCGATTTATATTTTTCAAGTTGAATACCTGATAACTATACTGTTGAATAAATCATTTGAATGGAAAATTCTAGTTTATACGTCGGTAGACTTAAAAATGAGCGCTGATGCATTATTAAAATTCGTTTCCTTGCTGCATATCTATTTGGTAGCTTATTCGATACACGTGGGGTTTCCTGCGCCGCGGGCAATGGATTATAATATTGTGGTAGTTGTACTTGGCGGTTTTATTGTCAAGGATATTAGGCTGTTATATGATCTTTGAGGCTGTTTAAACTTAGGATAGTGGCGATATTACTCACAGTGATTATATTTAACATCTTGTCTAGAACCTCAAGTTGGACACAATTAGAATTTATTATTACTATTAATGTAGTTAATATTTTTATAAGTCTAAGCCTAACGTACCTATCAACGTTGTAACTATGCGAACATTCTGTTAAATATTATGGGAACAAAAAACTTGTTAATAATATAGCGCTACCTATTTCAACAGTATGCGTAGGTAAAGTATTCGTTCGAAACTGTGCAGTTGTTCAGGGGAGGATAGTATTTTATTGAGAAAATTAAAACTTAGTGGGTGAAAAGAGGGTGCACGTTCATACGGCAGTAATTTCCTGTAATCAATAGATGGCGCTCGGTGTAGAGATAGTTTTACGGAATCAAATAAAATACAACGTGTTTTCTAGTTTTTCGCATCCATGTCACATGAATAGTGCCCATGTGACGAAAACTTAAAAAATAAAATCATGTGAACCAGCACTTTACCCCTGGTGGGACTCGAACCCACAATCTCCGGCTTAGGAGGCCGATACCTTATCCATTAGGCCACAAGGGTTGGTGTCTGGTTAAAGGAAAATGTAGCTCAATTATGAAACATTGCGAGAAAATTCAATACTTGTTACGTACTTACATACAGAAAAGCAGTACCACTCCACCTTTTTCTTGAGAAATTGGGTGCTCTGTGTTTGTAGGTACACTACGTCTTGATTGCTATATATAGCATAGATACTGTTTAACAGTACTCTTCTTTTAACTGAACAAAGTTTCCATTTTCTACTACAATAGATTTATAAGAAAAAGTAAAGGTGGTGGTAGTCCATATCCTGCCATTCCTCGCTGAGCTATTTTACGAATGAGTTAGATATCCATATACCATCAGGGCTATGCTTGGCGTTTCTTTGAAGGATAAAATCCGCAATGAGGCTATCCAACAAAGAATTAAAGTTATCGACATAGCACAAAAGATTAGCAAGCTGAAGCAGCAGTGGGCTGGCCATATCTATCGAAGAACTGACAACCGCTGGGGAAAGCGAGTTCTTGAGTGGAGACTACATCTTTGAAATAGGTAGGTCGTAGGTCGACCTCCAGCTAGGTGCAATGACGATCAAAAGATAGTCGGCAGTGGCTGGGTTCGACAAACCGAAGACAAGGTGAAATGGCGCTTATTAGGAGAGGCCTACATATGTCCAACAGTGGCTTGCAATAGACCGATGATGATGATACCATCAGGGTACCTTTAGATATTAGCGGCACCACAGCAGGTAGCATGGTGAATATGAGTTTACCATGCTACCTGCTGTGGTGCCGCTGCAGTACGGTGGCGGTCCGACACCAAAT
Organism: Meganola albula; assembly: GCA_936450015.1. NCBI lineage: Eukaryota > Metazoa > Arthropoda > Insecta > Lepidoptera > Nolidae > Meganola > Meganola albula. The sequence goes on along the minus strand of OW388142.1, from coordinate 10,602,277 downwards.
GCCTGAATTTAAAAATGAAGATGGAACCTTATCGATAAGGCCCACATGCCAAACCTAGTCGACGGCCTTGGAGATATCAAGCCTGAACGTTAGCAATCTTCCATGGTCATAATTATGAGTGTCATGAAACCTTGGTAACGTCCAGTCTGTGCCCAAAAAGGGCAGATGGTGCCGATCCTGCTAACTATATAACTTTACAAGGGCATGGATCGTGTTCTAAATCGCAGGCTCCTGGCGTACCTAGAAGCCAATGATCTCCTCAAAGATCGACAAAATAGTCAATTAAAAAAACTCAACATTCATAAAAAAAAAATAAAAAAACCGTGCGAAGGCAAAATCTTTAAAAATTATAAACACCAACCAATTTTGTAACATTTAGGCAGACTTTTCAGGCATCGAAACTAATATCGCAATAACCCACAGATATAGACCCAGATACACGATAAGTATTTATGTAATGGTCGCGGTTGTGTCACATGTAGGTTGTTCCCGTGACCCCCTGGTATGTTTTTATTTTTCCATTTCTTTTTATCTGTAACCTATGTGGGTGAAGCCTGAGAAATTATTCTGCGTGCGATTTTCTTCGAAGTTGATATCAGTACTCTTTCGTGCTTTTGATTTAAATTACTCTTTATTTTGATACAATGCAAGCAACATTTTGAAATCGGCAAGCCGCCATAGGCAAATCCATAAATCTATAGTGCTTTCTTAAAATATACTATGGCTCTTAGACCATAATTATTGTAAGATTTTTATTGAATATTTTTATTGTAAGATTTTTATTGAATATTCAAGAATAAATAAAATTTAAACTTCGAATTCTATTCATCGCATTGAGTTATCAAACATGTCATTGTGTCAAAATAAAGTGTAATTTATATGAAAATCACGAAGGAGTATTAATATCAACTTCGAAGAAAATCGCACTCAGAATAATTTCTCAGGCTTTGCTCGCGTAGCATTAGGATAAAAACAAAAAAGGTGTAGGTATATTTATACCGAATTTGAAGTAAATTAGACCAAGGACTAAACAGATCTGGAATATTTATTTTTTTCCAAAAATCTCTTTTTCCCCCGTACCCGGGGGTAGTTTTGGTGAATTAAAAAAATACGTGTTTCATGATTTCTTATAAGTTTTATGTGTGCCGAATTTGGAGTGAATCGGACAAGAGACTAAACAGATCCAGAGAAACTATAATTTTTACCAATAAAACTCATTTTCCACACTCCTTGGGGATAAGTTTAGAAAAATAAAAAAACACGTGTCTCACAATTTATTTTAAGGTTTAAGTGTACCGAATTTTGAAATGAATAGGAATCAAAAATTGCATACAAACTTCATCCCACCATTTAACCCTCTTAGGGGATGACTTTTGAAAATATTATTAGCCTATGTCTTATTCTAGGGTATACACTACCTAAATTTAAAATTTCACTAACATCATTTGAGTGGTCTTGGAGTTAGGTACGTGGTAACAAGCATTCACATCCACACACACAATCGCAACTTACTTTTGGATTTATAATATTAGTAGGATAGGACTAGTTTACAAAAAGAAAACGTTGTTTTTTCGTTTCACGCTGCAAAAATATTCACACCGCAACCATGCCTGTTCTTGAATAGAACCAGCAGACAAAACCTATCCTCTTGAATCCGGATGTGACAGAAAAGAATAGGTCGTCAGCATGTTTTCTTTAATAATGTCAACGATGTTTTCTTTAAATGGTCAACGATCTTTGTAGGTAATGATCTTTTTCTCGGATACTAGGGCAACATAATTCGTAAGGAGATCTGTATAAATGTGAAATATCATAAAACACAATACATTTTTATCAATTTGAACCTAATACCTAGCTATTAGTGTTTATAATCGTTTGACAGTAATTTGCGAGCTAAGTTACATATTTTTGTCGAAACTGAAGGGTCAAACTAAATGGTTATCAAGAACAAATTGCATGAAACTTAACAAAAACTTACGTACCTACACTAATTTTTCAGTATGAAAAGTATATATGAATCAAATCAACACGAGTGTTTATCTGAAAAAATTAAACCTCATTTCCGTCGACTAAGGTTTTGCAGTAATTTTATGATGTTTACAACTCTTTACAAGACAACTTTACTCTCATTGGTTTGCCAACAAAAGAGTTATTGTTATCACTTTAATACGTCTTGTCGGGACTAGAGTGAAACGGAATTCGATATTAGACATCACCTTGACCGAATGATTCGAAATTGGTGTGAATGACATTATTAGGTACATAAGTATGGTAACCTAGACCTATATTGTATGTACGATAATAATCGGTATACGGCACGTTACTTTGTGTTGGGGCTCATACTATTCGTTTTGACGAGTGACCTAAAAAGTTAGGAGGTTAATGTCCATAATTTATTACCGAGATCTCTTTTTCTAGTGTTTTTTTTAATTTACAGACATAAACAGCAAATTGATTTACAATGATTCATTTTTCATACAAAAATAGCTTTTGCTTAAGTTTTTTATTCTTTATTAAGTAAATTTGTGCTCTACCCGAAACAGCTGTAGTGTCAAGCCTCTGTCAACCCTGCTTACGCGAGGAGCAGTAGCGGAACTTTGGTGTCCAAATTTAGTAAAAAAATGTCCTAAAAAGTTTAAAAATTATACATAAACTTAAATGCGCATATTTTTAGAAAATCTAATAAACTGATTTAACCAGCAATTACATTAATTATCAAATTGAAGTAAACAAAACTAGCGGAATAAAACCGTTGAAAAACTACACAGTAAAGTGTGGAGAAAAGTTCGCGATTGTTTTACAGATGATTGTCAAGTCAGGAGCGCTGCGGCGTCTACTATCATAAATCATCATCAGGTGGACAGCAGGACTGTTCAGTGAGGGAACGCTTCGCAGTGAGTCGCCTGCTATCACTACCTGCGAGAGGACTTTCGAGAAGAATGCAAGTATGTTTAAATATTTAAGATAAACTAACAACCCTCTAATTTTCCGACTGTAGTGTATTACTGTGAAATAATACTGATGGGTACTAGGCCCGTATGAAGACATTTGCAGCCTCTTCACGGCTATGCGATAAAGAGAGAGAGAAATAATAACTCAATTCGTCTTCAAGCACTTCAAGCATGGGGGCTGGGTCACCTTCGTCCGTGGGAGGGCACCTTCTAAATCCCACACGTGGTCCCCGGGTGGTGCAAATCAGGTGACAACTTACTGGTGGTAGGCTTCGGCCGTAGTTAGTGACCACCCACCAGACAAAACCGCGCCGCCAAGCGGCCTTGCCGTGTTCCGGTGTGATGTCTGGTGACACCATATTGTGACAGTGGGTCGGAATAGTTGCTTTTTTATGGCTTCACCGATGTGGACTGATACTTCTGCGGTTGCATCGGGTAACTGGTCATGGAGGGTAGCGGGATCCGAGGCACGGTGCACCGCTGGCCGACCGCAGGTAGTAGGGGACCCAAGTAACGAGTTAGCCACTTGTAAAAGGCTGTCCCGCCAACTCGCAAAAAATCCCGGGATGCGCCATCGTGCCGGTTGGCGACCGGACGAAAGGGCCCGATGGACATCCCCGGGGGGGCTCGGGCGTCCCCGCAGTCTTCATACCAGTTCCCCATCGATGTAGCCGTGGAGTGTTTGTCTGATGGTGAACCATATAAAGCCTCATTCCACTTCCAGCCTCAACCGATAATCTCACAAAAATGGTAAAGAACAAGAGGAATGTATGTAAACAGCGGCTGCACTCCCTTTCGTTAAAAGTGCACCTCAGTAACATACGAGGATTGCACTCCAATCTCGTGCCGGTCCACTATCACCTGGAAACCGATAAGCCGGCACTCTTGTTCTTAACGGAGACGCAGATAGGTAGCCCGTCTGACGTGGGGTACTTGTCGTACCCGGGATACACACTTGAGCATAACTTTAAACCCCATGCAGGAGTGTGTGTGTACGTCCGGGACGACATATGCTGTCGGCGTCTTCGGAACCTTGAAGACCACAGATACTCTACTCTTTAGGTGCTGGTGGACACAGGCATAGAGAAAATTCTTTATGCGTGTGTCTACCGCTCGCACAGCGGAGATCAGGAGACATCTAGGCTCACCGAATACCTTAGTGAGGCGGCTGAAGCGGCTCAACGGAGGTACCCGTCGGCCCAATTGGTGCTGCTGGGAGACTTCAATGCTCACCATCAAGAGTGGCTCTTCCCCAACCTGGACACTGACCATGCCGGGCGAGAAACCAGGAAGTTTGCCTTGGCATTGAATCTCACCCTGTTAGATACCAGATGTTGACTCGCACACACCCTTTTGCTTGGACCTTCTGCTAACGACTGATCCAGACCGTTATTCAGTGTCGGTTTCCTCACCTCTGGGTAAATCAGACCACTGTCTGGTGAAATCTGTATCCGTCTACTCCCCGCCTGATCCCAGCCCTACGGGCTATCGGCGAATGTGGCGGTACAAGTCAGCAGACTGGGATGAGATGCGGTCCTTCTTTGCATCTTATCCATGGCAGCCCTTATGCTTCTCTTCTGGAGATCCCTCTACCTGTGCGGAAGCCGTGACAGATGCGCTGCATCAGGCTATGGAGTATTTCATCCCATACTCTGACGTGCCGCAGTCCGGCAAAGCTCGCCCATGGTTTGGGCCGCAATGTGGCCTATCTAGCCTGGGTTGATGCTCGACATCGCAATGCCAGGGATATTAGTCAAAAGAAGAGAGCCTTTAACAGGGCTGCCAAATCCTGCAAGAAAGTGATGCAGAGGGCTCGCTTTGACCATATTAGCCGAATAGGGAACAAGCTGGCTTCGTATCCAGTGGGTAGTAAAGCGTTTTGGTCCCTAGCTAAATCGGTCGAGGCGAACTTCTGCCGCCCCTCACTACCTCCACTACAGAAACCTGACGGAACACTGGCTCACACTGCTGAGGTTAAAGCAAATTTGTTTGCTTCTCTGTTTGCAGAGGCTTCACGTCTTGATGCTGGTAGCGCAACACCTCCTGTGTCGCCTGGCAGTCCGACTCACATGTCGGAAATTCGTATACGCCAAACGGAGGTTCGTAATACGCTACGCAATCTTGACGTGAACAAAGTGGACCTGATGGTATTCCAGCCATAGTGTTGAAAACATGTGCGCCGGAGTTGTCTCCTGTACTGACACGCCTATTTAGGCTATCTCTAAGGACTGGTCAAGTGCCGAGATCATGTAAGCTTGCTAATGTGCAGCCCGTACCCAAAAAAGGCAGTCGTGCCGATCCTGCTAACTATAGGCCTATATCTGTTAGCGTGATTCTGGCGTGTTCTAAATCGCAGGCTCCTGGCGTACCTAGAAGCCAATGATCTCCTCAGCGACCGACAGTATGGATTCCGTAGGAATCGGTCGACTGGGGATCTTTTAGTTTACGCCACATACATCTGGAATGAGGCCTTGGAGAGGTACGGTGAAGCGCTAGCAATTTCACTTGATGTCTCCATGGCCTTCGACAGGGTTTGGCATGACGGCCTTATTAGTAAGCTTCCATCTTACGGCTTGCCCACTGGATTTTGTGAGTGGATATCGGATTTCCTGAGGAACAGATTAATCAGAGTCGTCATTGATGGCTGCTCTTCGAATGCAATTGATATTAATGCCGGTGTTCCTCAGGGTTCGGTACTCTCTGCAACTCTTTTTCTGCTGCACATTAATGATCTGCTTAAGCCCGGCACCTTTGGGTATGCAGATGACAGCACAGTTGTAGAGAGCTATATGTCTAGTCCACGTGCCAGTGCGGCTGAGATCCAGTCTCTTAGAGAGGCCATAGTTGAGCGCTTAAACTTGCCTCTCAAATCGGTTTCCGACTGGGGTGACGCCAATCTAGTCAAGTTTAATGCTGCTAAAACCCAGGCGTGTCTATTCTCTGCTAAAAAAAGGCCATTTCAATTGGCTCCTACTTTTCAAGGTGTATCCGTACCTATTACAGACCACCTTGAGCTTCTTGGCGTCAATGTGACTTCAACCCTCAATTTTGGCCCGTACATTGAGTCTAAGGCTCAACTAGCTGCCAAAAAGCTAGGTGTCCTCGCGAAGGTGCGTCAGTACTTCACGCCAAAACAGATGCTTGAGCTATACCAAGCTCAAGTTCGCTCATGCATGGAGTACTGCTCGCATCTTTGGGATGGGTCAGTTAAATACCAACTCGAGGCGTTGGAGTCTATAGAAAGACGAGCCAAGAGGCTTATTGGCAACGAATCATTCGTCAAGGCTAAATTGCAAAGCCTCGAGCATCGCCGCATAGTTGCTAGTCTTTCGGTCTTTTACCGGATACACTTTGGAGAGTGTGCGTTGGAATTACACAATCTCATCCCCGTTCTTCCATCGGACAAGTAGAGGTACGGCTATGCGCCACCGTTATATGGTGGAAATTCCACGGGTACGCACAAAGCGCTTTGCCTCCACTTTCATCGTGCGAACTGCCAAATTGTGGAACTCGCTGCCGGCATCTTTGTTTCCCGATAGCTACAATCTGCCGGTCTTCAAGTCACGAGTGAATCGGTATTTACTGGGTAAGCGGGTTCCATCGTAGACTGCATCATTGCTTCACATCAGGCAAGTTGTGGTCAAGCGCAAGCCTATTTTAAATTAAAAAAAAATCATACCTAAGATTAGATAAGAAATGAGACACAGAGATAATTTTTAAAGTTTAACTGGGAAAACAACTTAACTTTGTCTCTCTCAGTCATTGTTGTTCCGTTCACACGGAAATTTGCTTTGCTTTCGTGTATTTTTCGGGTCGGAGGGCTCGGCTCAAACTGTCCGGGTCACCGGTACGAACCCCCTCAGGAATAATAGTATTTACTATTGATTTGGAAATTTCTGTTGTTACAAATAAATATTAGTAGTAGTATTTAGTATTAACATTTGCATTTTCTTAGATTTACGCGTATATCACACATAGAAATAAAACTACTTTTTAACGGATTTTATCGCGGTTTATTTTAGAATTTAGAGCCCGACGTTTCAAAGTCTTTTAAGACCAAAAATATTAATCACCATTATTACCGATTTTACCTACAAACATTATTATTTAAGTTGCGTTACGATTTAGGCAAACCTCGCAGTTACTTGAATTCTGAGTTGATTTTGCTTGGGTTTTGGTACCATTAAATTAAGTACTGCGTCCCAAGCAGGTTATATATTCCAACCATTTGCTCTTGTTGAAATTAGGATGTTTTTCAATTTCAATAGTTTCGAGGATCATGCTTGGTAGGAACCGGTTTTCTTTGACAAGTACCTGTGTTTTATCAAATCTCAGGTAATGGTTGGAGCCTTTTTGAGTATGTGTGGAGCCTATTTTACTTTTTGTTTGACCTCATAGATCACACTCTCAGTCTCTTTAACACCCGCATCTTGTAAAAGGACTTGACAGTTGACAGATGTTAAAAATCGACTTATCTCAGTTTTTGGCTTAAAGGAAGTACCCACTTAATGATATAGCCAATCTTCTTAAGGAAGAATTGCAGGTTGTCTTTCAACTGTTCGTACCTGGTTTTATACGTGACCTGCGGCAAGGCGGTGCTCGGAGCTCGTTGTCATGCAATACTTGCTTGACGTACTGAAGTTTTGCGTCAAGGTGTTCATTTTCACAGATCCCGTGTGCTCTTTGAAACAAAGTTTAGTCCACGGTCACTAACTGTTTAGAATGGTGGTGTGAATCAGTGTTTGGGTAACTACCTGTTTGTTTGGGTTGGTTTTCTATAAGCTGTATGACCTAAGGTATTGTTAGGATTCCTGGTTTTAAGGATATCTAGAAAACCTAAGGTGTTATTTGGCTCCAACTCCATTGTGAGTTGACGCAGTTAAAGTGGTTAAACAAAGTAGATACGCACCGTTTATAAACAACTGGTATGGTAAGAGCTGTATTCAGGGACCGCAGCTCAAAGTCTTTCATGTAAAAGGTATTTCACAATAATGCAAATTATCACATTCACTGCGTTACGGGAAGTATTTGGTTGTAATTGAGTTCTGCTCTGTGCGGCAGCTAGTTGTCTTTGTTTTGCGCTCCGTGCGGGGGTGATTTTTTCAAGTATTCGTATAAGTAAAAAAGAAACACCTATATTGCCAGTGTCCTTGCTTGAAGTGTTTTGAAATTGACGGATAAAAATATACGGGAATTATTGTGTCGTAACGCACAGAAAGGTAATTATTTTACAATAGTACGATACGGGAACTATTTGGCCGTATCATAAACACCGTACCGCACTGAACGTGCGCGCGCGCGCAGCTTCTGTTAGTCGTAGTGTTGTGCTTCAGTTTATGATGATAGCTCTAATTTGGGCAATACTTCGTATTCTGGCACATTCGACGAAATATATGACAGTGACACTAGACCAAGCTCTTCGACTGAAGTAGAGAATATTACAGATGATGAAGATGGATTGATATTCCTAATACAATCCAAACAAATTTTGCATCGTATCCTCTCAGGAGCCAAATGAATATACCACCAAATGTTCAGCTAACTAAGTAAACCCATTGACTACCTACTATAGATTATTTATTACCAATGAACATAATGAAAAAATGAATAAACAATAATAAATCTAAAACAAAAAAAAATACTTATTACACCCCATCCCTGGCAATATGACTGTTGTATGCGCCACGACAAGTATTTTCCCGTAAAATCAACCATTTCCAAAAATACCTGTAACTTTTAAGATATTACTTAGAACCCCGTGCGACTGCAGCTGTGTATACACAAGGATGTAACCTATTGATGGGTACAACAAAAAAAAACATCTGTGGACTTTCCATGTCTCTGTGGAGGTTTGAAGTCAGGACTACGTACGGGAAAATAGACGTCGTAACGCATATCAGGCATTCTTGATACGGGAAGTATCTGACTTGTACAGCACTAGCAGTAAGTTTTAATGTAGCGCAGCCGCAGTGAATGTGTTATTGTCAAATTTTTACATTATTTTTCTTTTGCAATATTATTATTTTATTTTTAGTGTCACTTATTTTAATAATAATTATTTGGATGGATGACTTTTAATATTAAATCTTAGTAATTTTCTATTTTTTATGGCAGAGTGTGATTCTAGTTCTAACTCTTCAAGTACTTAATTGAAATTCAATGAAATCATGTCTATGTTAGCGTTTTTTTGTAACTATGATGTATTTAATATTAAGTAGGTAGGTATCTATCATAAATTTAATTTTATGGGTCTATTGAAATAAAACTACTTTTTAACGGATTTTATCGCGGTTTATTTTATGGGTATGCAATACTTTATGGGTCTACGTTACCTTCAATAAACGATTTTTTTTTCTGGTATCCTCTTGCTGAAATGAAAATTTTCCTGTTTACAACGCCAATAATTATTTGACAGACGTTGTCATTGTCAAATCACAGACAAATATTCAGTTTTTGGTGGTTAGTAAAACAATAACACATTATGCATAAGTTCATAAAATTAACTACGTTACTTTGCTACTTAGAATATTAATTTTTATATGAAAGGGATCCGTTTACTAAATTGTTACCGTCCCCAAAGTAATCATTTTTCGAAACATACACACTTGAATACAATAGTGATATAATAATACTTAATAATTATATTTAACTATCCGAATAAACTGTATATAGTGATGATGATTTTACAAACTTTAAATTTCGGCACCGTAATGGCGCCCGAATGGGATTAGTAATGTTAGGTGATCACAGATCATCAAAACCCTCCACTCTCAGTGGGGCGCGGCGGTTGGCTGTTCTAAGTTTACACATAAAAATCAAAGACACAACAAGTAATAGTGCGATACATATTTCAATGTAGGACACCTTACATAAATAACTTTTACCAACTTTTACTTTCGCCTAATGCGCTGACTCGTGCTTAGAAATTTGTCAATATGTACTATTGTTTTTATCGCTAATAGGTAAATATTTTTTTACTTACGTGACAGGATGCCGTATTTTTTTCTTATGAAATTTAATATAAACGAGACCAAAATCAGCCTAAGGGGGTTTTCTAATTTTCATATTCTTTAATAAACTCACGAATAAACTGTAATCGCTTTATCCCGCGTTACTAAAACATATTTTTACCAAATGAGCACTAAACTGCCTTGGTGGTCAAGTGCTAAGCGTGTTCGCTTTCTAGCCAGGTCCCAGTTTCGATTCCCGGGTGGAGCAAAAACATCTTTTCTAATATATATGCTTAGAGAATCTTACTTAGAGAATCTTCTACCTATACAAGGTATTAGTTGCGTCGACTTAGCTAACTTCCTGGAGTTATGACACTAGTAGGTAGCGTGGTGAGTTGACCGTTGGTTTTGCATTATCGGCTGCCGCGGACGCCCGTCTATGATCGGTACCTATATATCAACCCAACTGAACAAGTCATGCTGTTTTAACTAAAATAAGTGGGTTAGAAGATAAGTAACTCCTTAATGAGGCGCGATGTTTATCTGCCCTCAGACGCACATCGGTGAATATAGAGGCACATTGTTTGTATTAGACTCCGAGAAAACTACTTTTTAATTTTTATTACTACATTATCATTATATTTTTTAGTCCATGGTGGGTAATTTACATGAATGCCACAATGACAACAGTGAGAACGCATACAATTAATTTATTTAATTAATATTTAATTTCCTATTCCAAATATAGTACTTACCTATATCGTGCCCGTTTAAAGCATAACTATAGTTTCAATACTTACTTATACTCAGGTTTATCAACTGCCATATTATATTAAGAAACTACTTACCTACAATTCCTCTTGCCGCGAAATACACGACACTGTTTACGTGCCAACTTTGTCCTAACAAACTTTGTTCAGAAATCTACCAGGAGATCAGTTTAATATAAGAGATGAAAATCATATTTGCAACAAACAACATATTTTGAGCTTTCTGCTAATTGTATTAAGAGTGTTTTATATCCTAGGAAGTGGCGAGGAGGTTGGCGGGCGGTGGCGGGTCACAAGGCGAACCAGACTAAAATAAATGAACAAATTTAATCCATTGCCCGACAAAAATAAATTTAGTTTAATGTGTGATAAAATATTATTTTAATTCCTTTTTTTTGAGAAAATATATTACTGGGATCACCTTAATATAATTTCCAATAGGTAATCCAGGTACTTCGAATTATTCAAGTCAGGAGGGAGAGAGCGCTCTCACTTAGTAATTCCAATAGTTACAAAAAACACAAGTAACATTTATACAGATAAGAACCTATTCCACGCTTGTATTTGACATTACCCTTGAGACGTAAACATCAATAGTCAAGGTAACAAAACACCAAAGTCTCATGAATTTCAAAACGGGTTCTCTTATTCAGCTAACTTATCGAACATCCTCATCTAAACCTTAACATCTTATTATTGCAATCATACATCAGAGATGGCGTTGTGTGTAAGAATTCGTATTTTATTTTTTGTTCGTGTCATTTTCATGTAATAAATTAAAGATTAAAATAATCTGTCTAGGCCACGGAAAAGAAAAACAATTCTGTTTCTATCTATCTATTTAATACCTTTAAACGAGCAATTTTTGTATACATACTAACTGCCCCAGCGAACTTCGTACCGCGTATTACTAATATAATACGTATGTATTTTTTAATGCCACATAATAAAAAATAATTATATGAATATAAATAAAATAATAATAAATAAAATAAATTAATAATCTGAATTTCAAAATCGTCTCTAACGATTTTCATTAAATTTAGTATGCAGGGTTTTCGAAGGCGATCGAGCTATCTAGCTAGGTTTAATTTTTATAGAAAACTTTTATTCGTCTTTTGAGGCAATGAAAAACTGCTACAATTTCATTAGAATACGAAGGCAAATTTCGCCAGAACCTAAAATATTGTGATAGCTCAGTTGGGAGATAGGCGAACATCAAATCAGATGGCTTGAATCAATAAAATGATTTATTTTGTTTTCTTTTTTGTTTTAATTCCTCCTTTTTGTGAGGAAAATTATTACTGGGAGCCTTTTAATCAAATTTCCAAAAAAAAACGAGCAACGTTCGGTCATTTAGGTACAAATAATAAATCAATACAGTGTCTAAGTCACACGTGTTCTAATATTTTATTTATTATTTGCAAATGCGCCACAGTAACGTCGTAATGTCAACTCAATGACAAATAAAAAACGAAGCATGAATGCGAATTGAATCCAATATCATATAGTCTAATAATGTAGTTACTGTTCTATAAATTGTATTATACTTACGTTTATACACACAATTGTGAGTATGGACTTGCACATTTTTATTTACACTAATTAATTTACATTTAATTTTAGTAGTGAAAAAATTACTTTATCGTAACCTTAAAATTCAATTTCATTTATTGCCTTTGAAAGTCTCTCCTAAGCTCCCATTACAAAAAGATTAATGGAAGTCAAAACATCTCTATACTTAATATCAATAATGTCCAATGTTTAAATGTTAGCAATTATATATCCGTAAGAAAAAAAAAGCGGTGATATTTGGTGTGTTTGGCCCATGAGGGGATCGAACCCCCGACCTTCGCGTTATTAGCACGATGCTCTAACCAACTGAGCCAATGGGCCTTAGTAAAACAGGACGAATTACGCCTTCTGTACATCCCGGCGCGCAGGCGCTGTAGGTGCCACCAGGTGCAGTATTATGAGTGTTTAAAGCGGTTGTGATGCCGTTGAAAGAAAAGGATGCCGATATACGCATTGTATAATCGCATCCCTTTCGCGGAATCAACGGAATCATAATTGCTTTAGACACTCGTAGCACGGCTGCTGGTACATAATACTGTAAAGTTAAATAGAAGGTATAGAACCATTAGGTATTGTGAGAATACCCGTGCCCAGCAGTGGGACACGAAAAGGGCTGAAGTGAGAAGTGAACTATTGAATGAAGGTCTAGAGTCGATCTGATGATGGATTTAAAACAATCAGGGGAACTCCTCAATGGTTTACAGCAAATACCTGCTGTTTGGGATTGATTATCTGAATTGATAAGAACTTTACACCCTTTAAAGGTCAAATGATGTAGACGAAGGACTACTCGACGATTTACAGTAGATACCTTGTATTTGGACTTAATTCATTTCTATAGATTTGAACTTTGTATCTACAAGGGTTATTACTGAAAATTGTAAAACAAAATAATTTTTATTAACAATATGAAACCGACATTCAAGTTGAAACTGAAAAAGTTAAAAATTAATTTATTTAGCATATAGTAACCCGAATTTTGATTTACTTAATTAAAAATGATGTAAAAAGTATGTAATATAATTTGAAATTGGTGTCAAGTAAATAGTTACTACAACAAACTTACTTTGTGAGAAAGATTGATAGTACCTACTCGATCTGGATTTTGCTTTGACTTTGTTACAATTGGTAAATTAAGTACTGGGTCCTGAGCAGGTGGTAAATTCTAATCTTTTGTTCTGTTAAAATTAGGATGCTTTTTAAATTTCAATAGTCTCGCTCATCCTGTCATCCTTATAACAAGTAACCCTTGTTTAATCGAATCTCGGGTAAGTAATGGTAAAAAGCCTTTGTAAGTATGTTCCCAAACTGCAAACTTCGTTGACCGCACCAGCTATATGTTTTTGTTACGCTTGCAGGTCTCCTATAATCGTTTTGTTTAAATGAACCCAATAATGCCAATATTGAGCCCAATAATGAACCCGCGACATGAAGCGCGCGATCCACGCCATTATCCCCCGTGTTGACATATTCTAGATCATAAATAAGCTGGAATTTTAGCTGGAACTCGCTGGAATTTTATGTTTTGGTCAAAATAACAAGTGTTTTGTCATCTGTTCGTAACGTAACGTTTGAGTATTGATGAAAGTTTCTATCAACAGAATTCAATTGCAAGAGCTTCTTGATCAATCTGCGAGTAATGATATTAGCTTCTATGAGTGCACATGACACTTACCTATACCGTTGCACGCGCTTGCATTTTAACACGCTATCTACTTTTGTTTTTGTCCTAACTCTATACATGGCAATATACAAAAATATTTAATAACAGATACAAAAATAATACGGAATAATATATAATAAGGTACAAAAGTAAAACGCAGTGATAAACACTCTTTGTAGCCAAGGATAAGAAGACCAGTTGCATCGATTGACGTCGTCCTGCCCGATAAAGCAGTGCCACCTACCAGGTCCGAAAATAGATTACGACCGATTCTCAGATCTATCGAATATAGATATAAGATTCCATAAAAACCGGTCAAGCCGTTTCGGAGGATATTGCTTTTTTATTTCTTTTTCTGCGTAGGAACATTCCTCGTACTTCAAGGAATATTCTAAAAAAGAATTAGCGAAACTGGTCCAGCCGTTCACACGTGATAGCGTGACCAAGGGATTAATTTTCATAATAGATTTGTAGGATATGTGTCATCTCAAAATAGCGAAATAAACATGAAATGTAAAGAAAATCAATAAAATCATAACAAAAAAATCTGCGTTACAACGCCTTCTCTAAAGAAAGTAAAGAAATGTTAAGACAAAATTATACGAAGGTTTATGAAGTTCATTGACTAGGAAGTAAAACCTTTAGATACATCTGAAATTCATGAGATGGCGTTTTGATATCTTTAAAAATATTCTTGACTATTGTGTGCTACGACCGAGTTCTAAACAAGAAAATTTACATATTAACTTGGAAAGGAATCACATTAACAGATAACCTCTCAAAATAATTATGAAATCACATACTTCAGTTTTTAGTGCCCTACTATCAGGGGTCTTCCCTGATCTATGTTAAAAGTAATATACACACGCTGGCCAAGTGCGGGTTGGTGGATGTCACATATCTTTGAATGATTTTTCTTAGACATGCGGGTTTTTTACGACGTTTTCCGTAACTAAATGTCCTAAAATAGTAGTTATATCAAATGACTATGGTAACTACTTTACTAAATTTCTTTTATGTGTTGGTATTATGGCGAATGTTTAAACGGGTCTTCTAGATTCAACTCTACTATCGTTGTTACATATTTCAACGCCGGATAACCTATAATGAGTTTGACGTTTATGAATACACGGGTTAGTGTTTGAGTTTAGAAGCCCTTAAAGTTGCAGTCCCTCTGCCAATTTAGGGCAATAATATTTACATAATGACTGATTGTATTTATAAAATCCGTTAAAAATATGGACTAAATGAAAACGCAGTGATTATAAATACTCTTTCAGCTCAGCAAAAGACAAGAGCGGTTTGTATGATTGATTTGTAGGATTTGTTTCTACTTAAAATGATGAAATAAATATAAAAATCTAAATAACCTCCTCCTCTTTTGAGGTAGAAATATCACTAAACAGTTACACAAAACTGTGTTCACAACGCCTTCTCTGGTGAATGTAAAATAATTTTTTACTTTCATATCTATCAAAAAAAAAAAACATCTCTTGGACATACAAAATAAAAATATTCAAACCCTTCTCTCGGAACTACAAGCTGGACCCACTTCTTCTACTTCGTTTTTCCTTCAACCTACTGACAAATTCGAAATCGTAAAAATAATACTTAGTCTAAAGAATAGTAACGCATCAGGCATCGATGGTTTTTCAACTGATTTTATAAAATCTATTCGTAAATATATTTCACACCCACTTTCACATATTATAAATCTCAGCATCAGTTCTGGTATTGTTCCACAGGAATGGAAACGTACTGTTGTAGTTCCCATTCATAAAAGTGGTAATAAATCAGCCATTGAGAATTACAGACCGATATCTCTTCTCAGCGTTTTCTCAAAGATCATGGAGAAAGTGGTAAACTACCGGCTGACCAAATATCTTGAACAACACAACTTGTTATCTTCCAATCAATTTGAGTTCCGAAGCCAAAGGTCGACAGAAGATGCTGTAACCGCGTTGGTCGAAACAGTGTCGAAAAGTTTGGATAAAAAATTACAGTGTATCGTCATTTTCTTGGACTTAGCAAAGGCTTTCGATACTCTTTCGACCGACATTCTACTAAAAAAACTGGAAAACCTCGGAATAAGAGGACTACCCCTAGCTTGGTTTCGCAGCTACTTATCTGATCGAAGGCAATGTTTGCGGGTTGATGACGGCATGTGTGAGGAGACATTCATAGATTTCGAAGTCCCTCAGGGAAGCGTCCTTGGTTCTACGTTGTTTTTGGCTTACATAAATGATATTGGTGCTGTGCTGCCCAGTTGGCTATGTGAACTTGGCACCCGACCTTGAAAAACCTAACCGTTTATGGTTTTAATCGAAAGATATGGGTAAGTAGTGGTTTGTAGTGACGCGATTTTTTTTTGTAGTAACGTCAAAAAAATTTTTTTTTCGTCGAAAAAGTTGTCATCCCCCGACTTCAAAAAAAATTACTTTTAACGATTGAATCTCATAGATAGGCGTTAGTAGTTGATTGTAGTAACTTTATTTTCATTTTTTTTATAACCAAAAAAATTAAAAAAAAAAATTTTTTTTTGGTTTGTCAATCAGCTCAGTTTTGGATTGTAGAAACTTGATTTGGTTAGTAGTTGTTTGTAGTGACGTTAATTTCGTTTGTAGTAACTTGATTTCGTTTGTAGTAACTTGATTTCGTTTGTAGTAACTTGATTTTGTTTGTGGTTGTTTGTACTCATGTTAATTTCGTTTGTAGTAACTTGATTTCGTTTGTAGTAACTTGATTTCGTTTGTAGTTGTTTGTAGTGACGTTAATTTCGTTTGTAGTAACTTGATTTCGTTTGTAGTTTTTTGTAGTGACGTTAATTTCGTTTGTAGTAACTTGAATTCGTTTGTAGTAACTTGATTTCGTTTGTAGTAACTTGATTTTGTTTGTAGTTGTTTGTACTCATGTTAATTTCGTTTGTAGTAACTTGATTTCGTTTGTAGTAACTTGATTTCGTTTGTAGTTGTTTGTAGTGACGTTAATTTCGTTTGTAGTAACTTGATTTCGTTTGTAGTTGTTTGTAGTGACGTTAATTTCGTTTGTAGTAACTTGATTTCGTTTGTAGTTGTTTGTACTCATGTTAATTTCGTTTGTAGTAACTTGAATTCGTTTGTAGTAACTTGATTTCGTTTGTAGTAACTTGATTTTGTTTGTAGTTGTTTGTACTCATGTTAATTTCGTTTGTAGTAACTTGAATTCGTTTGTAGTAACTTGATTTCGTTTGTAGTTTTTTGTAGTGACGTTAATTTCGTTTGTAGTAACTTGATTTCGTTTGTAGTAACTTGATTTCGTTTGTAGTTTTTTGTAGTGACGTTAATTTCGTTTGTAGTAACTTGATTTCGTTTGTAGTAACTTGATTTCGTTTGTAGTTGTTTGTAGTGACGTTAATTTCGTTTGTAGTAACTTGAATTCGTTTGTAGTAACTTGATTTCGTTTGTAGTAACTTGATTTTGTTTGTAGTTGTTTGTACTCATGTTAATTTCGTTTGTAGTAACTTGATTTCGTTTGTAGTAACTTGATTTCGTTTGTAGTTGTTTGTAGTGACGTTAATTTCGTTTGTAGTAACTTGATTTCGTTTGTAGTAACTTGATTTTGTTTGTAGTTGTTTGTACTCATGTTAATTTCGTTTGTAGTAACTTGATTTCGTTTGTAGTAACTTGATTTTGTTTGTAGTTGTTTGTAGTGACGTTAATTTCGTTTGTAGTAACTTGATTTCGTTTGTAGTAACTTGATTTTGTTTGTAGTTGTTTGTACTCATGTTAATTTCGTTTGTAGTAACTTGATTTCGTTTGTAGTAACTTGATTTCGTTTGTAGTTGTTTGTAGTGACGTTAATTTCGTTTGTAGTAACTTGATTTCGTTTGTAGTTGTTTGTAGTGACGTTAATTTCGTTTGTAGTAACTTGATTTCGTTTGTAGTTGTTTGTACTCATGTTAATTTCGTTTGTAGTAACTTGAATTCGTTTGTAGTAACTTGATTTCGTTTGTAGTAACTTGATTTTGTTTGTAGTTGTTTGTACTCATGTTAATTTCGTTTGTAGTAACTTGAATTCGTTTGTAGTAACTTGATTTCGTTTGTAGTTTTTTGTAGTGACGTTAATTTCGTTTGTAGTAACTTGATTTCGTTTGTAGTAACTTGATTTCGTTTGTAGTTTTTTGTAGTGACGTTAATTTCGTTTGTAGTAACTTGATTTCGTTTGTAGTAACTTGATTTCGTTTGTAGTTGTTTGTAGTGACGTTAATTTCGTTTGTAGTAACTTGAATTCGTTTGTAGTAACTTGATTTCGTTTGTAGTAACTTGATTTTGTTTGTAGTTGTTTGTACTCATGTTAATTTCGTTTGTAGTAACTTGATTTCGTTTGTAGTAACTTGATTTCGTTTGTAGTTGTTTGTAGTGACGTTAATTTCGTTTGTAGTAACTTGATTTCGTTTGTAGTTGTTTGTAGTGACGTTAATTTCGTTTGTAGTAACTTGATTTCGTTTGTAGTTGTTTGTACTCATGTTAATTTCGTTTGTAGTAACTTGAATTCGTTTGTAGTAACTTGATTTCGTTTGTAGTAACTTGATTTTGTTTGTAGTTGTTTGTACTCATGTTAATTTCGTTTGTAGTAACTTGAATTCGTTTGTAGTAACTTGATTTCATTTGTAGTTTTTTGTAGTGACGTTAATTTCGTTTGTAGTAACTTGATTTCGTTTGTAGTAACTTGATTTCGTTTGTAGTTTTTTGTAGTGACGTTAATTTCGTTTGTAGTAACTTGATTTCGTTTGTAGTAACTTGATTTCGTTTGTAGTTGTTTGTAGTGACGTTAATTTCGTTTGTAGTAACTTGAATTCGTTTGTAGTAACTTGATTTCGTTTGTAGTAACTTGATTTTGTTTGTAGTTGTTTGTACTCATGTTAATTTCGTTTGTAGTAACTTGATTTCGTTTGTAGTAACTTGATTTCGTTTGTAGTTGTTTGTAGTGACGTTAATTTCGTTTGTAGTAACTTGATTTTGTTTGTAGTTGTTTGTAGTGACGTTAATTTCGTTTGTAGTAACTTGATTTTGTTTGTAGTTGTTTGTACTCATGTTAATTTCGTTTGTAGTAACTTGATTTCGTTTGTAGTAACTTGATTTCGTTTGTAGTTTTTTGTAGTGACGTTAATTTCGTTTGTAGTAACTTGATTTCGTTTGTAGTAACTTGATTTCGTTTGTAGTTGTTTGTAGTGACGTTAATTTCGTTTGTAGTAACTTGAATTCGTTTGTAGTAACTTGATTTCGTTTGTAGTAACTTGATTTTGTTTGTAGTTGTTTGTACTCATGTTAATTTCGTTTGTAGTAACTTGATTTCGTTTGTAGTAACTTGATTTCGTTTGTAGTTGTTTGTAGTGACGTTAATTTCGTTTCGTAGTCAAACAACTACAAACAAAATCAAGTTACTACAAACGAAATCAAGTTACTACAAACGAATTCAAGTTACTACAAACGAAATTAACATGAGTACAAACAACTACAAACGAAATCAAGTTACTACAAACGAAATTAACGTCACTACAAACAACTACAAACGAAATCAAGTTACTACAAACGAAATCAAGTTACTACAAACGAAATTAACGTCACTACAAACAACTACAAACGAAATCAAGTTACTACAAACGAAATCAAGTTACTACAAATGAAATCAAGTTACTACAAACGAAATTAACGTCACTACAAACAACTACAAACCAAATCAAGTTTCTACAATCCAAAACTGAGCTGATTGACAAACCAAAAAAATTTTTTTTTTTAAATTTTTTTGGTTATAAAAAAAATGAAAATAAAGTTACTACAATCAACTACTAATGCCTATCTATGAGATTCAATCGTTAAAAGTAATTTTTTTTGAAGTCGGGGGATGACAACTTTTTCGACGAAAAAAAAATTTTTTTGACGTTACTACAAAAAAAAATCGCGTCACTACAAACCACTACTTACCCATATCTTTCGATTAAAACCATAAACTATTAGGTTTTTCAAGGTCGGGTGCCAAGTTCACATAGCCTGCCCAGTTCCGATGACATCTACTGCTATGCTGATGACACAGCTCTAATATTTCAAGGTGGATCTTGGGATGAGGCTTTTAGCAGTGCCCAAAGGGGTCTAAATCTAGTTGCTAAATATATGGAGGGAAGTCTGTTGTCTCTGAACTCTAAAAAGACCTAATACATTTCCTTTAGTAAGACTCGCGCCTATGGGCCACCTTATACTCCAGCTCTAAGGATTCATTCATCTTGTAACTCTGCCTCTATTTTTATTTTTGTAAAATATAGAATCGTTTATTTCTTCACGGTCTCACTTTATAAATCTATTTGTAAAAATTGTCTGGACCATCAAGTTACAGGACATGTTCTTAGTTTGAGGTCCGTTGTTTAAGCTTTTGTTTTGTAATCTTTTGCCAATAAACGGTTTTTATTTTTATTTATTTATTTATTGAAGGTAAAAGATTTCTTTACTTTCATCAGAGAGAGCAAAATGTCACGACGAATTTTGTTGTAATTTTTCTCTAATATCAGAGATGGCGGTGTAAACACGATGTTAATAGGATACTCTGTTACTAAGAAGATTCATATATTTTTCCATTTTTTAGACTAACATCATAAAAATACGGGATGAGTTTTTCATATACGTCGGTCGATTCTCAGACGAAGAAGCAGATAATTTCTAAAAAATCTTTGAATGCCGTATTTCTGATTTGAAAAAATAACAAAGTCCTCTGTCATCGTTTCATGTCGTAGTCTTGAGATGCAAAGAAATCGGATGAAATACCTATTGTTTCCTCTAGCTTTATATGAAATACTGAATAGGGAACTTTTTTCTTTTTTTTCCAAAAAAAAATTTTATTGTTTTATGAAAGTTCTTCTAAGTTGTACCGACGCGACGTTTCATCTTACTGTAGAATTTTTTTTAGATAAATTTGCATTTTAACTTTATTTACCTACGTTATATTTCAATTCTAATTATATGATAAAAACAAAACAAAAAAAATAAACTAATAAATGAATTTCAACATGTTTTGTTATTTTTTTATTCATTGAAAACGTTAGATAAAAAGAAATAAATTGATACCTACCTAAAACTAAAATAAATTAAATTGGAAATAGAACAGGTTTCTTTATCTTCACAAGTTCATGATAGAAACTATTTTCGT
Organism: Meganola albula; assembly: GCA_936450015.1. Lineage (NCBI taxonomy): Eukaryota > Metazoa > Arthropoda > Insecta > Lepidoptera > Nolidae > Meganola > Meganola albula. Next base: position 10,581,192 of record OW388142.1, on the reverse strand, counting down.
ATTGACGAACTCGTAATAAAGGTACTGGCTTGCCGTGAAGTGACTCATGTTTCTGAGACAAACTACTAGAGCTACAGAATTCAGAAGAGCAAGTCTGAAGTCTTGAAATTATCATAAAGTTATAGTTAAAAATGGAGTCCCCAGTTAAAACATAAAACCTGAATGACCATGAGATAATATTGTATACAAATAATATAGACGTATTACGTATCTACGTGCGTAATCTGGTCAATACTTCTTATTACTTTTCAGTAATAGTAAAAAGAGCATGTCTGTCGTCCATAGGAAAAAAGATTGATGTAGCTCGAAGTTTTTGTTTGAATTGTGGTCTCCATTTTTTCTACTAACTTCATGAAAATGTTGTACCTAGCTGTTTACTTCTATCTATCTCCCTCACTCGCTCACTAAACAAGACGCGTTAAAATAGTTACACAAAGGCTTCCCTTTTTCATTCGGTAACTTTGTTCCCTAATCCACGTTCTTAGAAAAATGTCATCATTAGTCGATTATTATAATGTCGTTTTAATTAAGGTAATATTAGCTGAGTGTATTAACTTTATTCTAATTTTGATAAACCTGATATTAGAAATTCATAATTTTCTAGCTGGGTAGATAAATTAAAATAAATTAATTGTGGTAGATAAATAAAGTTAATCATGGTAGACGAATAACACACTGCATCGTGTAGGGTCACAGATTTTAACATTGTACATGCAAGTAAACGAAAACACGCGAGTTTTCACTTTATGAAAACGCGCGTGGCGTGAACACACACCGCGACCGCGACGCGTCTATGCGCAGGAAATCGTCCCGTGCGCATTATGCTAATTATTATGCGCGGGAGCGCGGTCCGTGCCGAGGGGCAGTATTACCACTCTGGCTTCGCAGTCCCGCGCGTGATTTAATCCATATAGGACGTCTTCAACATGAATCTCGACATAAACAAATTTATACATGAAATCGAGCAACGCCCAGCAATTTGGGATATGAAATGCAAAGAATACCGCAAAGAAAAAGTTAAACAATGGGAGGAAATAATTAATATGTTTACCGATGAGAATGTGTCAGTTGAAGTAAAAAGAAAACAGGGTAAGTAAATGATTCTTCAATTTTTTTTCGAAAATCATATATTCTTGATCTGCCTAAATTTATTGCAGTTATTTAAAGACCGCGAGTGTGTACTGCCATACTGCTAACCAATATTTTAGGTAGGTAGCTAAGAACACTAACTATTGACTGTGTGTGAAGATTTAAAGTATTTATTAAATTAAACAAATAAGTAGGTAAAAGTAAAAATAAAATTTTCAAATAAATATTTTTTACTAATTTTAAAACGAAGGAGGTTTTCAATTCGACAGTATAATTCAACCGACTTCAAAAGGATGGTGATTCTTTTGAAAATCGTTGGGGCGACTAGTGCTTTTGGTAATTTTATCATTAAATATTTAAAAGCACAGCTATTTAATATAGGTCTGATTCGATCTGAAGATGAATTCGGAACACTCGAGGGAACTCCTTAACGATTTACAGCAAATACATGATGTTTGGGATTGATTTATCTGATTTGATAAGAACTATACACCAAGATGTGTCTTGACTGTCATTTGGGGCCTGATGAGGAAGACGAATTAATATCAAGAAAACTCCTCAAAATTCATTTTAGATGAGAATTTTGCACCGATATAAGTAGTTACAAATTACGTTATGCTAAGTTTCTTGTCTGAAATTGGTTCGTATTTTCTTAAAAGCTCTTATATTTTAAGGTAATCAAACTCAGGAACCTCCACGGAAACATGTAGGTACATATAATATTATGGATTGTGAAACTTACACACAACATTTAGCTACTGTAAAAATAGGACAGCAATCATTATAATAATAAATAATAAAGATGTTTATCTCGTACCGACAACCATAATATAGACAGTTACAAATTTTTAACCGTAAACTTATAAATGTGGGTGTTTTTAATTAAAAAGATTGGGTGGGCTCTTACCTACCTACGCTTGATTGGTAACGAGCTAAGACCGCGGCTTCAGTCGCCTAAAAATTTTAGTGTCGCAGTTGGGGAACAATAACTCATTTCATCCTATCCTACTAATCATACTTAATAATATTATAAATGCGAATGTAAGTTTGTTTGTTACGCTTTCACGCAAAAACTACTGAACCGATTTGGATGAAATTGGGTATGGAGGTAGTTTGAGACCCGAGAAAGGACATAAGATAGTTTTTATCCGACTGCGCAAAAAGAAGGTAATGACATACACGCGGGCGAAGCCGCTGCCGGAAAGCTAGTATTATAAATGCGAAAGTAAGTGTGTGTGTGTGAAGGTTTGTTACCACGAATCTCCATAACCGCTCAACCAATGTAAATGAAATTTGAAAAGTAGGTAGTGTATACCCTAGAATAGGACATAGGCTAATAATATTTCCAAAAATCATCCCCTAAGAGAGTTAAATAGAGGGGTGAAGTTTGTATGCAACTTTTTATTCCTTGGTCCTATTCGTTTAAAATTCGGTACACATAAACATTAAGACAAATAATGAGATACGGGTTTTTTATTTTTTCATAATTACCGAGAAAAATGAGTTTTATTGGTAAAAATTAAAGTTTTCCTGGATCTGTTTAGTCTCAAGTCCAATTCACTCCAAATTCGGCACACATATACCTTAAAAGAAATCATAAAAAACATGTTTTTTATTTTTCCAAAACTACCCCCAGGGGGAGTGTAAAATGAGCTTTTTAGGAAAAATTAAATATTCCAGAACAGTTTAGTCCTTGGTCCGATTAACTTCAAATTCGGTATAAATATAGCTTAAAACAAATAATGAAACACGTGTTTTTTATTTTTCCAATTTTTTTTCTTTATCCTAAAACTACGCGGTTGAAGCATGAGAAATTATTTTGAGGGAGATTTTCTTTGAAGTTAATATCAATACTCCTTCGTGCTTTTTAGCTAAATTACTTTATATTTTGACACAATGACGTTTTATAACTCAACCGATTATTAGAATTCGAAATTTAAATTTTATTTCTTCTTAAATATTCTATAATAATCATGGTCTAAGAGACAGTATTTTTAAGAAACCCTAGATTTATGGATATACCTATGGGTGCTTGCCGATTTCAAAATGTTGCTTACACGCCTACACTACTGAACTAATTTTGTATGGAGATAGTTCGAGACCCGGGAAAGGATAGTTTTATCCGACTGCGAAAAAAGAGATTAATGGTTTAGCGCGATAACCGATATCCGCGAGCGAAGCCGCGGGCGGAAAACTAGTTATAATTAAATTACACCCAAAACAAACAATCCACGAGTCGAACCCACAACCTCCGGCTTAGTAGTTAGGGTCATTAAAAAACCGTGTTGAATTTAGTAATAATTTTTTTTATTAACATCTAATATTTATAAATTACTAGCTGCCCCAGCGAACTTCGTATCGCGCAAAATTGTGAATCTAAACCATTCCCAGATCCCCTTGAACACACACAAAAAATTTCATCAAAATCGGTCCAGTCGTTTAGGAGGAGTTCAGTCACACACACACGCACACAAGAAATATATATATTAAGATAACCTTGAAGAGCCGGGGGTGGCGTGATCGGTAAGACATTTGATTTTCATGCTGCAGTTCGTAAGTTCGATCTCCACGCAAGACAGACATTTGTGTGATGAACACGTGTTTGTCTTGATAACCGACATCCGCGGGCGAAGCCGCGGGTGGAAAACTAGTTTTACATAAAAAACATTTTTCATTTCATTATTTGTTGTAAAGTTTATGTACTGAGTTTTGAGTGAATATGATCAAGTAAATATGTTTGTTTTAGTAATAATGATACGAGATGGTTTGTTATACGGATGTGGTCTTCCATCAATTGCTTCGATTACGATAGGAGAATTTGCACGTTACTAAAAAATTTAAGTAGTTAATTTAACCATATACAGTCCATCAAATCTAAGAAGTACTGTTTGACAATTCTAAACGTAGTACATTTAGAATTAAATTTTTTGTATGAAAATTGCTTAAGTAACGTTAAAATAAAAATAGCTTCATAATTCAATTATTTTACAGGAAAGCTAATAAAAATAGTGTGAATTATGCCTTTATAAAGCTAATTTCATAGAAAACAGTGAAGCGTCAAAAGGTACTTCTTAGATTTTATCAATTGTAGTTCGGTCGTAAGGTCTGGTAACCATTTTGTTTTATTATACCCAAATATCTGCACAAACATCTTCCATACCTATTAATTGTAATAGTTGAAAATCTAAGCCTGTCGTAACTATTTAGGTACTATAATTATTTATTAAATTTTATTACAGCGCAATTATTGCAAACAAGATGGAAAACGCTGCGAGATGCTTTTGTTAAAGAAAGACGGCAGCTATCTTCTGCTAAGAGTGGATCGGCTGCTTCTAATACAAAGCGATATAAATACCATAAACAACTTTCGTTTCTCTTGCCGGTGATCTCAAATAATACACCACCAACACATGAAACGGTTATTAAAGAAAACAAGAATTCCGTTAAAAGGCCACAAGAAAGCAGCATGATCACACTTCGACCAAAAAAGACAAAGAAAATTGACCCGCCTGATGAAATCGATACGGAGCTAACGAATGTATTAAAATTTACAATGCAAAAAAATCTTCAAGAAGATCAAGATCGACAATTCATGTTGTCATTGTCAAGCGATTTTAAAAGGGTGCCTGACAGATTAAAATCTATGGTAAAGATTAATATACTAAAATGTATTATGGAAGCTCAAGATGAACTGTACGATTCCCATCAAGTTCAACGCGCCGAGCGTCTCCAACACACTCTCTGCTTGTATTCCAATCAACAATATGAAGGTTATTATACTAACCCAGAAGAGCTAGATGATAACAGGCGTCCAAGTTATCAAATATCCGCCAGTTTTAATCAAGCCCATGATCGACCACGTGATAATTATTTTGAACCAGAATCTATTCACAATATTAATCGAGAAGAACAACACGAAGTTCAATCATCTCCGAAATCCGTAAATACAACTCTGGACAGTCTGAACTTTCACCATTGTTCGATAATAAATAAATTGAGAGATTAATTAATCACTAAACTTTATGATGTAGATTTAAGTGCTTTTTAAATTTGATAGCTATTATTTAGTACGTACATACATACATTTGTGATTTCTGGAATACTTAGATGCTGTGATTAGACGGTAAATTTTAAAGAAACTTGTAGTTAGCTAGTAATACGAACTAGTTATTGATTTGTTATTAAAAACTGTGATTTTTAAATTAAGAATAGTAATAAGTCAAAGCAGTTCGAAAACATAATTTTCTAAAGAGAGCAGTGACCTAGATGTCTTTTTTTGATAATATCAGGCTTTTAGCTATAATAAACATAACTCTTAATCGAAACTATTGTTAGCTCATTGCTTTTTATAAAACTTACTAGAGTACACAAATTATTTTTTTAGTTAAGATTTATTTGTGTGTGTTTCTAGATTTAGGTATGTGTCTCTTTTTAGTGGGGCCACTCGAGCTGGACAAAAAATCTAGAAGTTATGCTTTGCTTGATCAATGAACCTCACGAAATTATAAAGGATACAACCAAGAACAATTCGATTTTAGATTTGTTTCTCTATTCATAAAAATAGTATGGTTCATCACGATACCAATATGCCTCTCGACTTATGTATAACTCAAACAGATCTTTAATGGAACAGGAGAATTTCTTCTCGTCCTCTCTCAGCAAGAAAATTTTGACAGCCCAACAGCACCCTTTGTAATTTGAAATCATACGTGCAAAAAGCATACGATTATTTTGTAAGTATGACTAATCTATTTAAAGATTTTCATTTTTACTATTTTTGCGAGGATTTTTCATTATAAAATGTAAAATAATGTTGGTAGTAAACAAGAACGCAGACAAGTGCTGATAAAAGCTCTCTCTCACACTACGGCTTGCCTAATTGCGTCATTCACTCGCATCCACCAAAACCCACCAGAATGATCTGTCTTTTTGGGAAACTTATTTTTGACTACTTATAAATAATAATCTATTAAAATTTTAAGTTTCCTCAAATACATTTTTTTTTAACTAAATATTTTTGCAATGTTTAAAATCCCCGACTAAATTGTCTGGCGTATTATTATATTTTATTCTTTAAACATGAAACTACAACATTGAATATCAATAATTGCCTCAAATATATTTTTTAAAAAGAATTAGGGTTTGATTTAGCTCCGGTCCTCACCAGCTAGCTCTGCAGCTCCGTGTTGGAGTATAATAGGAGAGGTTTGTGACAAGTTTGACTTTGTCTTAAATACTTACCTAAAAAAAGGTGCCAGCTCTCAGACTATAAAGTAGGTACATACATTGGTCATACATAGGTACAAGAATGATGTGACTTTTTTGCACGTATGAGTTCGGAAAAAGGTCCCTGCTGAAAAGGCAAGTTATTCTATATAGCTAAACTTCTCTTGTTCTATTAAGTATAATTATTGATCTTGTTCTAATATGTAATCTTGTTCTATTATGTGTTTTTGATCCGAATTATTTGAATGTGTATCGACCGTAAAACAACTGAGAGGCCCCGAAGAAGATGCAGTGATTTATTTTAATTTCTATCAAAATAGTAGAGGTACATTGAACAAGCAAAAATTTGTAACTACTTTCTTCGGTCGCTCGAGTGGTCGCGCTAGCTAGATGTATATACATTGTAGGTTTAAGATAAAAGTGATTTGAATATTTTTTTAAAATAAAGGCTTCATAAATAAAATTCTAGTTTGATTAATTACCTATATACTTTTGAAATTTATTACGTCAGCAAATTACGCGAATATCACACATTCAAATAAAACTATTTTATAAAAATATATCCTAACTTGTCAAAGTCTTTTCAGACTTCATGGACATGAATGAAATCTAAAAAGAGTTTGAAACGTCGGAATTTAAAATATAAAAAAGAACCACGATAAAATCTGTAATAAAATAGTTTTATTTCAACATCAGAGTATGGTTCAATAGTGTATAGAATTTTTTAACTCGAGTATATCATTATTGAACAATTTTAAAGCAGATAAATTAATTTATTAATAAATTCTCTTAATCAGATATTTACTTCAATTAATCAGATATTTACATCTGGTAATTAAAGTCGATGGTGGTAGCTATAAGTAAGTACAAGTTTGTTGCCACGAAACGCGGATGGACCGATTTTAACGCGGTTTTTTCAATAGAAAGCTGTGTAATACCGATCATTCTCACATTTTTATCTCAAAAACTGTGGATAGAATTTACAGTAACATCGACAACAGTGTTTGCTCATTGCTGTAGTCATGTCTAAATGAATGTAACTTCACGCCTATATCCCTCACGGGTTAAACATAGTACTTATTTTATCTGTTCCTATCTATTTGTGAGTTGTTGCGGTATCATAGCTTGAAAACGTATGATTTTGATTGTTTGGTTACCAAAACAGACTTAGCCGAGTGTTCTGAGCATGGAAATTGTTGTACATTAATAAAATCTTTACTTAGTTGTAATTAAGTAACAGCAACGTTCAGTAGTTACAAGTCAATTACAGATATTTTATAGTTGTTACAGAAAGTAAGTCACGGTAATATTGTACCCGAATACCGAAGTACCGAAACAATGCAAATGTAGCATCTTGGATAAGTTTAAATATTCTCCACGACTATCGATAGCGTGGTGAACATCTGCCTTCTTATTTGGCGCGTGGAGAAACAGATTACTCCGCTAAGTGAGACAGATCTGCTGTTCTCGCGCTCGCGTGATCTGTAGGTCTGCGCAGTGCGGCAAGACGCTTCCCCAGTGGGAGATACACATAACGGTTAAGTTTTTTAATAGGTATGATTTTTTGTTTACATAATGTACAGCGTTTTGGCAAATTACCATCCGGTTTGAATATCTAATTACTATATTGTTGAATAAATCATTATTTGAACGGAAAATTCTGGTTTGTATAATATAGAAGTAGAATGTAAGCACTGATGCAGCATAAAGATGAGTTCATTGCCCCGCGCATCGCCGTCCGCCTATAGCACGATGAATAAGTACACATGGGCTACCTTAAGTCCAAAATGTACCAAGCTGGGGGCTGAGTCAAAAAACCAAAAAGGCACCTTTGAGCTGAATCCGTACATGTCTCTGTACAGGTCTCTTGTTGGTGCAAATCTTGTAACAATACACTAGTAACTACTAATAATTACCAGTGGCAGTATCAGTGGGAAAATTCGACCATGGTGAGTGACCACTCACCAGACAAAGCCACAGCGCAAAGCCTCATTGGTGTTCCGGTGCGATGTTTGGTGATGTCTGGTGTTTAAGAGAGGGGTCGGAATTTTATTGTTGCTCTTTTATGGTTACTAAGTATATGGAGCCTCATTCCACTGCCACCTCACCAGAGGTCATTCCTACGCACGAGTGAATCGGTATATTGTGCAGGCGCGTTCCATGGTAGACTAGATCATTGCATATCATCAGGCGAGTTGTAAAGAAGCGCAAGCCTATTGCAGAATATACGTATTTAACCTTTCAACACAGGCATTTTTTTCTTAAAGGAAGGTTCCGTCCCATGTAAAACTTAATGTTATTTTGTGTCAATAAACGATTTTGTATTTTTTTTTTTGTATAAATAAAAGGTTATCAGTCAAACTGAGAAACAATTTTGTTTTCACTGCACTTACATCTTATTTCTGTTACATAGGTAACTACCATACCTTTTTATTAACAGTTTTGTTGTAGTTTTAATACATGCAAAATTATTTAAAAAAAATCAGAAATCCGACTACGTCAACATCAACATCTGTCTACTTAAATTTTTGGCCAACGAAAACCTACATAGTATTATTATGATTTAGCAAATAGATTAGTTAAGTAGGTTGGTTCGGTACTACCCCCACTCCCTATGAGGGTAGTAAAGAACTTACAGTTAATGTTCCTGTGAGGTATTTATATTTTGTTTTGATATAAATAAAATTATAAATATGACAAGTACTTGAATTTCACTTGTTATAAATATGATAAGTACCCTTAATTTAATAAGTATTGTCTTAGATTTATGCGAATATCACACATTGAAATAAAACTACTTTTTATCGGATTTTATTGCGGTTTATTTTAGATTTAATATCCCGACGTTTCAAAGTCTCTTCTTACTTACTTGTCTTTTACTTCTTCTTTTTTTCTTCATCTTTTCTTTTTTTGTCCACTCGTGAACATGAAGTCTGAAAAGACTTTGAAACATCGTGATCTAAAATCTAAAATAAACCGCGTAAAATCCGTTAAAAAGTAGTTTTATTACAATACCCTTAATTTACTAGTTTACATCAAGGCCAAAGTTTTAAGTTTTATGCGAAAACATTTGAAATTTAATATTTTTTTCTAAATGTGGTTTAAGCGGAGATCAAAATCTCAGCAATCAACTGAGCCAGAGCTCCATTTAAATTTCTGCCCTCTACCTTCCGTAACGGTTAGGTAAGTTAGGTTAATGAGAAGCGGCCCGCAGACGACGGATAGAGAGCGGAAGCAAAATTAAGTGATACCCTAAAAATTAAGTATATCCTATAAAAAAAAACCCTCTTACGTGTGTATCTTTCGTATCGATATTCTTCATTTATTTTGTTGCAAATGCACCAACTGCACAAAATGTGCACTATTGTGCAACCCTGATATTGAAACACTAGGAGATCAATTTTCATCTAGTTAGTATCTAGATTGCATTATATATCCTAGGAATATTTCAGCTAACCAAGGTTTGCATGCTGATATATTGCTCTTTTTTTTTCAATTTAAATAATATTATAATAAGTAATGTCACTATAATCAGAAGGAGGTCACATATTCATTATTTATTCGACAAATCAAAGACAAGATTAGTCAAGGACTGAATTAATCATGTAATCCTTTGTTCAGTTCGTTTCGACTTGCGATGCAAGTGCTGACGTAAGATTCAGCCTTTGTTGCATAACAACTATTTATAGCATCTTCTAAAACTGAAGTACAAATCAATTAATCTGGAACATCTTATAAATACAGATTGATACACATTTATTAGATCTCTTTTGTCGTCGTAGATCGTTTTTGGGCACAAAGCGCGTTAAATATGAACAAATATTGCCCGAAATTTTAAGTTACCGATTTTTGGAATTCATTTACTTACCCGGCAAACTTCGTACTACATCTACATATTAATATTTCGAAAAATATCAGCCAATTTGGTTGAGCCTTGTCTCGCGAAAATAACAAACGTGATTTCATTCTTTTATGAAAGATTATAACAATAAAGGAACCGCACTAGTGTGAGTCGGACTCGCGCACCAAGGGTTCCATACAAACCGTGGTATATAAGATTTGATACTTCTACGCGTTCATGAGGAAAAGTTTGTAATTTATTTTTTTTATTTATTTATTTAGGATTGCCAACAGTTATTACATTTTTCACAAAGCATATGTATACAAGAAATAACTTAAAAATTAAAATGCATAACCTATTATAGGCAAACACCGCATGCAAAAAACAGACATTAAACAACAATACAACACTATATTTATGTGAAAGTGAAATTTTTATTATTAATTTTAGTTACACATGTTTACTAGAAACACTGCTTTTTTTACGAAAACTATGAAGCGTATCATTGTGCATATCTATGAGCTCACTGCATTCATTGTACAATCTAGAGATGCGACAAAGTGGCGAATTTTGACCGAAAACTGTTTTCCTAAAAGGAACGCTTATGGGTTTAATTTTGTGGCGAGGATATCTACTTGGCACTGCAAATCTTATTTTGTTTAATAAGTCAAGACAATCTATATTGTTTCTTAAGTTTTTTCGGAGGTAAACTAAGTCCAACATATCCATACGTTGTTTCAGGGTAATCATGTCAAATTTTTTTAGTGTATTAGTATATGAATAATTACGTTTGGAACATCCAGTAAGAAATGCCAAGTGCCTCATAAAACTTTTTTTTATTCGTTCAATTCGCAAAGAGTGTGTTGAGTAATGCGGTCGCTACACAGTGCTTCAATAATCTAAGTTGCTACGTACTAAACTTTGAAACAGAATAATTTTTTTTTGATCCTGTTAAAAACTTTGCTGTTCCTGATTACAAAACCCAATAATTTTGAACTTTTTTTAACATGTTTTCAATATGAGGTAGGTAAGTAAGTTTCTTGTCCAATAATACTCCCAGATCTCTTATGACATCAACTTCGTTCAACAGCTCACCGCCAATACAGTAAGTGGACTGTATTAGCTTGTTTTTTCTTGTGAATTTAATGTGACTACATTTTTTTGTATTTATGCGCATATCATTGTCCTCACACCACTTAATGAGTCTATCAATGTCACTTTGTAGCAACAAGACATCATTTTCAGACTGGATAACTCTGATAAGTCTGAGATCGTCCGCAAACAAAAAAGGGCTAGAGGCTAGAGAACTTGAAACACATAGTTATGTCATTAATAAAGATGTTGAACAGTATGGGACCCAAATGGGATCCCTGGGGAACGCCAGAGGTTATTTTATGAATCATTGATTGGTATCCGTTGACCACAACATAATATGTGCGATCCGTAATATAAGAAGTTAACCATTTTGGTATAGTTCCAGCAAACCCGTGTGCGGATAACTTTTTAGTAAGTATAGCATGCAAGACACTGTCAAAAGCTTTACTAAAGTCTGTGTATATGGCATCTATTTGCTTTTGTGCATCAACTGATTCAAGTATAGTCTCTGTGTATAAAACTAGGTTAGAACTAGTTGATCTGGACTTAGTAAAACCATGCTGATATTGGGACAAGTATTTTTTAAAATAGCTTTGAATGTGTGGACAGATGAGTGATTCAAATAATTTTGAAAATGTCGATAAAATAGATATAGGCCGATAATTTCTAAATTGTTTCTCATCTTCTGATTTAAATACAGGTATAACTTTTGCTTTTTTCCACTCGTCCCTACGAGTGGAAAAAAGCAAAAGTTATACCTGCTATTTCCCTAAATATCCCGCAGTTTAATGATGTATTGTAAATTAAATATAAGGGATAAACTAAATTAAGAGCACACTTTTTAATAAAAATAGGCGGAATATCATCTGAACCAGCACCTTTAGAAGGATCTAGTTGCTTTAACTTTTTTAATATGACTTCTTGATCAATTGTAAGAAATGTAAAGCTATTGCAATCCAGATTAAATATTGAGAGAAGATCACAATATTTAAACATAGAGTCTTTATTGTCACGCTTATCACTGTAGACCGACGAAAACTGTTTAGCAAATAAGTCACAAATAACATTACCATCACAGGTACTAATTGTGCCATATGTCATTGAGGCAGGATAGCTACTCTTGCCACCACGCTTAGCTTTTATAAACGAAAAAAAGCATTTCGGATTCTTAACGATAGCATCTTCGATGCCATTGATGTATTTATTATAACAATTGGTAGTTAATTTTTTGCATCGTTCAGTTAATATGCGGAGTGAAATCTTGTCTAATGGATTATTAAATTTTTTATATCTATTACGAATTGTAATTTTTTCATTAAGTACCAATTCCTTTGTGTACCAAGGTGGATATCTACGCTTAATTTTACCTTTTGGAACACAACTTTCAATTATTATGCGCAGTCTTTCGTAAAAAATGCCAACCATTTCGTTTACATACTTGTTCAAGAATGCAGTGTCCCAGTCAATATCATTTAGGTGTTTGTTTGCCAAATCGTAATCAGCTTTATGAAAATTATATTTTAATCTAAGGGAATTATATGTTAAATTGCTATTCTGTAAAATTTCAAAATTTATTTCTAGTACTGGATGCAGTGGATCCACAGGACATAACATATCACATGATTCATTAACAGTACATGGCAATAAATTGGTGAATACGAGGTCGAGTAATTTACCCTTAGGATTTTTTATATAAAAAATCCTAAGATTTTTTATATAAAAAATCCTAAGGTTCCTAATCCTAATCCTTAGGTTTTTTTTTTAATTTATTTTGTAGATTATTAACATAGCTAAAATCAATTAATTGGTTACACAAGGGAGAATGTTGTTTTAAATTAGAAGTACCTGCATGTTCCTGACTGACCGAAACCCAATCTATAGCATTCAAGTTGAAATCACCTATAATACATGTTCTCCCGTCATAGAAATCTGAAACTTTATTGAAGTTAGTTAAAAAAATATTTAATAATTTGGTTATGAACTGGTGGTGGAAGATATACTACACAAAGAGCCAATTTATTTACACAATTTGGTATATTACTAGGTATATCAATTAGTACCCAGAGATCCTCACAAGAACTTTCCCATGAAGATGCTCTCAGACTATTATATTTTTTGGATACAGCTATTAAAACCCCTCCTCCATCTTTTTTCGTTTGAGAAGTTTGAGAGCTTTCACTATCTCTTCTATAGACGACATATTCATCATTAAAAAGCTCGCTGTTCAGGATCCCCGAATTTAGCCAAGTTTCTGTTAAAACAACAGCATCATAATTACAGCAATTAATGTTTTTGTAAAATGTGTGTGTTTTTGTACGTAAACCTCGGATATTCTGATAGTAAATGTTAAAAGACGAGAATGTTACAGCGTTAAGGTTAATGGGACACAAGCTTAAATTTAACTATAAACCATTAATTTAACAAGTTTAAAGAATTGTGATTTTTAATTACTATATATCTTGAAGTATCCGTTTTACGAACAAGAATTTTGCCACCTCGTACCCATACATGTGCATATCCCTTTTCTTTGGCTTTCATTCTTGCAGCAGCACATAAGGCTTTGTTGGCTGGTGACAGGTGTTCAGTCATAGATAGGCCGCTTTTGTCCTTCAAAGCCAAGATGTGACGTGTTCAACTTATCCAACGGTTGAGACTTGTTGAATTCAATATTTGCTGCCAAGAAATTATCCCGAATCCTTGGTGTAGAAAACTGTACAATAATAGAGCGTGGGCGATTACTGTCAGGCTGCATTTTTGCGATGCGCGTACACTTCATGATATGTTCGTTACTTGTCTTGCAATTAATGACATCCCCTATTTTAGAAACAATGTTCAGTAGATTTTCATTTGACTTCTCAGGCATACACTGAATCTCTATATTGTTAGCACGGGCGTTTTGCTCAAGTTGATTAATGCGCGACTCCTTCAATCTTATTGAATCCTGCATTTCGTCATTCCGTGACTTTACACCTTGCACAGTATTCTTTAATTCTAATTGCTCCTTCATGAAATCTTCATATTGTTCGTTCATAAATTGCATAGACTGCTTAATTTCAGTGATTTCGTCTTTAACAGTTTGCAGTTCCAAATTGAGAACTGTTTTTATAGATGATGTAAAATTAGACAGCTGCTCAGTTTTTTTTTTTTTTTAGTATCAGATTAAACCTTTATTTTCAACAATAATTAAAGCAAGTTTTTACATAAAATATAAGAAAAAGAAAAAAAAAAAAAGCTGCTCAGTTAATTCTTTTTTTATAATATCTTGAACAATAGCTCTAATCTCACCCGGGGTCACCCGAGACTCATGCGTAGGCGGCGATACTTATACTGATTCTTACTCATTCGAAGAAGAGCCTTGAATACGGGGACTTTTCTTTCGAGAAGTAATATTCCGGTTTGTCTCAGCAGCTTCCTTAACAGCTACTGGTAAGTCAGGATCTGATTTTGATTTTGTATGCGTCAGTGTTCCTTTCTGCGCCGGCGGAGGCGTGCGCTTTATGTTTAGCATCTTAACTATATGGCTGTAGTAAATATTTAAACTGAATTTATTATCAATTTTTAGAGATTTATTGTGTACAAGTGGTTATCAATGGTAGTCACGCTGTTTAAACTATCACAAAAAGACACCAACTTTGGTTGGTTACGAACCCTCGTTCGTCGCGGCGTTCGCCTGCCAGCCGTCGTCTCAGACCGCTAAGCTAATTGACTTCTAAGTAATTTTTTGAAATAGATAGATAGTCCAAACGTACAGCACAAGAGACGTAACTTTTATGAATGTGTAATCATTAAATAAATGTGGTGTTATTAAAAATTTTTGGTTTTCAGAATATACCATTTATGTATTTTATGAAATGTTGCTTCATGTTGAATTTCAAGATTCTAGGTCGATTGGAAGTATCCTTTGGTTTTGATCCCTTGCAAGTAGTTGCGAGTTTCAAAACATGTGGCTTAAATTGCTATTTCTTGTGATTGAGTTGACATAGAAGTTTGATTTTGTTACAGCTTAAAAGTATTATATGATATGAATTTCATTTTTCATTTGTGTGTTTTTATGCGTATTCCACAATGCGTTCATGAAGAAAGGGGTAGTTTTAGTTTAGAATTATTATAAGTATATTTTATTATAATATGTATTATGATGTAATTTAAAAGTTATACATTTTGCAATTTACTCTTTATCTTTGCTATAAGGCGTTACGTACCAAATTTCAAGATTCTGTATCACGGGAAGTGCCCTGTTGGTTTTGATTCCCTTGCGAGGGTCGAAAATTTGCGCCATTAAGCGTATTTTGTTTGCGTTGGGACGGACTCCAAGGGACAGTGGACTTGAGTATTTGATAAGAATTTCAGCTTGATACCTCGATGTGTTGTTAAGAAAAAGGGTCTTGATAGACTGACAGACAACAAAATGATTTTACCGTGCAAATATTTCTTGTAGCAAGAACTGTACATACACTTGGATTTTTCTTCGTTCGGTGAAGTAGGGTGCCCACTTTACAATAGCATTTAAATCCACAGCAAAATTCAATATTTATAAAATGTACATAAATACTACAAGCCCGATACTAGGGTATAAGAAACATTAGGCGATAAATTTTAACTAAGGCGCTAACTATACGTATAATATTTCACCACTTATTATATGCACATAAAATCAAAAGGTAACGTTACCAAGACCACACAACCGTAATATTATGTTAATAATTATTCGTCGAATCAGAGAAGCGACAAGAATGATTGAATACTGAATTAATCAATATTACATAAATATATATGTTTCAGATTGTAGTTTACCAAACAGCAATAATATGCAATACCTAATATAAAATAACGTCATATTCGTCTTTTATTGCATGATAGTGGCCCGTCCCGGCTTTGCCCGGGTAGATATCGGTATTTAGACAATATTTGAAATCATTATACATTTTATCACACTCTTGGCTTACTTTCTATGCTTAGAACACACAAATAATCAAAATCATTAGTATAATAGCTATGGTGTCGCAATAACCCACAGATAGACACCCTGATAAATGTACCACGGAACAACTGGCAGATTTTAGTGAGAGCACACAGGGTGAAGGAATCCTTAAAGGATTTCTCCCCAGCAATATATAGGTAAGTACTTAAGTAATAGACCACATACACCTTTTGCGCTTTGCCTACCCAGACGTGGTGTTACAGTCATTTACATATACAGGAATCATATAAATTTTAACACACTCTTGGCAGACCCGGAAAGAAGTAATAGACCGAAGCTAAATTTCTTATCATCACATACCTACACTCTTGGTGCTCAGTCTACCCCGTGAGAGTTATAGCCGTGGTTAAAGCCGCTACATTTATTTACACATACAGAAACCATCAGTCAAATTTATTTATTTATGTTGTAGATATAATTCAATGATTTAAAAAATAAATAAATCCGACCTATTTTTAAGAATGTTCTCTATCACTTCAGCTTTCTAATAAAAAACCACCAACTTGTACACAGATACAGAAAATATAGATATACAGGTACGCGTCTTAACCTTATAACACCCCTCTTTTTTCGGGGTTAAAACCCATTAGTGTCACAAACACAATCGAACTGTTTCTTAAATTTCAATTTTGATAAATTTTATACTCATGATAACTTTTGAATGGTAGGTATGTCCGATTAAAATAATTCAAAAAGTAATTTACAGGTACTGATATACCCTTGAATATTAGGTGATGTATTATAATTACCAAGGCACGAGTAATTGGGTCTAATTTGTACCAGCGTCACAATTGCATATTTTAAGATGAAAAAGTAGTTATTGTGACGTAACTAAAATATTTAGATATATGGTACCGTGGAAGTTTTTTGTAGATATATATATAGCCTGTATAAAACTTTAGTACATCACTTTGCTCTAATGTAAATAGTTTTTGCAACGTACGCGATATAAAGGTGTTTTTCATTATTTTTTAGGAGGTTGTAATTACCTATTAACACCCTAACCTAACCTATTTACAGCCTTTCTTAATAAAGGGACTACCTTTGGAACACAAAAACAATTTTTCAAAATTAACCATTACTTTCTGAGATGAGCGCGTTCAATTAAAAATACAAACTCTTCAGATTTATAATAAATGTCTGTATAGATTTGATCATGATCCGAACAACGAACTGGCAGCTATCAGCCGCTAATAGGTATATCACTACACTTCAGCCCATTTTAGTGTTTCACTTCTGGGCACGGGTCTGTTTTCAATTTTCTTACGATTTGAGAGAGGATTTAAGTCTTAATCCACACACGCTGGCCAAGTGCGGATGAAGATGATGTCACTGTTCACGAAGGATCAGTTCTGAGAATTGCCGCTGTCGTTACGGTGACGTTTTCCTTGACCGATATTGAGCAGCGGTGAATACAATCCACACAAAGATGTGTGGGCACGACCGGAAATCGAACCCGCGACCTTATAGAATGGCATTGACATTTTGGTCTATAAACCCTAAAATCAAAACATAGGCCAATTTATCATCTTATTTTTTTTTATTTCAATTAACGTGTTTGACAGTTTGTATATTGTTAATTACAAGGCGCGGCATTCATCTTGTTGTCTCTGTGTATATAAAGAAAAGTTTTAGTAATTTAGTACAGTCATAATCAAAATAATTATAAAACTCTACTCAAGAAAACAAAATTTTGTTAAATTTTTGTATGGAAATACGCTTTGTACCTATTTAGTTTGTATTATGTGTGAAGATTAAAAATCTGAAATTGTATGCCATAATTCAGTATTAGCTGTCGAAACCCAAGAACTGTCCAGTTTTTTTGTTTTTTTTTCATTTTTTTACCTTTCCCAAATCATAGTTGCACGATTGTAATTCCAAGTCGTTCGGAATTGGGTTCAAAATCACAATAATAGCGTGATTTATGGTATTCTATATTTTGTAAACCTTCCTGCTCTGTTCTGTGATCCTAATAGATTAGTATCAAAAATAACGTTCCCGTGGGGCAAACCTACTTCCGTCATTTCAGACAACATTTAAATACCTATTTATTTTTACAGTAAGAGAGAGCAAAAAAATTTTTTGTGATAAGCTCTAGTGCGTCAGAATAAGATAATATGGGAGATACCTGTCTTGCACACATTCACCACCTTGGTCTTTCTTCCTTAGGAGTGCGTTTAGAGCACTCAATAAAAAATAATGGTGCGATGAGTTTGTAAGAAGTAGTGCAGGATCCCAGACAGTCTAAATTGCAGGACTTAGTCGTTTTCAATACTCAGAGTTTCTTTGTGTAACTATCTCAATCTTCGCATACAAGTATCAAAACCTTTGTAACTATACCATTTGAGATTAGTAAGTTTTTTGGATGTAAACTTATAATAAATAATAGTTAAAAAAACTAAAAAAACACGCTTTTATAGCTAACCGAACTAAAAATTAGAAAATAATTTTAAAAAACAGAGAGTTTATAATACAGTAGTAGAAGAACGAACAATCAATCAGAATTTATCACCTCAAAATAAAATTATAATAAAGTTTAAGTTATTAACAAAAGAATTCAATTCAGAGTAAACAGCGTGGGGTGCTTGATAAAGTAAATGTAACAACCATTCTATTGGCAACTATCTATGAGAGGAGAGTTATGAAAAGTAGTAAAATGCACCCCACGCTTTTTACTCTGAACTACATCTTGTGGCCATTTATGTAATACAGTCTACTCTACTTATCGGCAACGTACTGACGAAATACACGGGATACTACTACTACCAACTACCAACTTAAAACCTCGTGATAATCGATTTCGACGCACTTCGATGCTTGGCCTCTCTTTCTCTCAGTCAGTCTGCGGTCTACATTTGAACGAACCGGACGTCTCACAAAAAGTATGGCGTTAGTTGATGACATAATGTAGTATTTACGTTAGTAAGACTTGCAAAGCGACTTAATTTTATTATAATTATTATTTTTGTTAACTTGCATATTGCTAGCGCCTTGGCGAATATTTAATATAATTATTATATAATTCAGACAGAATATCTACAAACTATATTGTTGAATAAATCAATTTAAATTTAAAATTTTAGTTTAAAGCTCACGCAATATTAAACTTCGTTCCCTTGCTTCGTACGTATTTGGTAGCTCGATCGATACTCGTGGGCTTTCCTAAGTCCGCGATGTGCCAGACTACTGGTGGATTATTCCCAATGATTGATTTTAATACTAGTAGTGCGCTAGTACACTAGTGCGCGTATTTTGGTTATCGCACTAATCCATTAATTTTTTTGCGCAGTCGGTATAAAACTATCCTTTTATCCTTCCCCGGTTCTCAAACTATCTCCATACCAAATTTCGCCCAAATCGACTAAGTAATTTCCGCGTGAAACCTCGACAAACAGACAGAGTTACTTTGGCATTTATTTTAATAAAGATTTTGACTAAAGCCCCAAATGGCTTACCCTAAAAATTAATAATTATTATTGAAAGAATAATTTTAATAGGAATAATAATTATGAATATTATTGAATATACACACAAAATTTTATAAGAAACAGTCAAGCCGTTTCGAACTAGTGTTGTTAGATTACTGTACGTTAGGACTTGAAGTTGCAAATAGGATGGCCAAATGATAAATAAATTTATATAGGTCACAAAGAAAAGAGCTGCCGTGATATGAAAGAAGGCGGCTAAACGTAATTTTTACGAAAATGAGTTATTATAACCAGCATACCAAGTAAACGATTGCACATCTACCCATCTTGGAATTATATTTCTAAGTTTATTCGTTCCCGAGATATTGTAAGCTATTTAGCGGCCAACCCACCCTTTTGCATTTTCGTCGAAATCAACTTTCTGCACGTAGCCACCTTTTGCCATATCAGGGCAGAGAGGGAGCTAAAGGCGCTTAAAAATACTAATTTAGCGATCTCTCACGCTCCTTACAAAGAGTTCACAAAACATAATTAGACAATTTAGACACATTAAAAGTGTAACTAACAACTAGGTTCATTGTATTTGCTTCCACAAATCCCCCCCCCCCGGGTGGTGCAAATAAGGTGACAATAAATCGATCGGTAATTGTTTTTACTGGTAATTAACTGGTAGGCTTCGGCCATGGTTAGTGACCACAACTCACTAGACGAAATTGCACCACAAATTGGACTTGCGGAGTACTGGTGCAATGTCTGTTGACACCATTTATGAGGGTAGACCGAAATATTTGTCTTTTTATGGTTTCACACCATATGGAGCCTCATTCCAATGCCACCTTCCCGCCGAAATTCATTCGTAATCACGAGTCAATAGGTATATAGGGCGGGCGCTTCCCGTCGTGGACTACATCATTGCTTAAAATCAGGCAAAACTGTTGAAGAATAAAAAAAATAGATTTCAATCTAGATTCAAAGAGGTGAAATATTAACATTCAATATGTAAAAATATTCAACCTCTTTTAAAATGCACATAAAATCAGTCATCGTTGCGATACTGATGGCTGCTGATATGTAGCATGTAGAATATGTTAAATATTTCTGCTTCAAGACTATGGTAGGAGAGATCTCATTTTACTGCCTGATTTCTTTTGTGTTATGTTTGTATAGGTACCTAACTAGTTACTTGCGATAATGTGTAGTCATTTCTAGCGTCCATCTGTAACCTTGTCGCTGTTATATACCAAAATTCTAACGTTACTAAATTGATTTTATAGCTGGAAATAAGCTGAATGGTGCAATGCGTGCTGTTGTGGCTAACCAGGCGATTTCTGGAAAGACTCGACTGACTATCCACAATGACGTGTTGGTACTTACGCGGAAGTGAATGTTGGGTGTCGCAGAAGAAGCATGAAAGTAGAATAAACGCTGTCGAAAAGCGTTCTCTACGAAGTATGTGTGGTGTAACTCTGAATAATAAAATTGAGGAATGAAGTGATTAGGGAACGCTGTGGTTTGAAAGAAGAAGTAGTGACAAAGGTGGAAAAAAGCAGGCTTATATGGTTTGGTCATGGGGAGAGGATGGATGATAGACGATTAACGAAAGGTACGAAAGAAACGGCGGAGGTGAGTGGAATCGCTATGAGAGGACGCCCTTGGGGGACATTCGCTAATCTTATCGGTGCTTCAAAAGGGACAGGTGCGTAGCACTCACAACCGCCGTGCATGTATGACTGGTATGTACCAGTCATACATGCACGGCGGTTGTGAGCACATCTGCATGTGTGAACATTAGTGAAGCTAAGGAAGTACGAGTATGTTTAGATCGTAGCAAGGGGCGCTCTACAGTTCTGCCTCTGGGGTCCATGGGAAAAAGGCGTGATTGTATGTATGTTACATGTAAAGTTATTTTCAGATAATACACAATCCGATCGATCCGTTTAACTGTTTTGCCGTGGAAAAATAGAAAACAATTGATCATCACAAACTTTCACTTTTTAGGTTCTTGTAGTTCATGTAAAAGTTTTGATGTAAAAGATTTGTTGATTTCAAAGCTTTGATAGCTACATGAAAACATCATATTATGTAGGTACTTACCTACATCAAAATACTCGAGTGACGCCGCGGGTGGAAATATGATTAAAAATTTGCTTAAACTGAAATTTCTAACGCTCCTAACCATTTTCTTAATAAATACGTGTTCTACCCAAAACATCTGTACCTACTTACTCCTCTTATGCATACTTCTGTCCATCATGCTCACAGCAGTAGGTAGCAGGGTCGGAAATTTGCTGGTGAATTTTATTAGGTACAAACTTGTGTTTAGAGGCTGAAATGGATTGATCTATCTTATTATTATAAGAAACCAGCAATAACGTTATGTACCAAATTCAAGTAAATACAGCGAGCTGAATAAAACTGTTCAAAACTACAAAATAAGATGAAAAAATCGCGTTGGTTTTACAGATGATAGTTAAGTCGAGAGCGCTGCAGGGCCTACTATAAAGGAATCGTCATTAGGTGGCAGTAGGACTGGTCCGCAGTGTGGGAGTGCTTCGAGAGCCCTTATCGACTGCTCTCACTGCATGCGTGAGGACACTCTAAGAGTTATTCAGGTATGTCGAACTTTTTGATAAGTAAACTAACAACCCTATTTGTCCTACCTACTACAGTGTACTTCTTGTGAAATAATACTAGTGGGTACTAGGCGCGTATGACGACATTTACAATCTCTTAACGACTATGCGATAAAAAGAGAGAAAAATTTTAACATGTTGGTCTTCCAGCATTTCAGTAAGTACGTACCTATTAGATAACAAATGAGACAGGCATAGGATTTTCCAACGTTTAACTCTGAAAACAAAGTTGTGGGAAAAAATTCCTGGTCAAGCGTTAACTTTGTCTCTTTCAGTCATTTATTTTACCGTTCTCACGAAGTATTGCGCGTGTGTGTGTTTGTAATTTAATTACATTTTTCTGAACTTGGTTCTTTACAGATCTGTTAAAATACCCAGTAATACTCTAAAAATGTTGTCGGTTCATGATTATTTTTCAACGATATTATTATGTATTTGATCAATTATACAAACCATTTTGTTTTATGTCTTATTAAGTCTTAAAACTTTTCATCTGTCAGTTTGGTAAGATATAGTCTCAATTGTTATTCAAAATCAGATTCCTATATTCATAAACAGTACATTTTACTTTGGAATCAAACACAATCCAATAAAGTTTAATTTTCTAACACGAAACGATTCTTTTTGTTACCTTTATGCCTTTTCTAAATGGCAAAATTTGCCTCTTTAGTATTAATGTAATCCTGGTAGGTAATAATGCATTAACATCGATTTTTTAGTGTAAAGACTTATGACGTGCTTTTCGGTTACCTACTGGTGAAAAATAGTCTGCCTCTTATTCAAACGCTCATAAAATCATAAAGTAAAATGACCAAGAGACACACAGACAGTATAATTTATATTACGTAATGATTTATTCGACAAATCAGGGAAGCGACTAAATTTGAATGAATACTAAATAAATCAAAATACTTACCAATTTACTCAAATGATACAGACTGTAGTTTGGTACCTAATATCTACGATGCAAGGAAGCAGTGCTTAAGTCATATTCGTCCCTATTAGCATGTATTATATATTATAATGCTTAATAATTATTATTATTTATATTATGAAATAAAATTTATGTAGGTCCTTTGCTAAAAGTAAGGAACGTTAAAGTAACGTTCGTTTTTCGCTTACTGCCACTTCCTGTACACGCGTGCTCTATAGGTGGCCTGAACACAGAACTCCTAAAGGGCTCTACGTGTGCGCTGCGTTTTGCAGCGCATCCGGGATTCTCGCTCAAGCAAGTGCACCGGATTTTTACGCAATCATACGATCTAGAATTGCTTCCAACAGCCTTGTCAGTACTGTGATGAAGGCTGGATAGTTAAATGATGTACAAATGGATGTCATCTCATAGAACACCCTTTATCTTTCTATATATATAAAAATCAATCCCACTTTTCGTTGTAATTTTATAACTCGAAAACGGGCTCACCTATTCAAACCAAATGTTTAGGCATTGTTCAGACTATTTAGTAGATGGTTTGTGTGAAGTTTGCACAAAATCAGTGGAGCGGTTCTTTATTTATCACATTTTTTGTAAATTGTTGAGTGGGCTTAAGCTACCCGGGCGAAGCTGGGGCGGGCCGCTAGTATATTATAAATGCATCTATGATCTGAAAAATATATTATACATATATTAAGTGTCTCAACTTTTAAATTTATGATATAAATTTAACCGCAAAGTTATTTTAAGACCTTACTTTTGTGATAATGCAATATCAGTGTCCGCCACGATTGTTTAGCGTCTCTAAACTATCGTGGCATTGCATAATTGCATTATCGTAAAAGTAAGGTAGTGTATTGTAACACGGGTCAAGACATAGACTTATCATGATCACAATGATATTGTCCTCACAGAACCTACACCTAACATTGTACCTTCACATAGGCCGACCGTTTAACTCGCGTATCGCCTATCGCCAAAATTCTGACTCCTCAAGCTGCACAGACAGTGATGATGATTCAAGCGATATGGATATTAGTGACGAATAGTCTTACATTACTTTTTTCTGTGGTGAACTAGTTCTAAGAGATTAAATTAATGTTTTATGACTTTGTACCTCAGATGGCGATACGCGAGTTAGACAGTCGGCCTATAGCGCCACTCAAGAGACATTTCGTAGCAATCAAGCATGAATCAAGCAATTTCACCAACTATTAACTTAACTGCTTTAATCAGTTGGTGACAGCGGTCATCAAATAACATCCATCCATGCAACAATTTCTATCTATCTGTTAACATTACGAAGAAAACGGAAGATCTTAAAACTTAACATTTAAGTCTGAGTGCATGTGACATTTACCAGACCTATAATTTCCTTTAATCTCATTTTCAGATTTTAAGTGAACATGTATCTCTCCGACATGAGGTTGATTCAAGCGGGTTCAAATATAAACTATGGAATGAAGCAGGGGCATAGTACTCACAATATGTGTCGGTATTGGTATGTTTCTACCTGACTTTATATCTTTAAGATCTTTAAAAATATCTTTATTGTGCCAGTAAAACAAAATCAGAGGGAGGAGCCCTAGGCACCACACTAGGATACCCTGTGTCGTGAAGTAATTAAATAAAGCAATGTTCCAACTTCATCCTTTACTCAGGTCCTATCTAGAGATACTTAACTAATAATAATAATTATTCAGTATCAACAATAGTAATTAATACAAATGTTATAATTTTCACTCACAAACTAGATACAGTTTCTTTGGACTCGACACTAATATTACCTGTGTTGTGGAGTCCAGTCTCTTTCCAGTAACTTATAAGCTTGTAATTTGTATAACTTAATAAATTTAAAGTTTCTAAAAAAAACCAAATATAAGTCTTTAGAATTGTCCATATTATCTCATTACTTACTAAAATAAACAATCTCGATTTATTTTTGTTTTATTTTTTTATTTATTTATTTATTTATTTATTTATTCAAAATATAAGTATCACACAAAACATCATCCGTCGCCAAACTGTACATACAGTTTGTAGGCGTCGCGCTCATTCACAATTTATAATATGTACTTATACTATTGAATTATACCTACTATACCTAATTACAATTTTATGCATGCATTTTCCTATTTACTTATTTTTTACTTACTTCCAAATATATCTTTAAGTTTCCGTTTTAATTTCAATTTACATTTAATTTTGTTTTCCTCCCTTAATATTTCATATTGGTTACATAACCCTGGCACTATATACTGTCTAGTCCTTTTACCATAATAATTGTATGTAAATAGGTACACTAAGTAGTTTATTCTGTAACTACTTTTTAAGAAAATATGTTAAAAATTCACAGTAGTACATTTAATTCAAGGTTTTGGAAAAGTTGATGTCGACAACCATAAAACTAGAACTCCCCACTCCCGTCATAAAACAATAAGTAACACAACTCACAATCTCTAAACTCTCGAATCACAGTATTTACGTATTTTATTGGTGCATCTTAGAACTGACTTTTTTCTTTTTTTTTAGTCGCACGAATATAACCCCAAGTGAATCGGAATTTAATTCTAATTTATCACATTAATATTGTCATTTACCGTATTATATGTTTCGAAAATCCCTCCTGCAGTATTCTGTGATCCTAGTAGATTGGTTTTAGAAATTAACGTTCTCTTGGGACAAACTTCACTCAGTTCAGTCATTTTAGTCAATTTGCCGTGCTTGTATTTTTTCTCTCTCTTGACGATATAGCTATAGATCATGTTTCATTTAGGTTGTTTATTAATTGTGCGTTAATCTGTTAGTTTGCCTAATTAAATAAAATTAAAGTCAATCTGTGTTGCACTAAATTTTTATAATTAAATTAATTTAACTGTTTCAAAATATATTATACTGTATATAGAATCGGTTGCTTGCGCATTCCTCGGTACGAACTTGGTCTATTTTTGACTTCTTTCTGTCTTGCAAACATATCGGCACCTAATGGCGTAATAGTAATGTAAGGAAGGACCACTACTGCACATGCACATCACACTACTTCACTATCTGTAGGGCGGTTGGCGTATCTGTGTTCACACTAAATAATTTATAAAATCGTTTTTACTTACGAAAAGGCGAAAATAATTGTTTGATAAAATACCGCATAATGCGTATGACAAGTACGCTCCTCGTGCATTGAAATTTGTCAATTTGTAGGCTAGGACTATTTAACATGAAGAGAGTTAGGTACTTACAGATTTTTAGCGCCAGTAAATATTTTTTTACAAAGACCCGACGGTATACCTCATTGTTATTATGCTTGTAATTTTTCTTATAAAATTAAGTACGAACAAGATAATAAATTAGCCTAAGTAAACGAGGTTTTCCATATACTCTTTCTATATTCTTTAAACTAACGAGTAACAAATTAAAATTAGTTCATAGTGCGTTACTAAATAAAAATTACAAAACAGCACAGGTGGGAACGAACAGCAATAAGATAGAGACAATGTAAGTGCGTGAGCGAGAATTTTCTCCAAACATTTTAATAGGAAAGCTTTTCCCGCCATTTGACAAAATTAAGACATTGAAGATGGATGCAAGTTATTAGTTCTATCTCTTTTTGTGGCATAGTCTTTAAAGAGAGCACAGCATTGTTTGTGTTGTTCCCGATAAACAGAAATCAACTCGCCCGTAATTTATGTGTAGTACCTATATTAAGTATACGTCAGTTGCATCGGAATAACTAACTTCCTTTATATTTATGAGATCCTAGTATCATTGTGAGTTGCTATTGATTTTGGCGACGGACGCCTGTAAGGGTGGTATGGTGAACTATTACAAACTAACATGTCAGTTAAATATTACAGAAAGTCAATGTCATCATGCCGAATATAGTTAAATTAATTTAAACTTGGACAGGAGATTACAGTAACTTCTAAACTAGGCATGTTTTTCTCTGCTTTTAGCCGCAGACGGGCGGGGATAGAGGCTTTTTTAAAACTCCGAGAAAACTTGTTTTCAATTTGTTCTTACAATTATCATAGCACTTTTCAATAAGCTAAAAAACACGTGAGTTATCATTATGACACCCGGCTAGAACGAAGTTATCAGAATTATCATCGTTATCTTCGTCGTCATATTTTCTTTACTTATTTAACAATAACAATTTCAGTTTTTAGATTGCCATTACTCTTTTTTCTAACTCCCATGTGCCATAAAGAAAGGACGTTCCAAACATAATGATCTACTAGATGCCAACGAACGAGTTCCTCTCTTCTAGCAAACAACACGGGGGTTGTTTGACAGTAATTGTTGTCTCAAACAATGGTAATGATCTGTCACCAAGAAATATGATTTATTTTATGTTAAGTAAAGTGAATTGTCTCCCGCGGAATTCGCAACAAAGTTTACCAACAAACTTTGTCCCAATAAACTTTGTTCGTAACTCTACCAGGACATCAGTTAAATAGAAGAGATGAAAACCCCATTTCGCAACAAACAAGATATTTTGAGCTTTCTGCTGTTCGTATAAGAGTGATTTACATTTCAGATATGTAAACGGCGAGAAGGCGGGAGGGAGAGCAGGAAGGGATGCAGCGCCGGGTCACAAAGCAAACCGGACGGGAAAAGATGAACAATTCTATTACCCGACAAAAATAGGTATAAGAAACTATGAAATAATCACAGAAAATAATGTAACAAATTGATTATATAAAAACAACAATGACAAAGATGAATGTTTTAAGATTGGCGTTTTGGCCTCGTGTAACGCCTAAACAAATGGACCGATTTATATCCTGTTTTTAGTATTCTAAAGCTCAAGCCATTGAATTAGTTTTAATTTTGGTAACAAGAAAATTTAAAGCGTTTGAGAGTCATTAACTTTTTTATTAAATTACATTTAATTCTTTATTAAATAAGTATGAGGAGAAGTATAAACAGCTACTTTGCAAAGAAATGGCGGATGATATATTGCAAAGAAAACATGACCGTTGTCGGTTTTGGAGTTCGCTAGGGTGGAGATTACAAAATACAATATCTTTTATTACTTTCTATCATCGCGAATGTAATTTTAAATTGTCTTAAACATAAAGTACCTTCTACTTAAAATGGTGAATACGAATATAATATTTTCTTGGAGACGCAAATCAATATACCTAATAGTCGATATTATTAAATTTACAGGGATCATCAATTTAAAGGGATCTTTTTAAAAATTGTCGATAACTTTTATATTATTATATACAAAAATCTTACAAATGAAACTAATTAAAAAAAAAATCTTACTTCATAAAAGTAAGTAAAGAAAGTAGTTGCAAAAGGTTCAATTTAAAATGTATTTTAATTAGCACCATTACATGCCGGAATACAAAAAAAATCAATACCTCGCAAACATTGTAAAAATTTTATTCATACTCAGTTTTGGCTTCAAAAACTACAAAAAATCCGATAGGTACTCACGAAATATTAGGCACCTAATGAAAAAAATTACTATCTATTGGCGCCCAAATTGAACTAATTAGTTTTTAGTACAATTAACTGCCTTCTTTCTTGCACGGCAATTACTTATTAGAAGCTAAGAACTATTAATAAAATGTATTTCCGTTCAACTAATACATAAAGTAAAGTGAAAACAAACCCGCTTTCGTTCAACTACAATTTCATAGTAGCTTGTCGTATTGCGACCTCACGAAAGCCCACAGTATATTTTCGTGATGTCGATAAACCACGGGACAGGCACAAATATAAGATAAAAAAATCTGTATTAATAAGTAATGATTTATTTCATCTACACAGGTATCATACACCTTATCCAAAAACCTAATCAGGAAACGACGCTGGGCACCGGCGGCTACCACGCACGGCTTCTGTCGCTAAAATATATTTTTAGCTTCAAGTACTAGGATCGCATCAACCTGAAGGAAGGTTTTGTTATTCTTTGTAAAAAGGGACACGCCTACGGGGGTAAATGTTCACTGACGTAAATAGGCGTGTCCTCTGAACACTTTTACGTCATGCTTTTATCCTGGTCATTAAGGTACATTATATCTCTTGATAAACATTTAATGAAAAATAAAGCACTTTATGGACCAGCTCCATGTCACCATAATAATATTGCCACGGGAATTACATACGCCAGCAAAATGTCAACTAGCTATGGAAGCTGACCTCCGGAATAAATGTTAGTTTGCTTTTGATAATTACTATACTTTTCATTTCTACTCAAATAATAATAATAATATAGTAAATAAATCTTTATTAGAGTTATTATTTTTTAAATTAAGTATGTAAAAGTTTGCCCGACAAAAGTTATTTTATTCCTTTTAAAAATTGTACTCTGTAGACATGCGCCAAATAAGTTATTGATCGAAAGTCTTTACTAGACTACTAGGAGATAAGTAAGACGAGGAGGTCTTATTGGTTGATAAATTATCCAAGCATTCAGGGAAAATGTAGCTAACGTCGGTATACCATATTTTTGCCGCCTTTTTGCCTTAACGTCGTTTCGACAGTAATTGTTCGAAAACATTTATTTCTCGTAGATAGGTCCGGCATAGTGTATATTTTATTGTAGCATTATTTGAATCAATATGTACACTAATTAACATCATCAAATTTGACTACCCAGTGTGCGATATCCGAACACGCGCGGGCGGAAAGCTAGTCACATAAATTTGTTAGAATAGCAAAGCAACATTCAGCAGAAAATATTAACTACTAGGACATCATCAACAATCCGGAGGAGTTTGTTGTTTACACCTGGGAAATGGAAACAGATGTGACGAATTTTGTCTCACTCTATCACACTGGGAACTGTTTAAGCAAGTTTGAAAACGAAGTAAATACCTATGGAGCTAGTAAACTGTGTCTTGTCCCTTTCATTTTGTACGAAAAACATAAATTATAGATGAAAGTACCACATTCCCGAATTCAGTTCCAATACTCCCCGTCCACCAGCTGCGTAAGTAGGCGTATCCTTAGTTGTTAAACTTTCACAAGCACTTGCTTGTTTTACTGCTCTCCTGGTTATCGAATACAAACTTTTTGTCGAACTTAAGCAACAACGCATTCTGGTTTTCAGTCTATTATGAGAATAATACAGCCCTTTGAAAAATAATACTGCTAAATATGCAGTTAAACTTTCCCAACTCGTAAGATAGTTGGGAGAAGGCCCGTGCCCATGAAAGGGACACTAAAAAGGGTTCAAGTTATGCAATTAAATAAGGCTTAAGTAGATACGCATACTAGAAATGGTTGTATGATGTTGTTGCTTGTTGATGT
Organism: Meganola albula; assembly: GCA_936450015.1. NCBI lineage: Eukaryota > Metazoa > Arthropoda > Insecta > Lepidoptera > Nolidae > Meganola > Meganola albula. The sequence continues at coordinate 10,550,699 of OW388142.1, read as the reverse complement.
ACAAAATTTAAAATTATAAATAACCTTTACTTACAACTTAAATACAATATTACTCATCCAGCCTTACACACTAACCATTATTAGAGTACTTTAACAAACGGTTATACTCATTTATTCAGGAAATTTTTACGTCAAATATAGGTATTTTAAATATATTATATTTCTCTTTAATGGCCTTTCCCATAGTAGAATCAAACTCATAAATACTAAAATAATATTGCAATACAGGTCGAATTGATAACTTTTCTTTTTTTCGAGTCAGTTAATAAAACAAGCTTAGATGACTCGTTAGCAAATAGGTGCTTGTTACTAAAAAGAACTAAAATAATATTTTTTCGGAAAAGACATTAACTGCCTCAGGGGTCCAGTGGTAGGTACCTAAACATATTCACTTAATAATCGCGAGGTTTCCATGTTCGATTCCCGGGTCGAGAAAAAAAAACTTCTACTCAGAGAATCTAATCGGATAATACAACAATTTCATTGCCTCTCGGTTGTTTTGGGGTTGGGCAAGATGGTAAACGCCAAGGACAGTAGCATACTAACATTTAGGTACAATCTATTTAAATAGATAAAATTTCTGTGAGGTTAGAAGGCAAGGTGACGTGACGATAAAACCGAATATAATGGTATCATAGATAAAACCTAGAAAAACATAAACTGGTACTTGCCTTTGGCTAATTTATATCTTACTCGTAAAAGTAATATATAATAAGTAGTTCTGCGCCATCTAGCGGCCAATGGAAGACTATACTACCAGACGCTAGACAGCGTATTTACTCAAATTAGAAGCACCATGCGTCACTAGATGGCGCTCTTTAAAACAGACGTCGTTCTAACAAACTCAACACTTAACTCGCACCGGGTACTAGGAACGCAGAAACCAACAAGAAGTAATATATTCCCTGCCGTATTTCTTCTACTTATTACCCTGTCTCACACCTGTAAAAATGCAAAACTAATCCGTGTATTATATCCGCCCCATTTATCATGATAAAGGCATATTATGTCAAAAACGCCTTTTTGATTAAAAAAGGTGATGTAAACTTGTAGTGTCACAAGCTTGTATTTTGAAAATTATCTTAATAATTAATATGTAGACCTTTGTATCCTTTGCAAATGCTATTTAATTGTTATCATTGACTAGCTTTTCTGTCGATGAACCGACAACCTTTGCGGTAAACGAGTTTTTGGAGAGCGTAGTATTGGGCGCCCTCCAAATAAATGGAGTGACAATCTGCGAAAGTTAACCGGCAGTAACTGAATGCGACAAGCCGAAGATAGACCGATGATGGTAACAACCTAAACAATGTATACTATGTGTGACCTTACTTTGATTATGATAAAACGTAGTTAATTCAATTTCCTAGCCAGCTTGAGCCACATATTTTTTTACAGGGGAAATTTTTTAACATCTCTTCACACCGGACAGACACGCGCCGAGTGGTACTCCTGTTTGTGGCCCGAGCAAGCAAGACCTCACAGCTCTAAGGCACTAAAATCCCTAACTAAAAATATAAATAGTGTCTCCTCATCGTCCTTGTTGCGAGTAACTTCTGTTCCTTCTCCTCTAGAGAGGGAACACTTCACGCCACCTTCTCAGGCCTGCTGCTGATAGAAGAAGCTGCAGGGAAGGACGATGTTTGCGACAGCAACAACAACAACAACAACAACAGAGACAACCGAGACCACACCAGGCACTCGGTCAGCGTGTGCAGCGCCGTGCCCTTTAAAGGCCCACACTGGTGACACCTGGGTGTATTCTCCTGGGAAGCGACTCAGGTTTCTACTTGCCAAAACTCCCATAACTGGCCAGTAAGTGCCTGCGTCGGTCATAAGTCGAGGGCGCCGTGACGCTTCTGCAGTCACTTTGAGAGGATGGGTCTTGCCTCTGCCTCAGACATCTCGCCTCGCCCTTCTCAATCATTGTAGGTATTCTAATATAGCATTTTATTACCCATTAAACGAACGTTTTGGTTTTAGAAAATAAAATTGAAAACGCATTTTCACAGGTTCTAGAACTCGTACTAGAAGTACAATCGAGACCGTGACCTTTCGATAGCATTCGTAATAGGGGCGAGTTAATTGCTGTCTATCGTGGTCTCTTGCAAAACCTATGAAAAAAAAAAGAGATAGAACAAATAACTGACATTCACCTTCAGTTTCATAATTTTGCCAATTGGCGGGAAAACCTCTCTTGGCAAAGTGTTAGGAGAAAATTCCCGCTCACGCACTAATTTTGACTCTCTTTCATCGCATCGGGCTACACCGTTCTCGCACAGTACAGCTAGCGCGCGCCTGTGTGTAATTATTAATTCAAAAGCAGTTCATTCTATTTTAGATTCAAACACAATAGCGTAAGGTGTCAATTTCTAACACAAAACAAACCTACTTTACCTTATCTATGTTAGCCTCTCTACAATTCATGAGGTCCTGGCGCTATAACAGCACCGATATCGATCCTGCACCTTGATATTCTTCTGACACACATCGTCACGTAAAAATCAATCTTAGGTATTCTATTAAACAGTATCAAATGAACTCGCGTGTTAATGAATGATAGATATCAGTAGAAATTCATGAATATAATTTCAACGCAAGGTTTTGTTAACTTTTAATTAGATCAGTTTTTTACCCCATAGAAAATTATTACCATTAACTTGATCATCGTCAGATTATTAAATTTGTCTTAAACTTGTTCATAAAAAGCTTTACTGAGTACGATCCGCGATTTTTTTGCTTTGTTTGCATTCCGATTAGAAATAAAAATGAAAAACTAAGCAAAAGTCACTTTTTCATGACATTTAGTATACAGACGTTTTCAGGGGGGCGATTAATCGATCTAGCTGTTTCATTTAAAAAAAAAATCGTTTTATTCGTGTCCTAAATCATTGATGAATGATGAAAAATTGTGACAGTATCATTTTGAAGGCAGTTTTCGCCTCAAGTGGGAGATTTGGCAGTCATGAAACCTTAAGAACCTAGTTCTAATAAATTTACTTGTTATGATTGTGTATAGTTTATGAACAAGATGAGGAGAGATATGAGAAATAATGCACGTGTTAAAATATTGACAAGCTATTGTTTTAAAAACATTGTTCTTTTTTTGTTTAAAAAAGTTTGTGCGTTAAAAAACAGGTCGCATCTTGCATGTGCAAGGAGGTGGAATCTTAAACATGCCTTCTCGGCCACCTTGAGAGCTGGTAGTGGCTCTCAATCTTGTCTCTCTGATGACGATGAGACCGGGAGAGGGCATATTTTGGAAAATGCCCTCATATTAACTCCTGAAGAAGTCTTAATAGAAGCGACTCTTGAAATATTATCTCTTCCAGGATAAGTTCTAGTTGAGAGAAGACCCGTACCCAGCTGTGGGACACTAAAAAGGGTTGGAGCTAAAAGAAGCTTTAACTCAGAAATTACCAAGTTACTTGGTAAATATGTAGCAGTCAAAACAATGAATTTTTAAACAAAGAACCCCTGTGAACTAGGGCGCATTCTTTCAGATACTTGTAAAAAAAATTGCCGTTTGTATGAAAAGTATTTCATATTTCAGATTGGGAGGAAATCGCCCACATTGTCGCAGACACAAAAAAGCGGAACGATAAATGAAGAACGAATGTAGACAAATCTAACACGAAAAATTTGTAACATAAGGAACAACGTTTACATAAAATACGGAATAGTTTGTTCTAGTGTCTTTATTTCAAAAGATAACAAATCAGGATCAAGCTACGATCTAAGTCAAAAAGAATGTTGATTATCGAATACTAAGTAAATGCGTTGACGACATTTATTGGAGGTTATGCCGCTGAACGAGCAGAAATTTGCAGATCAATGGTAGAGGCAGTGGGATCTTCAGGATTCCAGAAAATGTTTTATTGTTTTACCAGCTAAATCTGCTTTTTTTAATATATGTAGTTTACTCATAGATTGGACTCATTCTTTTTTTTTCTATAACAATTAATTCAGTTAAGTAGGTTCTTGTAAATTGTACATGCTTAATATATTTCTGTAGTAAATAAAATACGTTCTTTCCGAATTTGTTGCATTTTTAATTTTCTTGCAGAACTTTAGAAATGAAAATGGCATTGTCTATATAATTAACTAAGTAGCAATAAAAAAAACAAGTCACGCTTTAGCTGCTTTGCGCTTTTGCAACCAGCTATTTATGGCGTTGTTTACAGAAAAAAATTGTTTGTACATGATTCTTTCATTCTGAAGTAGAAATATAGTAGAAGCATACTCGTATTTTTAAAAGAATTATTAACATTTATTCTGTTTATGATAATTATTTGAGTGTGTGTGTATGTGTGTGTGTGACAGTGATTAGTGACTGGCTAAAAATTTAAGTGTCGAAACTTGCTAGTATGAACTTGAACCACAGTTGAACTCCCTGGATAACGTAGCGAAGTGAGTCATGATTCCGAAACAAAGTACTAGAGCTACAGAATTAACAGAAGTATGTTTGAAGCCTTGAAATTATCATAAAGTTATAGGTAAAAATGGAGGCCACAGTTGAAACATGATCCACATAGCCAAAGAAGATATTATAAAATAACTACATACCTACATATAAATATTTACGTAAATACTCTGTTAATTTCCCCTATTACTTTTCAATAATCGTTACAAGTGAGTAACCTGTCCGTAGAATGCAAAAGGATTGAAGTAGCCTATAGTATTCGTTTGCATTGTCGTCTCCATTTTTTTACTTAACTTCATGAAAATATAGCATACTGGCACCGTAGTAATCCATTTCTATCTATCTCCCTCTTTCGCTCACAAAATAAGCCGCGTTAAAATAGACACATCAGGTAGCTTCGCTTCTATTTAGTGAGTATACATATTATGTTCCGCTTACGAAAATGCTTTTTCATAGAAATCTTCATGTGCGTCAGGAATAACAAACTTGCTTAGGGATTATGTGATCCTAGTAACTTTGTTACAGCTGGGGCGCCTGCCTCGAGGGGCAGTATGTTGTGTGAAAACTATCAAACCAAACTAGCGTGCCAGGTTGCCAGGCAAAAACATAATTATAAAGTGATACCAGTATTTAAATACACTGGCATTAGTTTATTTCAGTTTATTTTTAAGAGGCTCTCTGAGGTTCTTACTAATAGAAAAGAGAGATATATTCAAAGTACGACGCACTAGCATCTTAGAATACCAGAATGGGTTTATAGTTTCGATACTAAACGTTAAGTGTTATTGTAAACAAGTCCTAATCTTAAGTAATGCTACATGTTAATGTTGGTGTTTACATTGTTGATGTGCCTTAATAATTAAATAAATACTATAAATAAATTTCTATACTACACAAACATAATTAATTTTGCTATGCTGTCTCTTTTAGCACGTGTTGGTCTCAGTTGTATCATAGACATTTACACATTTAGCTTTGCCTAGTGGTGTAAGTACTCGTTTCTTTTTTATTTTTTTCTTCACAAACTGCAAACACATTAAATAAAATTCTTCAACTACTAACTTTATGTAGCATTGATATTAACGTCACTCAATTGTGTTGCCTTCCAGGAACCTCTCCACTAATACTAACTTAAAAAATAAAGTAATAAGGTTCAATTTTACTTTTAAGTTTATTACGAATCGTTCATATAGAAGTATAGAAAAGTGTGGTTTTCAGACTATTTTAGGCCATTCTTTAATCTGCATAACAACCATCCTCGTACATAAAGGAATATCCTGAAAAAATAATAAGCGAATTCGGTTCAACCGTACTCGAGTTTTGCGTTTAGCAACACATTTAGTGATATCATAGATACGAGTAGATAGACAATATGGCGAAAAAAATGGCAAATATGACTGAAAATTAATGAAATTGCCCATTTTTTTCGACATTATTAGGTATTAGAGCAAAATACGTGCGTACCTCTTGTGTCAGTTTTTCCACAAAAAAAAATATGAAAATATTATAACTTTTTATAGCAAATTCTTCAGGAAAACAGTCCCTCAAACAAAATTCAACAATTTCCAATAAAAAAAAAACAATCGCAAAGTAGGTAGGCGAAACAGCTTTGTCACGGGGCGGCAGCAGCACACGGCCGCGCAGCGCATCCCAGCGCTGTGGCTTCAATTAAAGAGCAAGTTGAATATGAATATATGGAATAAGTTTGGATATCATTGCCAAAATGCACCATTTGCACAAAATGAGCACCATTGTGCATGCCTGATACCAGGGTATTAGAAACACTAGGAGATAACTTTCAATCTAGATTTGCGTATAAATTCATGCTAAGTAAAGTCACACAAACGCATTTTAATCATTTATTCGACGAATCAGAGACAAGTACGACCAAAAACTGGATTAATCAATACAATTATGTACTCGTAGTTGCTTACTTTCGTATTTCAGACTGTAGTTGGTTTTATATTGTCGATGCAAATGCTGACAGGTTCGGCCTTCGTTGCAAATGTCGATATTATTAAACTACTTTTCTAAAGAAGGACTCAACCAATCTGGGAGATATTAGAAATACTGTATGTCAACCAATTATTTAGATCTCTATTGTTAATACATACATAACATCATAATAATACTAGTTAACCAAAATTTCTGAAAATCTTGCCTAGTTGCCGTTTTTTTTAAATGTCTGTAAAGAATGAGTTTAGTAAATAAGTACTAGCCAAGCCAGTGAACTTCTGAATGAAGTTCGCTTTAGACTTCATTTAATTACTTACTCTACTTAAAAAGTAAACCAATTTGGTTCAAGTGTTCTCGAGCTAGGCGAGGCAAAAAAATGTGATTACATTGTTGTGTATGACTATCCACCGCCCCCGGCTTCGCACGCGTAGTATTAGGGTAAAAATAGCCCATAAGCTGTTCCAGACCAATCTATATTTTTCCGCCGCATTTCAACCAAATCCGTCCAAATAAACTGGTATAACTGATCAATGTTACTCTAATGTCAGCAAAATTACAATTTGATTTTTTATACTTACTTGATAACACGGGTACCACCAGGTTCTCTAAAGTTAAAACATAGGTAGATCGTTTTTTTTTTCAGCAAACTTAATAGACATTTTGTACTTTTACGAGGTTACGAAGTGAGCATTGACTCTATTTCTATGTGTTAGTCCCACCAATAAGAGTCAAAGGTCTAGAGTTTAGTCAAATAAACAAGTTTCGTTAAGTTTTTATAGATAGATAGATATCGGTGTTTGCAAAAAGTTAAATAAATATAGATTTTATCACACTCATGGCAAACTTATCATGCTTAGAACACTCAATCATATCTGTTTTGGCAGAACCAAAATGTTAATCGGTAATTTTATGTCAAAATCTAGGAAAATTTGCTGTCGAAAACCTTGTAGTCCAGGATCCATGGACAATTTTTGACATGATTACTATTAAGCTAATTTTCCGTGAGTAGCTTTATTTTGATGTGATTTATTATTAATAATAATTTCCTATACCTAACCTATTTATTATTGATTTTTTTTTGAACCTCAGTAATCATTTATCAGGACCTCGTTAATGGATACATGTTGGAAAGAGGGGACTCTTTGATCAAACCATAAATTTCGTAGGACACATATTTTTTCAAATAATTTAGATAATCTTGAGATTTAAAAAAAAAACAGTTAGTAATAAAATCTTGAGATTTAACAAAAAAAAACAGTAATAAATATTTGAGAATCATCAAATCGACATATTTTATCCTTGCTACCTCTCATACTTCTCAAGCGAGAGTTTTGTTTAAGAAATTATTGGGCTTCTCATCAAAATTAAGCTACTCACGGAAAATTAGCTTGATAGTAATCAAGTGCAAAAATGGACCATGGATCCTGGACAATTATTACGAAAACTCGTTTCTATCACATAGCATCACAAATCACAGTCGCACGATTATAATTCTAAATGGCTTGGAATTGAGTTCAAAATCATATTAATATTGTGATTTATGGTATGCTATATTAAGCAAACATTTCCTGCATTTTCCTAGTAGATTGGTATCGGAAAAACGTGGGGGTTTACCCACGAGAACGTCAACCCCACTATTTAGTACAGTCACTTCAGACCGAATTAATATTACCGACAGACCTTCGTATTTATAATACTAGTACGAGTAGCCCCAGAATCATCTACATAAGGAGTCGGGTGATTACGGGTCAGGCAGCTAGTTTTATGTTTTGCATCTACAATAATAGTTTCCTGAGCGCGCGCGTTAGAGTGAGACAATAATTCAGCCAACCTTCTCTTCATTCCCAACGCCTTCCTGATATTTGATGATCTCTTAGTACAATCGTTCTACTGAATGACGCAATAATGCAAGGGGAACATACCGTTTCCGAACCATCTACAGAACCGCGGACTTGTAGATATATTATTATATGGACTCTAAAACTGCAGTCACTTTGGTCTAATGTTAATAGCTTCCGCAGCGTACGCGATATAATGATCTTTTTCGTTGTTTTTTTTCACTCCTTGGGTTACATTAACGAAGTTTTCGTACGGATCCCTAATTTTAATTAACATATAATTTCAGTTTCCAATGGTGAAAGAATTTTTGAAATCGGTCTAGTAGTTTTGGAGCCTATTCGTTACAAACAAACAATTAAATCTTTCCTCTTTATAATATTAGTACATAAAGATTACGTGCTTTTGGTATTTATTAAGTTCCTTTTTGAAGTTGTCATAAACAGAAGATGATTTTTTTTTTGAGCCGCTAGTATAAATAAAAGTAGTCCTATTTATTTTCCTACCGTGCACCGAATAACTGATAACTATTATGAAAGTCTGGTCAAATACTCAATAGGCTATTTTCCATTTTTAAATGAAATACTCATATCTATAAAATTTTGTTTATTGTATTGTATTAGAGCGACTTTATTACAATCGTTTTATACGTTAGATAGATTGACATTTTATGATACGCTTTCATAAAAATTATTATAATCTTTATAATATAAAAGTGAATCTCTATTTCCCTCGGTCACGCCATCACGCGTGAACGGCTTTCGCTAATTCTTTTTTCAGAATATTCCTTGAAGTACGAGGATGGTTCTTACGCAGAAAAAAATGAAAAATCTCCTCCAAAATAGCTTGACGTGATCTGTTTTCTGACCCTATAGGTGGCACTGACACTTAACTCGGTAGGACGACGTCTACGGGGTCCGCTAGTTATTTTATAATTGTTTCTATTATTTTTAGTAGTGACTTCCTTATTATTATTTGGAAGTTCGTTGTAGAAACGTATACCAGTCCCGTATAAGAGTTACTCATTTTGTGCATACGAACTTCATCCCTCTATGTAACCCTCTTAAGGGATGATTTTTGAAAATATTATTAGCCTATGTCCTATTCTAGTGTATACACTACCTAAATTTCAAATTTTAATAAAATCGGTAGAATGGTTATGGAGATAGTAGTAACAAACTTTCACACATACACAAACACTTACTTTCACATTTATAATATTAGTAGGATTTTGGTAAGATTTGCTAAATATAGCAATGCCACTTATTTTCTTCACATTACCATTTTTGTTTACTAGCATATTGCTTGCGCCTTAACAAATTTCTAAATATTAAAATTGAATAGGTACCAAAATCCTATATTGTTGAAATTTGTAGGAGTAATAAGGTTAGTATAGGTTTTTAGCGATCATTCTTATACCCGACAGATTGGAAGTAGGATTACGCCTGTCCGGGCTGGATTATCAACGTTCATATTGCGTTTGCAGCTGACACTACCAATTTAATTAGATTTTGTTTTTTAATGTTGAATGAAATGTGCATAGGTGACATTTATCTCTGCCTAAATCCTCTAGTGCTAGGCACGGGGTGAGTGATTTTTGTTTTGTTTTCAAAGTTTTAAAATTGGCGCTCTTAGAGCTGCAGCGATCGTTTTCTTCGATATCCAACTACCAGGACTTCAGATATTGTAAAGAGTAGAGTTGGATAAATATATCAAATCTAGAATATCATAAAACACAATTTATCTCAACAATATGAACTTCATTCCAAATCAATTGTGATCATAATTGTCTAACAGTGATTTGCGACCTATGACATTTATTGTGTAAAGACTAAAGGGTCTTCGTTTATGGTTTTCAGTAACTGAGTACATCATATCACATGATTGAGTCTGCGATTTTCAAATAATCTTTACAGAAAGTACTTCTAAAACATATCATTGCACTATAAATCTGAAAATTAAAAATTCTAGTACTAGTTTTCTAAGGTTTTTAAACTATTTTTCGTACGTAAACAGTCTAAACAAGACACTTTTCTCTGATTGGCGGGACACGGGTGAAACGGAATCTGTATAAACCTGTCCAGTTCCGGATTGACCACGCCCCACGTAATACAGGGCCCCGTGCTAAAAGAGGCTCCGCGTATTCAAGCCTTTAAACGTAAAAAAAATATTAGGGGTGCTTTATACTATCTAACGGAAGTTGCGTTCCATACCTATCACTAGCCGCGTAATACTAGAACAGACTAGTATATAGCAAAACATTTAGTCTTTCACACATTTAACAGATGATGCGTTAGTGCAATGCGTTACAATAGATGACACGCTCGACGCATCTTCCGTGTATAAACTGACCTATAGAGTACAATATTACTGTGACTCGTGACTATTGTAATTACGATATAGTAGTATAATTACACTACTTATGAGGTCAAGGGGCCAAAATAATAATTTGCTACGGGCCCCAAGCTTGCTTAATCCGGTACTGGTAGATTATGGTTGTGTGTGAGTGAATTGGCTGTGTCGTCGTTGTGAATTGAGGATTGTGTGTATGTGTTATCTTCTAGCTTTACACGTGTGTGTGTGTGTGTGTTTTTTTTTCAGTGAAAACGTAAGAGAATTATGCGCGGGAAAAATGAATCGCTGAAATGTATGTTACGCTTATAACTCAACTTCCGAAAGGCTGCACCTAAGTAGGTACCTACCTAATTCATTTTTGTTTATTAAGTATGGTAAGATAAAGGTTCGTGACAAGGAAAATAAAAAAAAAACGGAAAGATGTTAAAGTCTGGTACTTCGACACCCGATCGAAGCTGGGGCGGGCAGTCCTTGTATAAATTGCTCAAACCGGCAATGTTCCCCATTGCGTCATTCGGTGGAATAAATGTACTAGGGGATCATGAAGTATCAGGAACGTTGAGGGAATGAGGAGAACTGAACTGAATTATTGTCTCACTCTAACGCACAGGAAACTAGGAGGAAACAGAGTAAGAACACAAAATAAGGAGTCGTTAAACAAGAATCTATCCTTTTCATTGTATTATAGGTTAAAACTGGTAAAAATAAATAAGGTGTAAGTAAGGTGAAAATAAATTTAAGTGCCACTTTCCCGTATTCAGTTTAAATATGCCCATGCAGGCGTGTTCATGGTTAAACTTCTCCAAATATTTGTTAGTTTTACTGTTATTCTGGTAATTATTTATAAATTATGGTTACATTGCTAAACGTAGTTGTCTGACAACTACGTTTGGCATTAATTGTTGATCACTGTTATTATCCATGGTAAAAATCCAATCCCGTCGGAAATATTTGGAATACCATGTTTTGACGTGACAACGTCTTAAATTAGGTTGCGGCTGGGAGGCACTTATGAAAAAGTGTAACGCTCGGTAACGTTACGATGAGTCACCGAACGAGAGAGAGGCCCGCCGAATGCCTTGCGTCTCTCTCCCACTCAACTATGTTTCATCCTTCTTCCTACTATACGAATGAATATTCACATTAAAATTATTTTACCACTCAAAGTCGTTGTCACGTAAAACTTTCGCCCGTATACCGAATTTACAGGCAACCAATTTTTTTATTTGTTATCATTGAAATCAAGAACTACTGTGCTGATTTTAAAAAATCTTTCACTACTAAAATCTACCTACTCCATTACCGAGTAAAATAAGCTTTAAGTATTTTATATATAAAAAAATTACCCGCTCACTGTGTTTCCCGGAAAAACACGTAAATTTCAATGTTCTTCGCGATTTTCCTGGGATTCCATCATCAGGTTCTGGTGATGATGGCAATGGGACTTCCGCAGAAGTATACTCTTTTAAATAAAATTTACAAAATCAAATTAAAACCAACTATTAAAAAAACAGAGTAATGAGGATCACCCTAGCGGTGAACTAAAGTAAATCTCAATAGTACATTTTAAAGAAGAGCAAGAATTATTTACCATTCCGTGCACTTTTCTCTATTATAAAATGTATTGAATTTTGTTTGACACGATATAACACGAAGACGACAATCTATGGTTGATTTTAGTATTAAAATATTTGTGCAAGGCCCAGAAAGATTTAAAATGTTTGAAATGTAAGAAATAAGCGGTACCTACGAAGTTCACCGGGGCAGTAAGTAGGTTTTTTACTAATCTTGTTACGTCTTCGTCAATTATCTAAAAACGATTTGGTTGTAAACTTGTTGTTATTATTTGATTTTCTAGAGGCATATAAAGTTTTCAGCTTTTGTACTTAGGTACTTCAGCTGCATAATAAAGAATGTCGCGATTGTACTTTTTTTGTACTGAACAAACATAGTAGTGCAAATATGAATTTTATGAGATGCAAAATATTTTGTAAACTAAAACATTCCAGCCACGTGCGGCTACTACCAAAGAGACATGCGCGCACTGAAAGAGATAGAACATAATATTGTTTGTGTCGAAACTGTATTTGATTACAAAACAATAAAACACATTCTGGAATTTATGAGATCCTAGTACTTAGTATCTTGAATATCGATCTGCATGGAAGTTTTACTTGGCTCGGCTTGACCTCGAATAACCCCAAAATTCAAGTGTTTTTGTCAATATGTTTAATTTGACATTATTTCATTTCAAGTTTGGGAGAAATCCTAAATTTTTGTCCCTGATTTTTTAATATTACCTTCGGTTATAACTTTTTATTTCACAATTAGCTTTTATGGGATTGACTATATGTTTATTAGGGAAAAATCCTATTTAATAAGAAATAAAAAAAAGGAACAACTTTTTTAGTTTTGTTACATCATAATTCGGTTTATTTTGTAATATTTCGTTAATACCCTGGTGAAACAGTTATAATAATAAATCATTATTATAACTGTCTCACCAGTGGCGAGCGTGCCTGCTTAATATCAGCGAGGTTCTAGTTTCGATTTCCAGATCAAGCAAAAATACTTTATGTACTTAGAGAATCTTAGTTGAAGCTCGAGGTTGGGAGTTGTGCCCAAAGAACGATAGTAGGTTCGCTCCCTATTACATAAGGAGTGATTGATTGACTTCTGCGTACACCTTCGGGAAATACGGGTGCGACGCTATGTGGTGCACGCCTAAGCTAGATAATAATGATTTATTTATTAAAAACGCGAAAGTTTGTAAATATGTTTGTATACTCTTTCACGCAAAGAGTACTAAATGGATTTAATGAAACTTTACAATAGTTATGGCTTATACCTCAGAATAACACATGCTATGTACACTAAACACTAATATTATACTATACCTATATATCACTTATTTTATAAGCCGCGCGCCGCGTAAAAAAAAATAAAAAAAGTGAAATAAAAATATAGGGAACTATAGATGGCGTAGTAATTTAAATCACAACAAAAGACTGCTCTTTACCTATTATAATATCTCGGAAAGTAATTACTAGACATAGAATATATTATTATTTATTTATTTAAAAGTAAGATGGGTAAGGGCATGCACTAGCACAGACAACATTTTATTTTTTAATGCTGGCTGTTGCTGGACCCTCTGCGCGGACTTGCTTTACTCGCGTGGGCTAGATGTGTTTATAATTATCTATAGATAAAATGTGTGTAAAAAAAAATATATAATTTTGCCTAATACGTTATGTGTCTTTCTAGGCTTATAATGTGTTATTAAATTAATGGGTACGTAATGCGATTTCATTATTATTTATTTTGTTCACTTAAAAGTTATCAGAATATTTAATAGGTACTTATTTAGAATTAACAAGTATGCCAAAAAGTAATTTTCACAAAATTTATCCCGCAGAATACTTTATCCGCAACAAACTTTACCCGCAATTCTACCAGGAGAGCAGTATATTAGAAGAGATGAAAATCCCATTCTGTAACTAACAAAATATTTTGAGCTTTCTGCCATTAGTATTAAGAATGTTTATTTCAGATCTGGCAGAGAGGGCGAGGAGGCGGACAGCGGCCTCCCTTTCGACGACACAAAGAAAACCGAACGGAAAATGGTGAGCAACGTATTACCCGACCAAAATACATAGTATGCCACAACTATAAGAAATTCAATTCGTAGGATATACAATAGGTATATTAGGATTAGCAATGTTGGCGATTATAAAAAAGACTAACTTTGTATGGATACCGAATGTATTTTTCAATTAACAAAAGACAGACTGTAAAAATGTTTCATTTGTCTTGTTTTCATTTTATGGCCGCCGGGACCAAAAAAAAAAATTTACTTACAGTGGTCGTAGTAAATATTCAAGAACCAATTTGGCGTCGCTAGATTGCGCACATCAAACTTCCTTTTGGTTACTGCGATCCTAGTACCGTCTCGAGTAGGTCGGGCCAGCCGCCCCATCTAGTAGGGGCGGTGTTCTTATGGACTTTGTACGAAATATAAAACACTATTATGTAGAGGAAACATAGCTAGTTTTGATACAACATACTTTCATGATTAATTTCAGATTTGCAAGCCCATAGTTGGGCTAATAGAGGAGAGGTAGCATTATGACATTTGACTTTTCCCTGTGCTATGTCCTGGAAAAACTCGAGAGATAGCCATCGCGAAACTTTTAAAGGTTTTTTATGAATTAAGTCATACAATATTTTTATTTAAATTTGTTGTTTGTATTTAAATAAGGTGTTCGATATGAATATCTTTTTTTGTACACGACTTGTTTAGGATACGACGTATTTGTAACCTGTATTTGTAATATTGCCGTAATTTCACCAAATTCACAGAGGACAGTCTATGTGGGTTAAGCACATAAGCCTTGTTTCCAGTGGCGTAGCATAGTGGGGGCGGCAGGGGCGGCCCGCCCCGGGCGGCACATTTTAGGGGGCGGCAAAATTTCACAATAAATAATAAATATATTTGAACCATTTCATATTTTTAACGCAACTACAAAGGACCGATTGAAAAGAGCATGATACACTCGCAGTTCAAGTTTCGATCTTATGCGTTTGTTAATAAGAATGGTGCAAAGTCCAAAGTGTATAGGTTGACGCGTTCTTGAGTGTACCTGTTATAAAAATGTATCAATGTATAATAAAGATGATTGTAAAACTTAGATAAACTTTTTTATTTAAATGTATGTTATGTAATGTATAGTATACATTAAATTGAAATATCTAAATAAGAGGGCGGCAAAATTGTCTTCCGCCCCGGGCGGCCGACACCCACGCTACGCCGCTGCTTGTTTCGTAAATATAGGTATAGGGTAAGTCCGGGAGAGATGCCCATGCTGTATAGATGCCTACTAAATTTAAAAAAAATATTAAAAATTTTGTGTGACCCGGAACGCATCTTTAATACGTCAATCCGAAGCTAGTGTCAGTGTGGAAAGTTTTTATGTACAAATACTGGACTTTAATTTAATATTACGGTGTTTATTCGTGAAATAAGGTAAGTGTAGTTAAATAAAACGTTAGAATTCAATTTATGAGATAGCTTGCAGTATTTTTTTTCCTAAATTCTTTAATTGATTTAGTATGAAATTGTTTGATAACTTTATATTGTGATCTTGTTTTGTTGACAAGCAACCATTTTGTATTGTAAATGCTTATGGCTGCGTTCAGAGTCGATAGGCATCTCTCCCTAATGATCGGGAGAGATGCCTAACGATGTTTCAGTGTTAGATGCCCAGTAAACATTATTGGTCTTCTATCTTATTAGATGCCGGATGAATACAGAATGAAGCCTACTGGTAGTAACAAAGCTAGATGGAGTAAAGAACACATTGAAAAAGCCAAGAGACTTTTTGTAAACAAAGAAAAAAAGGTCAATCTTATCAAGAAATTGCAAAGCTGTGTGTGGGCTAACTATTAATCATTTGCGCCAGTTGACTTTTCAGTTTCGTCATCATTATTATCATCAGCCTATTTTATTCCATACTGGACATCGGTCTCTCCCAAAACACGCCACGATCTGCGGCTACTCTCATTCAGCTCGTACCAGCCACCTTGCAGAGATTGTCACTCCACCTAGCCTGAGGGCTTCCTACGTTTTGTTTGCCAACCAAATCCACTCAAGAACTCGTTTAATTCAGCTGTTGTTGGTTCTGCGGCAGATATAATCGGCTCACTGCCACTTCAGCTTTTAGTGGGCTATGTCGATTACTCTGGTTCTCTGTCAGATGACTTAATTTCGTACTTGATCCTTCCGAGAAATTTCGAGCATAACTCTTTCCATTGGTCGCTGGGCGACTTTAAAAGTCTATGGACCAGTCCTAGCGTACGTGTCCAAGTTTCTGCTCCGTATGTCATTACGGGTAGTACGCACTGATTGAAGACTTTCGTCTTAACACTTTGTGGAATTGCCGAAGTGAAGACACGACGTATATTTCCTGCTGCTCAACCTAGCTGCATTCTACTACCTCTTCTTTCTGGCTTTTCAGTTTGCATTGAGGACGATCTTATTTCATTCCATGATAGTTCACCAGAAAGGGACAAAGGATACAACATTTTTGGGCATATTTGCATTGTGTGCGGGGAGTATTAAAATGTCACTAAGAAGACATGCGACTGGTTAGTGTGTTCTTTGCCAAATGTGGTTCCGTGAAGACTGCAGTGAAGATTCACCAAAATGTCTAACGTGTAACGTCTGAGTATTCCCTAATTACTAGTGGGCATCTATCCCTGATATCTATAGGCAACTCACTCATATATCTGGGTCAGATGCCTATTTTTAAATAACTACAAAAAAAATTTTTGTTCTTAAATGTGTTGCTCAATTGTTACAAATTTTATTTGGATGGCATAAATAAACAGCAATTCAAATATAATACGCGTTTTTCAGTATCTTAAATAGATAATTAATTGCGATTTTTTTTAAAACTATAGGCTACTCTCCCGGACTTACCCTAATATAAAAAATAATATAATATAATATACATTTAAGAAACTAGGTATCATTTTCTACCTCTTAGGCTTTCGAATAAATAAGCTGTATAAAAATAGATCCATCCATTTAGGCACTGCATGGCAACAAACTTGAACATGTATACACAAACAGACATGCGTCAAATTTATAAGACACTAATTTTTAGCGAGGTTTAAGAAAAGGCCTTACGCATTGTTATCTATACTAATATTACAAAGATATTTGTAATATTAGTATAGAAGAAGATTTGTTTATTTGTAACGAATAGGCTCAAAAACTTCTGGACCTATTTCAAAAATTCTTTCACCATTAGAAAGGTACATCTTTACTGAGTAACATAGGCTATATTGGTATTATGTCAAAAAAAATTGGGATCCGTATGAAAACTTCGATAATGTAAATATATATATTTATCATTACGGGCAATTAACGCGCTCACCTTTAATTTGGCTATACGTTTCGACAATGTAATCGAAGGTGTGAAAAAAAAGCGAAAAATACTATTATATCGTGAACGCCGCGGTAACTATTGACATAAGAGCAAAATGATGTCCTACAGTTTTATATAGGCTATCAATATCTACAAAAAAGTCAGCGGTACCATATATCGAAATATTTTAGTTACGTCACAATAACTACTTTTTCATCTTAAAATATGCAATTGTAACGCTGGTACAAATTAGACTCAATTATTCGTACCGTGGTATTAATCCTTATCTAAATAAATCAATATTCAAGAGTATATCAGTACCTGTAAATTACTTTTTGAATTATTTAAATCGGACGTACCATTCAAAAGTTATCATGAGTATAATATTTATCAAAATTGAAATTTAAGAAACAGGGCGGTTATGTCTGTGACTAAAGGATTTAACCCCCGACAAAAGGAGAGGTTTGATAAGGTTGAGGCGTGTATCTGTAGTTTTTGTATCTGTATATAAGTTAGTTGCCATACAGTCGGAGGGACCGATTTTAAAGCGGTTTTTTTATTAGAAAACTGAAGTGATAGGAGTAATTCTTAACAAAAAAAATTGGTTGTTTGTAAAGTAGGTTTTCGATCGAGATGTTTACGTGATAACGTCTTATTGGTGATATAAGTTTTTGGGGAGTAAGGAATTAATATTGTTGCCGCTAGAGTGAGAGAGACGGAAGATCGGTCCACTCACTCGAACGCTATGCCAGCCTCCGCTCGTGAGGATTCCGCGTGACAAGTTTCACGGAATGACTGGCAGCGCTCGAGATGAGACGGGAGATCGGTCCGTCTCTCTCTCGTTATACCTGCGATCGCGCTCGTGAGGTTTTGGTGTGACACAAGTTTCTGAACATGTCACCCGACTAAAACGATTTTAAAGACGTTATCACGTCAAAAATGTGTCGGGGTTAATATTTTTTTAATTCATTGAAGTATATCTACAGCAACAGAGATATACACGAAAATATGGCTAATGGTATGGCTGAATGTGTAAATAACTGTAAAACCATAGCTATATCCCTCACGGGGTAAATAAAGTGTAGGTATGTGATGATGAGAAATCTAGCTTGGTCTATTTCTTCTTTCCGGGTCTGCCACGAGTGTGTTAAAATTTATATGATTCCTGAATGTGTAATGTGTAAATGAATGTAACACCACGTCTGGGTAGGCAGAGCACCAAAGGTATATGTTGTCTATAAGTACCTTTCTTCTTTTGCCCAGGGGAAATCTCTCCTTTCTTCATGGATTCTTTCGCCCCGTGTGTATTCAGGACAAGGGATATGTGAGACTCCCTATCTAAAATCTCCCGGGTGTTCTGTGACGGATTTGTTCGGTTCCCGTAACCCCCGGGGGGTTATGGAAACCGAACAAATGCGTGTGACACAAACGTGTGACACAACCGGGACCGTTACTTAAGTAGTGCCTAACATTTATCTGGGTGTCTATCTGTGGGTTATTGCGGGACTATAGCTATTAAACTAATGATTTTGATTATTGGTTTTGCCAAAGCAGACTTGATCGAGTGTTCTAACCATGGAAAGTATGCTGAGAGGGTGATAAAACGTACCTATGTGATTTCTTTTTCTAATATTGATATCTACCCGTGCAAGCCGGGGCAGGCGACTAGTCAAAAGTAAACCGCATTCCGTAATGGTTACAAAAAAAACGATATTCGATAACCAGGATATCAGTGAAACAAACAAGTGTTTGAAGAAATCAAGAATGGAGATGGACACGTCTATTGGAATGTGCTATTTCATCTTCACCTCTCTTTTTACCTTGTAATAAAATAAAGGAAGATAGGTAACAATTTATTGGTTCCTTATTTAAGATTGTCGGTACAGTTCCCAGTGTGATAGAATGAGACAGAATACAGTCCCTCATTTTTCCCATTTTCTATGCGTAAATAGCCTCCTGCTACTTGATGATCTCCTGTTACTTTTCTTTTACCAAATGCTGCAATCGCAATGCAGGTATGGGAATCCAATTTAGAAAGGGAACAAATCCCGGACCGTCTTGGTAATATTTATTTGTCACAAGTGTAAAGTTAAATCCTTAACGCATCCACACGTACTACGTCGTGTACATACATGTAGAAAATAAACAATTTGTTACAATTTTTTTTTCCAAGGATGATAAGGTCTTTGTTGGATAAGATACTTATAAAATTAAATAAATTAGGTATTAACAAAATTTAACATCCAATATTTAGTTTCGTAATTCAGCATTAAAGTTCTTAATATCCGTCATGTTTTCGTTATCCTGCAATAGCTTGCGCTTTACCACAACTTTCCTGATGTTAAGTAGTAATGTGGACTGCGATGGAACGCGCTTGCCTAATATACCGATTCATTCGTGATTACAAATGATTTTCGGTGAGGAGGTAGCAGTAGAAATAGGGTCCATATAGATAGTAATCCTGTAAGAGCAACTATTCTAACCCACCCACTCAAATGGTGTCACCAGACATCGCACCACGGCTTTGCTTTTTAATACTATCGTTTTCGTTAATATTTTTTCGAATTTGTTCGAATAATAATTAAAAACTTGAAAAAAAAAATTGTTTTGTTTGTTATCGAGGTATATAAAGGCTTTTGTTAAGTGCTTGATTTTTACGTTATGGGAGTAGTGATTGAGGATGGATGAAGACCTTTTGCAGAGGAGTCCTCTTTTTAACATGTTTCTCTGCTCATGTTATAGTAGATACTCAACTACACTAGGTCAGTAAGCACTTAAGTAATTCGATACAAAAATATGCATTCGAATATAGTAAAACAAACAATCTTATGTATGAATCAATCACACCAGTTAAACTAAAATAATTACCTAATACCACACTCACTTCCGTTTTTAAGTAAAAAGTACACATTTCGGTTCATCAACACTTAGTGTTATGATGTTACAAATTTCTACAACGATACACAGACACATTGACAGACGCGTCAAACTCATCTCCATAACAAATATTTCTTCAGGGGTAAATGTGAGATTGGTTCTATATTTTATGAAATGTTTGGCGGGAAAACCGTACTCTGACCAGGATAACAGAATAACGAAAAGGTGTTTGATGGAGTTTATAGACACGCCTATTTACGTGGGTTGATGGGAGTGAACATTTACTTAGGTAGGCGTGTCCCTATTCACAAGAAATAACAAATGTCCTTCAGATTGATGGAGTCCTAGTATCATTCAGAGCTAAAAATAGATCTTGTTAGAACGGCGATCTCAAAATTTCGTAGAATCCTGCGACAGAAGCCTGATTTCCTGATTATGTTTTTGTAATTACGTACCTACGTTGTAATGTGATAAATCATAATTTATAAAGCTAATTGTTTCATAAACGTGACCCTGCTTTGACTTCACTTTGTAATATAAGACGGACATATTACTGAGCTTCCTATACTTACAATAGTATACAACATAATTATATGAACATAGTTCTAGTTGGGCGCCAATAAATCGTATATTATCCATTAATAAGGTGCATTATCGTTATAACTAATCTGTTAGGCCTTCCACCCTGTACAGGTACAGGATGGAAGGCCTAACCGATTAGTAGGGTAATGAAGATTTATATGGTTTTTAAAAGAATGTATAGGTACCTAAAGTATATGGTAAAATAGTAGATATTATTTTACTCGTGAGACACCGGTGTGGGTTATGAAGTTAAGTAGAATTACTAAAGTTAAAATTCAACGACAACGAATGAGTTAATTTTTAAACTTCTCAACTTCCTGAAAAAACCTAACTCAAAGAAAGAATTTGAAATTTCCCTCAAAAATATTCCAAGTTTCATTGGTCGAAGCAATATGAGTTATAAATAAAGTAGGTGCTTACCTGCTTAGTAACAGCAAAAATGTATAGTTAAGTGCGAAAGAGTGAGATGAATATCTTTAGCCTCGTTTCCAAATCTTAAACAACTCACCTCCTTACACTAAATGATCGCCTAGTACTTTGTTATCCCACTGGACGTCGTAATTCAAGGAAAAGACAGTACAAAGCCCCAAGTACGTTAACTGAATCACCCTACTATATACAGTTTCCTATTTTGAACCGACGTCTGAAATAAAAAGGAGGAAGTTTTATATCCACCTCACATTTTTTTCAGAGGTCGGTACACTTTACATGATGACATAGGCGTAACATAAAATGTTTTCTAAGTATGGCTTACCACTGTCAAAAGGGAAGGGGGTGTTTTGTTCCCCTCCCAACACTTACAATGTTTAAATATACCTTGTAAGGTGTAAGTGTTTTTAGATAAATTGTATGAGTTATAAAACTGTAGGTATGAAATAAAAGTTCGAGAGAAAAGTATGGGGTGCACTGTGCACAATAAAAAATGTGAAAGATTGAATCAAAATAAAAAAGAACTGAATTATAAAAAACGAAACAATTTACTTCTATTATTAAATCGGTAGATTCGACAATACCTACTTAGGACTAAAAGATTTGTGCGATGTTAGCACTGAGTTAAATTAAAAGATATAAATGCTATGTTACACCTTGTAGAATACGGTTTCTTTTAAAAAAAAAACTTTGAATAAGTTAAAAACATCAACGATTTACCACAGCAGCAGTGTTCTGGTTAGGTATTTTATTGAGTTCATTGCCCGCCCCGGCGCGGCGGCTTGGCACGGGTAATTAGCGTCTAATCACAATTTAATCTCTCTACTTTTATGATAGTTGAGAGAAGACCGGTGTTTAGCAATGGGACACTAAAAGGGTTGTCACAGATACATATTACACAATCACGCCTTACTCTGATGCCAAACCAAGCGGCGTTATATTTAGGTAGTTCGCAACGAAATAACAACACCAGACTGGCTAGAGTCTGTAGGAAAATTTTACTATTGTGATAACTTACTAAAATATACCAACAACAGTTATTTAGCTAACACAGTTATAGCTAGTAATTAAGCTAAGTAGTTAAGAGTAGGTATTAAAACTATAATTCCGTTCAATCTAGGTACTATGCTTTGATCAATCTAAAGCTATTTTTTGCTTCATAAATTTACAAACAAATTGTCAGTATTATCACACATACTTAAAATACAAATTACTATTGAGACATGATGTTTAACCAACGTGGGTCTCTCTTATCACTTCCTTTGTTCTTTTCCACTGACGCAAATGGAAAAAGGAAATCGACGTTATGTGTAACTAGCGACCCGCCCCAGCTTCGCACGGGTGCAATGTGTTATACTTATAAACCTTCCTCTGTTTTACTTTGTTTTATACTATGTAGTGAAGTGTTTAATTTTAATAAGATAATAGTTAATACAATAGACTGTGTTTTTTTAATTTAAATAATGGAATGGAATGCGATATGATGGCGGAATTGTTGTCGAACAAAAGTCAAATTTGGCGCCGAAACGACAAGGCGGCAAAAATATTGTAAGTACACCTTTAGCGGTACGTTGGCCACCCTGTATCCGTATCAATCATACTTTTTCTCTGTTCTAAGTATGTAGTTGTCATACCAACTCCTCGTCTAACTTCTCTCCTGGTAGTCAAGTACAAACTTTTAATCAATAATTGTTTATGGCGCATGTCTACTGAGTAAGATAATCAAAAGTAATTTTCATTATGTATTTTTAATGTATAGAACAGAGTTTTATGAATCCAACTCTTACATACATATTTAATTCTAGAAATAGAACGAATAAAGAGTAATTTGTATTTTATTTGCGTAGTAAAATGATAAAAGTATCTAACGCAGTATCTACCTATATATTTTACCTGAATTGAGGATGAAGGATGCGCAATGTTGTCGACTTTCGTTTTCAACTTAGTACGCATTTATCGGTTCGTCATATTTGGATTTGTAATGGTTTTAATTGTTTTGAAATTTGTTTAGGCTCTCCGCAGGCTAGACGTCCAGCAGGGCCTAGTTTTCGCGGGTCATTTAGTACGAAACCAACTGGAATTCGGCCTAAGAACAAAAAATCATAAACCTGTTAAAAACTCATTAATAGTTATTCTAAAAGTATCACCTACTAGCAGCCCTCCACGACCCGGCTTATTTACCAAATAAAAAAAATATTTATAAGTGAGATAAGCTTGGTATCTATCTAGGCTTTTGTAGTTGGTCGATATACCTAATTTTGGTTAAGCCTACCCCGCGAGGGGATACAGGCTGGATCTCACACTCAATTGCACGTACAGGAACGGGTAGCAAAAGTGTATTTTCGAATGCTTATTCTTACACTTTAATTTACTCATGATAACTTTTGTATAATACTATTATGGAAGTGGGTAACAGGATTGGAAGGCAACGACTATGGACGTTTGATTTTGAATTTCATTAAAAGTTCTTATATGAATTATTTACAATCCTTAACAATAGGTAGGTACACCGCTTTGCTTTAATTTTAATGGCTTCTGGTATCTTTTTTACGCTTTGGCTAACATTATCAAAGTTCCATACGGATCCCTAACTTTTGTATTATATAAAAGTACGTTACCTACTCGATAAAGACAGTAGAAAATATTTTTTAAATAGGTCCACTTAAAATTTTAAGTTAAATCTGGAGCATGCAATTAAATATTAATTTCCGTTATATAATATAACATTGTACCACTTATTGCAGTTTACAAAACATCCGACATTAAAGTTAAAAAAAATTTAGTTCCAAGTTCCCGAGTTCTACTTTTAGTTTATATGTCGCAGTGTAATTTTTCCTCCCGCAGATACGCAGCAAAGTTTATTCGTGAATAACTTTATCCGCAACAAACTTTGTTCGTAACTCTACCAGGAGATCAGTTTAATAGAAGAGGTTAACAATTCATTTCGCAACGAACAACCAATTTTGAACTGTCTGCCGTTCGTATTAAGAGTGATTTACATTTCAGATCTGAAAGAGGCGGAGCGAAGGCGGGCGGCGCCCACACTTTCGAGGACATAAAACACACGGTCGAGAAATGATGAACAAATTGTATTACCCGACAAAATATGAAAGAAACATGACTTTTGACGTGAAATAACGAATAGATATTAATTTTAAAGGAGATCATAATTAGTTGTCTGCTTTTATTTTTAAACCCCGAGTAAAACAGCGATGTTATAGATTGACGTCATCTTTATACAAGTTTGAAGCCACATAGCGTCAAAACTGTTCGCAAACTAAAGTGTAGTATTTTTCTTCAAAAATACTGTAGTATTTTTCTTTATATCAGTCAAAATAAAGAACACCAAATTTTTCACAACTCTATAAGACGAGGTTGTAGAAACATCTTTACACATCGTCGCGCGCTAGTCTAGGTCTACGATCTCGATGACGCGCGCGCGACTCGATGCTATAGGATATTCCCATTTACATCGCTTCCACATCTCCCGCCATTATTCATTGACGTAGGTGACACATCTTGCACTCCACACTAAGTTTTTTTATGATGTATTACATTAATATGATACAACTCATGATACCCTGATAGGAGAGTCTGTAAGATTGGTATAGTGAGAGCGTATCCGAACCGTGCTTGTTCATATTTCCTGCACTAAAGCAGTCTGCGAGAAAAAGAAATATTTTTTGTAGGACCATAATATTAGATAATATTAGGTAATATTAGGTATTTAGGTAATATTAGGTATTTAGGTACCTATTTAGGTAGGTTCATAAATAATGACATAGTATTCCTCTACATAAAATGACATAATTATCTTATTTTTCAAATGCAAGTGTGTGTGAGTGTTGATGTTGTTACCACGTAGGTATCTCAATAACTACTCAACCATTTATAATGTAATTTGAAGAGTAGATAGTGTAGATTCTAGAATAGGAAAAAGGCTAATAACATTAGGAAATCATCTCCTAAGGCTAAATTGAGTAATAAAGTTTGCAGCAAAGATTTTATACCTTGGTCCTATTTACATGAAATTGGGGAAACCTTAAAACAAATAATGGAACAAATATTCATTATTGACGTGACAACGTCTTATAAATTGGTTTGCCGGGTGACACTTCAAGAAACTGCGTTACGCTCCGCTCACGTTATGCGCTCACAATGAGAGCGAGTGAGAGGCACGCGTCCCTTCCACTCGGGCATGGTTAGCCCACCTAAGAGCGAGAGAGACAGACATAAAAAGTGAAAGGCACGCGTCCCTTCCACTCGAGCACAGTTAGCCCGCCTAAGAGCGAGATTCTTTGTATAAATTAATGTTTTAAATATAATTCTTTGTATAAATAAATGTTTTAAATTGTTACTATTATTTCATCCTTCTTCCTACTATACGAATGAATATTCACATTAAAATTATTTTACCACTCAAAGTCGTTGTCACGTAAAACTTTCGCCCGTATACCGACTTTACAGGCAACCAATTTTTTTTTTACAAAACTATCTCCAGGGAGTGGTAAAATGATTCTATGGAACATTTCTAATCCATCCATAGTCCGATTCAAATTTGGTGTAAATAAATAAATTTCTATTATATCTTTTTAGAACACAGGTTTTCTTTAGTTTACTCGCGACTTTTTTATTATGACCGATATGCGTGGGCTATCCATAACTGAAAAGGTACCAGGCGCTAAGATATTGTAGGAGATTAACTTAGTGAGGTATCACGTTGTTGCTTTATAACATTATATGGACCTACCTATATTTTCTGTTACCTACCTAACTACCTGTCCTGTGTTTGGTAATCCCGAACTGTTTGTAGTAAATAAGCAGTTTCAGGTGCCATTGCACCATGCGTTGATTCAATAATATCTTTTGGGTTTATTATTTGCATAAAGGCTCGTTTAAAAGCCTCTGCAAACTGAGTATTAGAAAAAAAATCAGCAAGTTGAATTCAAAAATATTAAGCCCCTGAGTAATTCACAAATTATAAAACTGAAGGAATATTTGGACAAAACGCCAATTTTTAAACAATTAGGTACTGGATGTTACAAACAGCTTTTTTTAAGTTTTGAACAATTGAGCAACTTTCAGCTGGGTGGGAATTTATTAACCGCAAAAATCAAAGCAAAATGAATAAGGCAAATTGAAAAAGGCATTAGAAGCAATTTACGTTATTTTATTTTTCACGTCTTATCCATACTCAGTTTTCATTCATTCCAACCACCTGTTGTGCCACCAGTGAGCTATGAATATTTTTCTGCATTTTTCTACGTATACCACGTTGTTCGAAAAAACTTCCTCTTGTTTACTGCGATCCTAGTACCGTTGGCGAGTTGATCGCTGGTTCTGGGAAAAAACTGCTGGGGCGGCCGCTTCCATCAATGGGGGCGGTGTTGTTAAATTGTGAAACTAAACAGTCAGACAAAGCTATGCTATTTCCGGTTCTATATTTATAATTATTATTAGACCCGAAATGGTGTATTGAATATTGCAATCAAGTTTTACATATTCCTTTCCTTTACACTTATTACTTAGGCAATTTAAGTACCTACAAGTAAAGTTCATTTTCACGATCCCTTTAGTGTCCCACAGTTGAACACGGATTTGAATTTATTAGTTGATGAAATTAGCCCAAATTTACAAACGCTGGCTAAGTGCGGGTAGATGAAGTGTTCTCAACTGGTTATTTCTTAGACATGCCGGTATCCTCAAGATGTTTCTCTATACCGGTACAGAACTCTGGTGACAAAAATTTTCATACTAACATAACGTGTATGAACGATATAGGATCGAACCCCTTTAAATTGAATTGCATAGAGCTATTAATATGAACCTACTGAACTGGCGAATAGTTAGTTTTGGGTTTAAAGACTGTTAAAGTTTTATTCACTTACAAAATACTTAGTGTGTTATAGTGTTTAAAAAGCTGCTTGTAATATGTCACACGTAATTATTTTGTAACTTTGTGTTCTGTTTAACTTATTAGGTAGTTAAGCAATGAAGGAAATATTGTAAACTTGAATAAAAAATATATATTCAGCGTACCTACTTATGTTTTATCAAATAACTATTTTCATTTCTTTTACTATTTTTTGGCTTTCTTGACCTCGCAATACCAACACTTGAAATAATAGCAGTTAAACTTACTAAGTGACACATATTAGGTGCACATACATACCACAAACTATTAGGAGTAAGCACGTTATCTAGTCTCAACTGGGCGCTATTTAATCATGCATCGCATCCACTTCACTTTAACCCTTTTTTTTAATGTCCCACGGCTGGCTTGGCACTGGGCTTGTCTCAACTACCTTACGAGTTGAGTATTTGCCTTAATCCACACACCATGGCCAAGTGCGGTTTGGTGGATGTCACATGTCCTCGAATTATTAGTTCTTAGACATGTCGGTTTCCTCACGATGATTTCCTTCAATAAAATTGAGCAGCGGCGTATGTTATTCACACAAAGATGTGTGGGCACGACTGAGAATCGAACCCGGAGCCTTATAAATCTATGGTGACGCCCGTACCGCTGCGCCACCGCTGCTCAAGTTTCTTTATAATAAGTGATATTAATTATAGTTTCTTACAAAGATTTATTACAAAATATCTAAGCTAGCATGATTAAAATTTTTGTCTAATACCTATATCTACCCGTGCGAAGCCGGGCCGGGCCACTAGTAAATGATAAAAGCCCTAACTTAGGCACAATGAATAACAGTTACGCGATATAAAGAATGTAGGTGAATATCGCTGTTGATGATTAACGCTGAACGACCTGAATTTGAAGTTTATTGTAATGGCCTTAGAGTCGCTTCTTCATTAAATATGTTTTAAAGTGATCCTTCCATTTATAGTACTATTAACTATTCTGTGGCATAACCGACAACCACAAGGGGTAAACGAGTTTTTGAATGGAGATTACGAATGGGCAAATGTAGCGGCAGCCCTCAGATAAGGCGGAGTGACGATATCAGAGTGTGGTTGGCAAGAACTGGATGAGAAAAGTTGCGGATCGTGCTCAGTGGCATGCTTTAAAAGAGACCTATGTCCAGCCTTGGACTTAGAATAGACGGATGATGATGCAGCTAGTACAGCTAACATAATGCAGCTAGCAAGTATCTAATGTAATTAACGCAACGCAAAATAAAATTCTTCAAACTTTCAGGAAGTACCTACTCTTGTAATAATATGGTATGCATCTGCTTAATTCAGATTTATCTCTAAAAATAATTCTAACATTTTCATTGGTCCAGGTTTAAGAAATAATGTAAACAGCTGCGGCTAACATGAATAAGCAACTGTAATGGAGTGAGATAGAATCTAACCTAACGTATTATAATGAATCACAGAGATCTGTATAGTCTGATATAGTCTCTTTCAATATCTGTTATCCTAGTATGTCTGGAAAAATAATCTTGATAACAGATAACATCGCACGTGGCAAGCAAGAGTCATTTGATAACAAATAACATCGCACATGGCAAGACTCAAATGTTTCATTTTACGAAAATAGTTTTAATAAACTAGTAGACATTTTAGTTTTATTTTTGAAGTGAAAACTTCTTTAGCGGCGTTGAGCACTTTTTCTGTAATGGGTATAAAATCTTAAACTCGCGTCAGGACACGTGACCCTGATCGAAAAAGTCGGAAAAAGCGTAAGACGGACGCAGGGCGCTTGCGCGAATGTTCGTGTATGTTACAGCGTGCCAGCCACGCGCATCCATGGATGGTGACAGCTGATGGCTCGACCATCTGTGTAGTGATCACATTGTTGTGTATTCGTAAAGTTGATTTTTCGGAGAGATAAACTTTTTAATGTAAAATAATTGTAATAGTTTTAAAGTGTTAAATTTTTAATGTAATATAAATTGTCATGTTTGTGTACGATAGCGCAATAAATGAATATTGTATTCTACCACATAAATGATAGTACTTTTATACTGATAAAGCAATTGGTGCAAAATTATTCCCTAACCATTCCAAAATATCAAACATGCTCAACGTTAATAATCAAGTTTTCACTTCTGCCGGCACTCCCGGAGTGCAACCCGTCGTTTTTTTAATGTTGAATAATGCCATATAGGTTCTTTTGTTTATTGCTGTTGATTTTGATTCGAAACGTCCCAATAGATAATTTACGGGTTCTACGAAAATTTTTCTAATATCGTTCTTAATGGTTTGCAACTAATAAGGTGAATTCACGTCCGCACGTGTACCCAATGGTGATGGTTATTATTGTTAATTAGAGAACCAGTTATGGACTATGAACTAGCCTTCCACCGGCGGCTTCAGTCGTGTGATCTAAATTTAAATCATTCCCAGCATTGGGATAGTAAGTAGTCTAGTCTTCTAAATAAGTTATCTTACAGTGCAAGAAATTTTAAATCGGAACAGTAGTATTTATTCCACTATTTATCCACTGCGGGGCATGTAAAGATGCGGATGGACAGTTATCTATAAAAGTTGTAATTATTAATGAGTTATTTTATTTCTTATCGACTGATGTCATTCTCATCTTACACATTCGACGAGGGCGCGCTGACGGCGCACGTCTTCGGACTCCTCGTCTGACATGGTTCAAGGGTCGAGGGGGAACCAGGGGGTCCAGGGGGTCCAGGGGGTCTAGAAGCGATCACCGGTCAAGAAATTATGTGGTATCGTGGGACACCAGGTAGGAACGAAGTTCCTTCGGCTAATAAAGAAAGAGGGAGAAAGAGAAAGATATTATAAATACACTACTCGCTTGTGTATGCGACTGTCGCGCCTGCGCACGTCTTATTTAACGGTTTTATTCCACGCATTCTTTTTTGCGGTTTTACTATCACATTTTTTTCAGTTCGGTCGCGCAGCAAAATCCCTGTCCCCTCCAAGCCTGCCGTGAGGAACTTCGTTCCAAAACTTCGTTCCAATAAAACTAAACATAACAAAGAAAATTATATGACAACAATTGTCAGAATTAGAAGAACAAAATAAGGTAAAACTCCTCCGTATCAATGTCGGTTGGTAGCGTACCAAGAAGGCTAACAGTATTGCCACGTTGAATGGCAACGCTCAATCTTTCTTTCACCTACGTTAGGTAGGCCAGCCTTCTTGAACGGTTCGAAACCATCCCACAAGGTTATATTTTCGCCGCTTGAGGATTTTTCCTGTAGCAGCAGCAGCACTGGCTTGTCCTGAAATAATTAATTACATTTTTAGATGAGGTAACATTATTATTTTCATAGGGAAACGGCATTAATACCATTGAAAAACACAAGAAGTTTTTACACCTTTACCAGGAGATCAGATTTATTAAGAGATGAAAATTCCATAACACATTTGAACTGTCTGTTGTTACGTCAGCAGGAAATTTTCACACTTCATTTTCATATCAGATTTGTCGAAGAGATGAGAATCAATAACACATCTGCGTAGTCCATACCTAACATAAGCGTTTATATGCTCTTTGGTCCATAACACACTATTTGAGCTGTCTTTTATGTTTACGCCACGCGCAAGAATATTCACACCTTTACTAGGAGATCAGATTTACTAAAGAGATGAAAATTCCATAAAACATGTGAAGTTTGAACTGACTGTTGTTACGTCAGCAGAAAATTTTCACACCTTTACTAGGAGATCAGATTTATCGAAGATATCAAAAATTCCATAACACATTTTTGATGTTACGTCAGCACGAAATTTTCACACCTTTACCAGGAGATAAGATTTATCGAAGAGATGAGAATCAAATAACACATTTGCGCTACGCGCTATCTGTTGTTATATTTGAAAAGAACTTTCACACCTTTACCAGGAGATCAGTACATTGAGGAGATGAAAATCAAATAACACATTCGCGCTGTCTTTGTTTATTATATCTGAAAATAAATTTTCACACCTTTACTAGGAGATCAGTATTGTTGAGGAGATAAAAGTTCTTTAGCACATTTCAGTTGTCAGCACATTTTCAGCTGTCAGTTATTGACTGAAATGAAATTTTCACACCTCTACCAGGAGATCATATTTATCGAAGAATTTAGTAATCTCATTCACAACACACGTAGTAGAGTTTGTTTACGGCAACATACTATTCGATCTGTTTGTTATGTTTCAAATTAACAGACAACCTATAAATAAAGTTCTTATCGAATGCGGAGGAATTATATTCCGACACTTTAATAAATTATAAAGTATCGGGAACAGATAGTAGATCATTTTGGTAATCACAAATCAAAAATAGAATTTTTAATTTTCTTACGATACCACTTTTAAAAATAGTTCTGGTATTTTACCTTTATTTTTACTATTAAATGTATTTGTAAAAAATATCTTATTGCCGTTCGAGCAATCAAACATTTGAATTTTAATATTAGGTACGAACATATTTAAATAGTTAGCTACCGACGAAAAAAAAAACCAGTGTACAAGTATTTGGGTAAAAGTTTGTGGTATCCTAGCGCTTAAATTTACTTAGGTCGGTAACTGTGGTGAAGGGTGAAAATTAGGAAAAGGGAAGCCGGAGCAAAAAAGTTCCTATGAAAATAATATCTCGTCAATACCGTCACTGATGTTACTATGGCGACCACGACCTCCTTATTATCGGTACTTATTTTTGATACATTTTAAAACTTTTAGGTTTTTATAACGAAGTAATTAATTCCTAAAGGGAAGCCGATTGGAATCGCTTTTAAGAACTCTTCGCCACGGGTAGGTAACTGTATGTATGTAAAAGTATTAGGTACTTATTATTGTCTGTGATTTGATATTTTCTGCTGACAGTATTTTGGCTTGGTTTTTGGTATGAATGTAGCCAGGCCAGTCCTATTACTATTTGAAACAAAATATAACTTACTAGTGACTCACCCGGCAAAAAAAAATCACATTCTTGGCAGACTTTTCCTGCTTAGAACACTCGATCAAGTCTCCTCTAGCAAAATCAAAATCATTCGTTTTAAGCTTTGATGCCGCAATAACCCACAGCTAGAAACATAGATAAATTTTAGGTATCTACATATGTAACGGTCGCATTTTGTCACATGTGGTTCCCGTTGACCCTCCTGGCACAAATGTTTGACGGATTATCCGGGAGGTTTTAGTGGATGGGTACCCTTTGGGAGTCCCACATCCCTCCTGCCCTTCGCCCACACGGGTTAGGGAAATCCATAAAAGATTTCCTTCCAGCCGAAGAAAGGTACATATATAATAGACTAAGGTAGCCGCTCTGCCTATCCCGCGTGAAGAATATAGCCGTGGTATTACACTTAAGTATTTACAAATACAGGAACGATTAGCCAAATTTTACGTGTATATCCCTGTTGTTGTAGATATAATTCTATAATTTAAAATTTTTAAGAACCCCTATACATTTTTTTGTTAAGAATCATCTCTATTACTTCATCTTTCTATTTAAAAAAAACGCATAATAATCGATCGCGCTACGTAGCAACAAACTTACACACAGATACACAAAATACAAATACACAAATACATGCCGCAAACTTATAACAACCCTTTTTTACTAGGTACTGCCTCAGACATAGACTGCTCTGATCGTTAAAAATCAATTTTGATAAATATTATAGGTACCTACCTACTCATGACAAATTTTAAATGTTATGTTCAATTTGAATCATTCAAAAAGTAATTTACAGGTTTTTTTCTTAAATATAAAGAGATTTCTTTAGATTAGGATTAATACCAAGGTTCGAATAATGTAGTCTAGTTTGTACCGGCGCGGCGGCGTTACAATTGCATATTATATTAAGAAAAAGCAGTTATTGTGACGTATCTTTAATAGTTAGGGTACATGGTACTCAGACCTCTAATGTAAATAGTTTCCGCAGTGTACGCGATTGCTTTCCTTATATTTTTTCACCTTGGGTTATATGTATTATCGAAATTTTTATACGGAACCTTAATTTATATTAGCAAAAAAATGTTACCTATGTTACTCAGTAAGATAGTAGCTTTCTAATGATAAAAAACATTTTAAAAACAGTAGTTTTTGAGCCTATCGTATCAAACATATGAAGAAAAAAACAATCAAATCTTTTCTCTTTATAGTAAATAGTCTAGATAAAATATATGCTAATAAATTAAGGTAATTTTCAAATAACTTCTGTGCATGCGCGAGATGGAGCAGTTAGGCAAACATTAAGAGTGAGGCATCAATATATTAAACAACTTCTCTTCATATTGCCTACGTCACTGGAAGTAGTGTACCAGGGTTACAGAATTTCCTGACCTTACATAAACTCTACTACCAACGTAAGCACACAAAAGATGAGTCCGCATTAGCAATATTTCTTCGCGGCTCTGTGACCGTGACAAAGCTGACTAGTGTCTGTACTAATGGTACGGACGGTGCTATGGTTTTGTCACGTTCAAATATCACAGGTCGGGGGCCGATCCATCCAAAGTGTATTTTTTTAAATGATGTCCGGCGCTCATTGGCGTGATACGTCCACTCTGATATTTTTGTCACACGTACAAAACTGCTTGCCTTTGCACTGGTACTTAAACAGGATTGGATAGCGAAAGAGCAGGACAAGACAAGAAAACACTTGCTTCTCCACTACCCACACCTCTCCAAGGTATTATAGCAACAACGTTTTTGAAGGTGATAAAGATCATCAATTTGTGTCGATGAGTAATTAATTCAAGTATTCAGACGTTATTCGTCCTAAAAATGTTAAAAAGTACCTATATTTTTTTAGAACTTTATTGCAATAAGGAAATAGATACTGTGGAATCCTAAGCACACATTAACAAAATTTTAGAAAAAAGTAGATATATTTGGACCAAAATACATAAACAATTTGCGGTGCATCAGTACAAGACTGTATTGATGCACCGCAACGATTGATCCAATGCAACCTCCACCGGTCCACACTATCCGTGACAAGTCCGCAACGATGTCACAGTGGTTGGTTCCGCAAAATGTCACTAATGTGGACCTAACTTTATATTATATGAAAACTAATGAAATACCACATGCGCGAGATGAGAGAGAGGCGCAAACATTAAAGAGGGAGACAGCATAAACAACTCCGCTTGTTCTGATTGCCTACGTCACTGGATGTAATGTACTAGGGCTACAGAATAACTGACCTTGCTTAAACTTTACTACGTTAGCACAAGTGTAAAGTATTCACGTGACGTAAGTTCACGATCATTATTAAATCTCACGACTTATAGGTCTTACGAATTAGTTTATCATCGTTATAGCATTACTCTGAATCCTTACACAAAAAATCGGTGAGTGAGACTTTTAAATAGCGATTATTTTATACAGGCATGCTTTGATTATCTGAAGATTGCGGTCACCTAGTTAGTACGCTCGAGACCCACTCACGTTACCTAATGAATATCATCTGCGTATAGTAAATGATGAGAATTATTAAGATAGACGCACATGTCATTTATGTATAGAGAAAAGAGTACAGGACCAAGATGGGATCCCTGAGGAACGCCAGAGGGAACAGGAAGGTAGCTAGAGCAATTTTTGCAAAATTATTTTTTGTTTATTTCATAGTCTTATTTCAATATTAAGCTGGTTTTTAGTTATTTACGAACGGTAACGTAACTAATGTAGATAAAGCCTGACTCTACCCACATGTGTCACATAATATTCTACATGATAGGCCTACAGCAGTCCACTCTGGCCAATGACCACTACGCTATTTCACACTGTCTAGTTGCATTTAACTACCTATAATCTTAATATTCTTAAACTTCTAAACTAGTACGAACTATTTTTTACCTAAACATAGTAGGTACCACAACCTTCATGCAGATGTGCCTATCTCTAAAATTATTCCAAATAATGTAAACATGCACCAAATATGAATAATTAAGTTTGATAGAGTGAGACAGAATTCAATCTTGGCCCTCATTTGCATAAACAAGTCAGCTCCTGAAACATGCTGGTCCCCTTGTACTATAGATTACCGAATATCACAAAGCAAGGACGTGGACGTTGCCGTTTGGTCCACATTACGTCATAATGGATCTCGACGGCAACGTCGCGTCGATGACAAATCTCTTTGCCCTCGTTTGCAATCCTATGCGTAATATGCGTATACAAATCAGCTCCTGATATGTGCTGGTCCCCTAGTACTATAGCTTACCGAATGTCGCAATGCAAGGACGGGGACGTTGCCGTTCAATCTCATTACGTCATCACAATGAATCTCGACGGCAACGTCGCGTCGATAACAGTTAGGTACTAAATGTGGTACTTTTTCATATCTTTTTAAATTGTAAGAGGCCCAATTGTTACCTACTGCAACCATAAATAACGAAATATCTAAAAAAATCGATGTCCTATGGTTGGTACCTACAAATAGATAGGTACTTACATGAAAAAATTAATCAACCGTCGCCGATAAAGAGCAGCCTATCGCTCAGTGAAGCGGTTTTGCGGAAGGATCCGAAGAGCTATGTAACTTCAGGCTAGGGTAGGTGTACATTTAATCCTGTGCTCATGTCAGTGCACCTAATGAATATCGCCAATTAGTGCACGATCATTGCAGTATGTATATTGGAACTCAGTAATAAGTATAGGAATCTAGGTTATAGCGATGGGTGCTACTTGATTTAGTAATTAGGACGATAGCCTGACCACTGCTAATCACAAATAAAATGTTAGGAGGTAATTCGCCCACCACAACACTCTCGCAAGAAATTTTGCTTATGTTTTTAATCTCAGTGTTATCATAAATTAATATATCAAAAAGCATAAAATTGGTTACGCTGACTATCTATAATTTAATAATAAATTTCAAATAATTATCTGTGACCACGGTATAAAGTTCCTTTTTCTAAGTACTGTACTGCACTAAAGGAAAAATAGTTTGTCTGCGATCAAAATACGTAACGTGAATTAATTTTTCAAAACGAAATTGCATCGAATTCTAGCAATGAAGCATAGCGGAAATATGTGTTTCGTTGCACATGCGTCCACCCAAACTAAACTTAGGTATTATGCATTACCACAACAGAACAGTGACAAATGCACGAATATAAATAACCGCTAAAATGTGTATATTTTGTACAAAATTTGCAATGTGGTGCAAACCTGATCATAAATACCTAAAGAATACTGTTGTTGCAAATATATGAAATATGTTCCACCACTTTAAAAATCAACATGAAATCAAAATGCAAGTGATATTCCCGAGTCCAAACTAACTTAAATGTTAATAAGTTTTCAACGAATCAAAAAAAGTCCAGATTGACCGACAATCATAAAATAAAATATTAAACGGTGACGCCGGAGACTGTATAAATCAACATAGTTAGGTTATTAAAATCACAAAAAACCAGCCACATGCATGTCGTGTTTCTATATTATGAAATTATAAAAAAAAATTGAAAGAAAAAAGGAACCACCTTCTAGAAAGTTAAAAATTATATTTACATACATTCGTTGATTCAAGTTGTGATATTCAGGACGTAACTAAACATTTATGGGATATTAGCATCGTTCTCAATCATCAGATGTAAATATTACGAGTAAGTACTTTTCTTTACTACTTACTGTCTATAATGTTTTAGAGGCGGTTTTTATTTTGTTTGAGATTGCTTCACACATTTTTTTGTGGTGCACCCCATACTTTCCCCGAATTTTTGTAAATTATTAGGTATGAAATTCAGTTAAAACGATACCCCACATGGTATTTTAATAATGGAAAGTACCTAGGGGTGCTTCATGATTTAGGCTCTATTTCTAAACAATGAAAATAAACGTGGTGCAGCCACTCTATTGGTTATTTGTATACTTATTTGAACTTCTGTTTTAACGTTCTGTTTCTTTTTAAGTAACTTCACAGACTACTAAGAGAACCTTTTTTTTTTTTTTTTTTTTTTTTTTCCGAGGGGAAATCCTTCATGGATCCCCCCACCCCAAGTGGGCGTAAGGTGGGGGGTATGTGGGACTCCCTAAGGGTACCCACTAAAACCCCTCGGGTGTTCCATCTCACACCTACGCCAAGGGTCACGGGAACACGAGATACTTCCGCAACCCTCGGCTGGTGATGGCCCGCCTCTGCGGGCCCCTGCACGTCAGGGATGTTCCCTGCTACATCTAAAGGAGGCGCGCGTGGAACACTTCGCGCCGCCACCTTGGGTCCTGATATATATTGGGGGTGATAGATGTGCCCGAATCCATCACCCCTGGACCCGTTTAAGGGGGCTGGAAGAGGGCATTATCTGCCCTCCGCCGACGCCCGGTGCGCCTGCTGCGAATCGGGTTAGGAGACGAGATCTCTCTTTCCCTTTCCGCAGCCTCCTTCTGCGACATAACTATTTCGCAGAAGGATACCACCGCATCCCAGGACTCCTCGCTACCGACCATCGAACATATGATGGCCGGCAGCGACAAGTCACTGCCTACACCTAAAACAAGGGCACAGCGCGGCTCCTCCCAAGCCGTACACTCTACCAGCGTATGCCGCGCTGTGTCCTCCCGGCAGTCGACGCAGTGGTGGCACCGTGCGTCCGGTTCCCTGTTTATGCGACACAGGTACCTTCCAAAACAGCCATGCCCAGTAAGCACCTGTGTCACTCGGAACGACAGGGAACCA
The DNA here is from genome assembly GCA_936450015.1 of Meganola albula. Lineage (NCBI taxonomy): Eukaryota > Metazoa > Arthropoda > Insecta > Lepidoptera > Nolidae > Meganola > Meganola albula. Next base: position 10,512,744 of record OW388142.1, on the reverse strand, counting down.
TGTCTCCTCTCGAGCCACTGGTTGAGTACCGGCCGGACCGCCTCGATAGTGGCGAGACCTGCAGTAGGGCGTGAGAGCCTGTCTCGCCAATCCGCCACTAGGACCCCGCGAAGGTGCGACCGACGTAGCTCCATCTGTCGCTGTATCGGCCTTTCGCCTCGCGCCCGCGCTTCCTCACGCCACTGGTATAGTGACGCAAGTACTTTCGCCTCCAGGTCCCAGGGCGGGGATCCGGCCAGTACACAAGCCGCCTCATAGGAGATCGTGCGATATCCTCTGATGACTCTGACGGCCATAGCTCTCTGCGGTCTGCGCAGAACAGCAATGCTACCGGCCGTCAGGTCAGCTGCCCAGATTGGAGCCCCATACAGAGCTATTGATCTCACGATCCCCATGTAGAGGCGCCTACAAGCGGCGCTCGGCCCCCCTAGGTTGGGAAGCAACGTTGATAGAGCCCCAACCGCGCGTAGCAGCTTAGGGGCCAGTTGCCGGAAGTGGGGCCCAAAATCCCAGCGGCTGTCGAGCACTAGTCCTAGGTACTTCATAGTAGGCTCGACAGCGATTCGGGCCCCCCCGACTATTATGTGTGCGCCAGGTGGTGGTGCACGCCGTGGGCCATGAAAGACCATAGCCTCAGACTTGTTGAGGGCTACCTCCAGGCCCAGGCGCCGTATGCGACTCACCACCTGTGACACCGCAGCAGTCGCCAGCAACGCTGCTTCCCTAAACGACCTCTCCCGGGCGGTGACTAACGTGTCGTCCGCATAACACGTCAGATCTACGCCCGACTGGAAGCCGGCCCTCAGCACCCAGTCGTATCCGATGTTCCACAGGAGCGGACCCACAACTGAACCCTGTGGAACACCGCACGACATACGGCGCTGATTTCTACCATCGCGACCCATGTAGGTGACACATCTTTCGGATAGATAGGCCCCAACAACACGGCAGAGGTAAGCAGGCACCCTATGGTATCGCAATGCTTCCCTAATACAGCTCCAGGGAAGGGTGTTAAAGGCGTTGGAGATATCCAATGACACCGCCAGCATTACCCCCCCCTGAGACAATGCTTCCTCTGCCAAGACTCTCACTCGCGAAAGTGCGTGAATGGTGGAGCGCCCATGTCGAAAGCCGAACTGGCATTCGTCCAGGTCCGGTCCCTCCCTGCTCAAGTGGCTGACGAGGCGGGCAGCGATAATTCGCTCAAACAGCTTAGCCACCTCGTCCAGCAGCACTATGGGTCGGTAAGCGGACGGTGAGTCCGCAGGGCGCCCCTCCTTCTTGAGCAGGACCAGACGACCAGATTTCCACAGAGTGGGAAACTGGCCCTGCTCAAGGCACGCTGTGTAGAGTCTTCTCAGCTGGGGCTCTAACTCCTTTAGAGCAAGGGCTAATACTTGGCCGTGGACACCGTCAGGCCCCGGAGCCACATTTTTGGCTCGGAGCCGTCGCACGGCTGCCCCCATCTCTGCTTGTGTCACCTCTGGGACGCTAATGGCAGTCTCTTCTGTAGGCTCTGCGGTTGCGGGATCAAACATCGACGGCGGGGTGTGCTCCGCTCTTGCTGGGAAGAGGGTTGCAACTACCTGCTCCAGCAGCGCAGGTTGGAGACTTTCCGTTAGTGGAGGCGCAGCGGCTCGAAGTTTTCCTCGAACTGCCCGATAAGGGCGCCCCCACGGATCCCCGTCTAAAGTCTCCAACATCTCCACCCTGGCTTGCGTTCTCGCCTCGGTGATAGCAAGACACAGAGCCTCTTTTGCCGCGCGATATGCATCATACAGCGCGGCTTCTTCTACAGGGACCCGTCGACGTCTTCTCCGGTATCTGGTGTAGTGACGCCTAACCGCAACACACGTGACGCGCAGCTGTGCAATTTCAGCAGACCACCAGTACACCCAACGGTTTGCTGATTGGGCGTGGACTCGGGGCATAGACGCGTCACAGATTTGCGTCATAGCTCCGCGGAACCACACCGCTTCCAGATCGACGTCGAGGGGTCCGTTTGTTGCTGACCCCCGGATCCAGGCCTGTACAATAGCAGCTTCCTCGAGAAGTTCCTTGTCGATGCGTTTACGTGCCCAGCGCGGACCGTCCCTGCGCGGGGTCCATGAGGTGCGGCCGCCAGTGGTTTGGGTAGAGACGTCGAAGCGGATATATCGGTGATCCGACAATGTCTCCACCTCCACGGCGACACGCCAGTCGCGGACACGACTTGCGACAGCTGGACTAGCCAACGAAATGTCCACTATGGAGCCGCCACGTTGCCGCACGCATGTGTAAACTGAACCCCGATTTAGGACGGTCAGACCAGTCGTGATCGCCCACTCCTCCAGCGCCTCACCCCTAGCATCGGTCACTGGGGATCCCCACGCCGCAGACTTGGCGTTGAGGTCTCCCAGCAGCAAAACCGGGTGAGGGTGGAATCGGCCTAAGACGGCACCTAGCTCGACAAGGAAATTCTCGAAGTCTGCAAGGCTCTTGTTGGGTGAAAAATACGCCCCGACGGTGCCGATTCCTCCCACGAGGGCGGCTACCCAGCCGTGACCTCTAGTGGGGTTCACAAGAGCCCCGCTAATTATCGCTACCAAGCCATCTATGTCTCCCACCCAGTTATCCCTGGGGGGAACAAAATACGGCTCGGCAACTACAGCCACGTGGATCGACCACTCTGCCATGCTCTGGAGTAAGAGATCCTGAGCTCTGGCACAGTGGTTGATATTGCCTTGGAGGAAATGGTATAGCGCCATTTATGCGCAATCCATTCCTTCCGCTCCATTCCTAGGCCCGGAATCGGGACTACTAGGTTGCAGGGGACGTGGGGTTTCCACGGCAGCTTTTGCTCTTCTTTTCTTATTTTGAGCGGGCGCCCCACATGCATTGCTTCCAACTCTGTGTCCAGCGGATCTCCCTGCTGCCGAGCAGAGGCTGCAGTTTGGCGCTGCGGAGCACTGGGCTGCCTTGTGGCCGGGCTGACCACAGCGATAACACTGCTCACTGCGGTCTGTTTCAGCAGTACAGCGTGCTCTAACATGCCCAGTTTCCAGGCATCGGTAGCACCGCAAAGCCCTGGGTTGCAGCAGCTTCACTCTTGCCGCGACCCATCCCACTAATAGACGCCCATTCTCGGCGATCTTATTTGCCGCCGCCACGGGACACCGCACCCAGATTGTACCGAGCCCGGAGGCATCGGTACGAATCTCACCAGTCCGCACGTTTTCGGGCGGACATCCGCTGGCATGGGCAACAGCCGTCAAGACCTCGACTGGCGTTGTCGAATCGTCCAGGCCACTGATGCGCACCTCTGCGGTCTTCACCGGCCTGGACACCTGGACGTCCTCCGAGTTAAGGACCTCCTTTAACTTGGCGGCCAGGATATCCGCTTTTTCATTGCTAGAGGCACCGGACACCTCTAAAAGCCGCGCCCCCGTGATTGCCGGCCTTATTGTGAATCCCGACGGTATGCCAAGATCAGGGAACGGGACCTTAGCTCTCGCCTCCGTTAGGACCGTCTTGTATGTTATGCCCCTCTCGATGGCTCCAGGCTGCAGCGTAATAACTACAGCCGAAGTGCGCGGAGCTCGGACTTTAGACGGACAGACTACTAAGAGAACCTAGAGTAACTTTTTGAGCAGAATATCTAAAAGCACGCCTGTTTTGGTTTAAATTCACACTCGGTAGGGACCATAGATTTACTGTAAACGTCAGTTTGCATGCTTAATCAATGGTAGAGACTATGTGGAAATAGCCGCAATTAACCGCTTAAAATTATATTTGGACTTCGTTTGGCAGTCTTTTATTTATTTTTTTATTTTATTTTATTTTGGTACAAACAGTCATCATTATATAAAGTGACTTAAATATTAACTTAATCTAAAGACCAAGAATACCCAAGAGAAACAATAACAATAATAATTACTGGAAATAGCTAGCGGACAAACTTTAAATATCTACTTATAAATTAAAAAGTAGAATTGGAAAAGAACAACGTTTACTTACATGAATGCTACAGTACTGTGGAGATTCCTGTTGTAATTGCAACATAAGTTTAGATTTTAGGGTGTTCAAAGAGTTGTCAATCATGAAATTCGTTGTTATATAACTTAAGCGAGCGAGTGATAAAGTTGTTACGAGTATAATTTTTATGAAGCAAGAGCGGTACGAAGGTTTTTAACTTTCGTGAGGAACGGACGGGAAGACGAGCGCGGGTTATGAAATTAATTTTTGAGAGTAATGTTGAAGAATCTACTTCTTCTTCTTCTTCTTTTAATTATGGCCTCTCAGAAATTATTCCGCAATTTTGCCAGTGTCAAGTTTAAATAAGTATATAAGTTTTTAAAGATTAGTAGTAAAAATCTTAAAAACTGCGACGTTCTAAGACGCCATTCGAAAACCTTAAGGTAGATACCAGTCTTGAAGAATCTATTTTGTTATTGAGAATTTTATAAAGGGTGACAATGTCGAACTGTCATTGCATGCCAGTCGCAGGATTATATACTTTTTGGGCAGACGCTTTTGCCAACTCTTACTACCCACAGACTACTAAGAGAACCTGTTAGTACTTAATCTGTGGACAGACGTTTACTCGTACTCAAGGTTCTCTTAGTAGTCTGTGCTCGTACTCCATGGCGTCTGACGCTATTAGTAATTTGTTGTAATAATGATTATAGTTATATCTTAACAAAATCATGGGATTTTGCTGAATATAATTAATATTACAATTTTATTATTGGATCCGAAGGTTTTCAACATCAGGTAAATACAAAATATGAGCAATACCAACAAGATACCAATATTAGTAATACATAGAAGTTTTCAGGGTCGAATGTCTTCAGAAACAAGTCTTGTATACAATCTAAATGACTCACATAATTCAAAACATAACGTTTTTTTGTAACCAGGATATTAATAACTAACCTAACCCTTCTCCATTATCCACCCACTGTAAAATTTTATTTAGATACCGTTATGTAATGAATTCAAAATATTTGACGGGCCGGTAGCGTGGTCGTTATGATACATGCTTTTCACGAAGCAGGTCGTCGGTTCGATTTCCACCCGAGACAAACTTTGTTTTAATATGTCTGTTTGTCTTGTGTCTGGGTGTTATCTATATTTATGTATGTATTTACAAAAGATAAGTAGTAAAATATGTTGTTTATTACCAGTTATCTGGTTTCCATAGTACAAGCTCTGCTTAGTTTGGGATCAAATGACCGTTTGTGTTAATGTCCCACTATACAATAAATATTACAAAAAATTGGCAATACTTCTGTTAAATATTTTTATGAAAAAGAAAAACAAGAACTGACTATATGTCGAAGGTCCCCGGGTGTGTACAGAGTCCTCTAAGTGTAGCATAATCTCATTACGACTTTATGCACAGCCCACACTTGAGGCTAACATGTGTAGGTATTTATTTTTAAACTATAAATTATTATTGATCTTTCAGTTTTTACGTTACACTCAATACACGTCATCTATGGAAGATGTTTAGGCAGTATAAAATTAATTTCTTTGATAATTGACAAACCCAATCGGGATCCTAATGCACCGAACTTCATAAAATGATAGTATTGTTGGGTTGTATTGAAACGTGCGACAATAAACTCAAAGTGGGGTTCACAAAAATAATAAAAAAATACTGACTTGTCAACAGAATGTAAGCAACTATAAATACAGAATCAAGTCAAAACGAGTAATGTAATATTTTTAGGAGACTATTTTTTTATTTACTAGTGGTCCTGAGCCGATTCGTTGGCGAGTGGCCTAAACTCTTACCCCCACCGCTCTGCAACTCCGCTGCCCCACCGCTGCTCTGTGCACATTTACATATCATCAAAATCCTCCACCCCTAGTGGGCTCTTTTGAGGTTTAGTACAAGCATAGCGTGTCAAACATAGTGAGACCACCATTAACCACCTGACATTTTATTGTGTAAAGTTCATCTTGTAACAACATTATGGGAGAAGAGGTCGATATTCTATCAATACCTATATAAGTTATAATATAATGGCAGATATGAAATGTGCCCAGGAAAATCATCACTGGGGGATTTAACACGGGATCCCAGAGAAGCAAACCAGCTCTGACATCTGTCTAAAAGTATCTCGTTAAAAACAAATAGTTATTTTTACTTGATCAAATTCCACATCGTCATTTTAGACATGATTGTACCAATTATTTTTGGCAAGACGCTATACGCAATGGCGTGCATTGTCTAATTGAAGTTAGGTAGAACTCTCTACTACAAAAGTACTGGATCTATATTTATTTCAGACCGACCAACAGCCCCTTACTAGACAGAGATAACACCTCTCTGTCTACTAAGGGGCGGTTGGTTTTTCAGTGACTATAGTCAAACGCTTTACTGATAAAAATAGAATTTCATAAAAAGCAGGTTAACAGGTTTCAGGTTGTAATAAAATCACAAATAATATATTCTTCTTAAATAATTATTCCAAATTTAAACAAAATCAAACCACCAGTTTGAAAGAACATGCCAAAACTGACAGATTCAAGGACATATAAAAAACTAAATTCGTATATAAAATTTTAAAATAATTTTAAATTAAGCACTGTAAGAAATGAATGTTTGCATACAAGTTTCAAGAATAGTTTAAAAATCACAAGTGTTTGAGTACTGTGTATTTATATTACTAGTTCTTCAACAGTTGCATATTTCAGGTAGTAATACTAAACTGTTACAATGGGGAAAGATGCAAAAGACAAGAAGGGAGGGGGTGGTGGTGGTGACAAACCCGATGTAACCAAGTTTATGAAAGATTTCCTGGCTGGCGGGATCTCTGCGGCCGTGTCGAAGACCGCTGTGGCGCCGATAGAGAGAGTCAAATTGCTGCTTCAAGTGCAACATGTTAGCAAACAGATTAAAGCTGAGCAACGGTACAAAGGTATGGCTTCTTTATGTTAATTACCTTTCTGATTTATACCGCTTTTCAACAGACTTCAAAAAGAAGGAGGTTCCTACTTCGACTGTAGGTATGAGGTTTATGTATGTAGGTATGTTAAGCGATAATTCCGTTTATTATAAAGAGATTTTGATGATTTCTTGTTGTTGCAAATTGGTCCTATTTAAATTTTATAAAAAAATGCTAATAATACTAATACTCGGCGGTCTTCGTTACATACTAGCGCCCAGCCCTGGCTTCGCATGGTGTCGGTATTTAACATAAAAATATTCATTTTAACACACCCATTTTAACACAACACAAATCTTTGTTTTCGTCATAAGTGCTCCCTAATCTTGCGATTCTTCTTAAATTAAATGATATAAATATTATTTTTTATTTTTTAGAAGGTGGACCAGTCTTTTTTGTTTTTGTATAAAAACAAAAAAGCCAAGCGGTATATTAATTCAATCTTGGTAAGTGGGGGGAGGGTGTTCAAAACACCCCCTTTCCCATTTTTTTGGTTAACCATCGACTACATATAAAAATAATGCGATAGGTACTACATCTCGCGATGTGACGGTTCTACTGTAATCGTGATTTTACCGACCACTTTTATTTTATACTTGCTTTTCACGCCGCAGGTCGTGGGTTCGATTCCCACCCGAGACAAACATTAGTGGTGTACATTTCTGTTTGTGTCGAGTCCATCTCGCGATGTGACGGTTCTACTGTAATCGTGATTTTACCGACCACTTTTATTTTATACTTGCTTTTCACGCCGTAGGTCGTGGGTTCGATTCCCACCCGAGACAAACATTAGTGGTGTACATTTCTGTTTGTGTCGAGTCTGGGTGACAAACATTAGTGGTGAACATTTCTGTTTGTGTCGAGTCTGGGTCTATTAAGTATATATTTACAAAGAAAAGTATTAAATGTATAGTATATACCAGTTATCTGGTTACCATAACACAAGCTCTGCTTAGCTTGGGACCAGATGACCGTGTGTGTTAATGTCCCAGAATATTTTGAAGAATTTTTTTTTTTAATTGTTATAAACCTTCAATGGGACCAATTTTCAATCGATAACAAAAATAATAGGTCTACCATACATACAACTAAACATAGAACCTCCTTTTTTTAAGAAGTCAAATAAATCTTCCGTTTGGAAGCTATGACGCCGCAACAACACAGATAGATTAGACAGAGCTAGATTTTTCATCATCGCTTATACGTTAGATGCTCTACCTACCCTGTGAGGGATGGATATAGGCTTAAGCCGTGATCTGACATTCATTTAAACATACAGGGCCTATTCGCAAATTATGTGTATATTCGCTGTTGAAATAATTCTGCCAATCATAAATTAAGCTAATAATCATTTATGTGTATTATTTTCAGTTTTGTTAAAAACCGCATTAACATCGAGGGCAACAAACTTGTACACAGATACACAGATACATGCGTCAAACTTATCTTTCTTTTTTGTCGGGGTTAAAATCCATAAAAGTTAGAAAGCGCTCTGTTTCTTAAATTTTAATTACCCGACTGCGCAACGCAAATATGTAATAGTATGTTTGTTTGTATGTTCATTTGAAGCACTATACAAACCAAAGGCCTGACCCGAATTTTATGATTCGCACGTTAATCGATTTCCCTTAGTCCGGCGAGTGTCACTAAAGACATGACGTCAATGAAAATTCAATAAGGCGACTACTGGACGCCAAAATTTTAAAAAGAAAAAATTAAAGTTAACAAGCTATGTCATAATGAATGATAAAAACATAAAAAAAGAACCAAAATATTAAGAAAAATTAAAAGATAAAATACAAAAAAAATAATTATAGAAAAAATTGGTCAACTTTTTATTTGAAGCTAGCATTAGAACTACAATTCTTTACCGCCGGACATCCTAAGTGGTTAATATTTTCTTTTCAGTTTTTTAGTCGGAGATTTTTGATTTTAATTTTTTATATTTTATTATAGTCATGATAACCTTTCGGTATTTTCGATTTGAAAAATTTGGAAAAGCGATTAACAGAAAATGATAGTTAAAACCTTGAATAAGAAGTGATTTATTTTGATATGGATTATTACCAAGATACAAATAATGTGGTCTAGATTTGAAAAAGCAGCTATTGTGACATTAGTTAGTTAAGCAAATGTCAGTGTATTCAAGAATATAACAACATCCAAAATGGTCTTAACAGGCTCAAGCAATGTGATCAAATTGTTCGGGCCATGCGCCTTGTACTAATACAACGGACCACCCACAACCACTAATACTTTGTAACATTTAAGCTGCAATAACTGTATGACCGAGCTTTGCTCGGTATTTCTTTTTTTAAATGACATTTTCTAAAAATGATTCCTAGCTAGATCGATTTATCGCCCCCGAAACCCCCTATATACTAAATTTTATGAAAATCGTTGGAGCCGTTGAACTTATGATGAATGTAATAAATCTTAATCTCATTTAAATTTGGATATTAATAACTCGAGAGCCAGTAGGGGTAGTAGCCACCTTTTTTTACGATGGAGTCATGCATGCTTAAGCATTATACGGATAACTTAACTTATTTCAATTTATAATATAATCATAAAGATTTTGCATAAATTATTTAGATAATGGTGAAAGAATTTTTAAAATCGGTCTTTGGTTTTTGAGTTAAATCGGAACAAACAAACAATCAAATATTCCTTAATATAATTTAGTGTTAACGTAGAGTGCTTACTAGTCTTTAGCCCCCGACAAAAAAGTTTCACACGTGATTCTGTGCTGGTTTTCACATTGCACTTAAACGGATGGACCGATTTCGATGCGGTTTTTTTTATTAGAAAGCTGAAGTGATAAAAAACTCGGCTTCAAGGTTTACTTAACTTTTTATTTAGTGATATTTTTTCTACATACTTTTTGTATGATTTTAGGTATCGTTGATTGCTTGATACGCTTGCCCAGGGAGCAAGGTGTCGCATCTCTATGGAGGGGAAACTTTGCAAATGTCATTCGATATTTTCCGACGCAAGCGTTAAACTTTGCCTTTAAGGATGTCTACAGAAGGCAGTTTGTGGAGGGCATAAACAAAAATACTCAATTTTGGCGCTATTTTGCTGGTAGTTTATTGTCTGGAGGAGCCGCGGGTGCGACATCGCTATGTTTTGTGTATCCATTAGATTATGCACGAACCAGGTAAGTGAAGGATTCTTTCTTTTTACTGTATCTTTAACTAACCCGTTCAGTTTCCTAAAGTGACTTCGATACTGTTTGAAGATTACGTCACTTCAAGCCTTTCTAGTGTCTCATTGGTGGGCACGGGTCTTCTCTCATCTATCTTATGACTTGAGAGTATTTAGGCCTTACTCCACATACGCTGGCCGAATGCGGGTTGGTGGATGTCACATGTGCTTGAATAATTAGTTATTAAACATGTCGGTTTCCTCACGATGCTTTCCTTCCCCGATATTGAGCAGCGGATATGAAACAATTCACACAAAGAATAGACTTGATTTGGATTCGAACCCGTGACCATTTTTTCTAAAGCGAGGCCCGTGCCGCTGCGCCAAGATAACATGGTTGTTAAAATAAACTGCAATTTTCTACATTTATCATCAGCACCTTTAGGTTATTTCTTTATGATGAAACCTTCAGAATGTGAAGCAGTATATTGGACAGGCGCGATCCATCGCATAGTCTAACGCAAAATTATTTCAAGAAGAAAAAACTGTGGGATTATGTAGTTTCATTAAGGAGTTTCTATGGCGATCTTCTAGCTCCATCATCAGATTAGCTTCATGTCATCATGATATTATACTGTCACGCGATATTATCGATAACTCATTTACCCCCGTCCCGCTCAGAACGTGTAACGCGCGATAGTGAACGTGTGTCGTTCCAAAAAAAAATCGACAACTTACTTCCAACTTGTTTTTTTATTCTGTAATAGGGCACTTGACTACAACTTGCCTGTTGTTAAGCAATGATGCAATCTACGATGAAACGCGCGTACCCAGTAAATACCGATTCACTCGTGACTTTAAGACAGGCAATTATAGTTATCGGGAAACCGAGATGCTGGTAGCGAATTCCACAACTTGGCAGTTCGCACAATATAAGATAAAGAGTTTTGTTCGTATCTGTGTTTCTTCTGACATCATTAAATAATTTTCACCAAAAAAATTACCGAATTGGTAGTTTGTAACGCTCTCTTTCTCTTGTTCTTTGCATAAACCGTCTGATTATTGAGATTCACACATAACAACATGTAATGTATGTAATGTAGCATGTAACTCATCATACCTTAATGTGACGAATTTGAGTACCTACGAGTATATTCAACTAAAAAAAAAAAAATTATTGGCTACCCTAAACTCGCGGTCCTATAAGTACAAGAAGCTTAGATTTACTCACATAAGCTATATTCAATAGAGTGCAAGGTATGGGGCACCTTAATCTAACACGCTCGAGTAAATTCCAAAATTCCCTCTTCACCTCTACCATATTACATTTTTTTGTTAATACATATAAATAATAGGTAAATTACACCCAGACACAGAACAAACAATCATGATCATCACAGAAATATTGGTCCTGTGTGGGAATCGAACCCACGGCCTTTGGTTCTGTAGTCAGGGTCACTAACCACTACGCCAATAGGCCAGTCGAGAGTTAGTATGTTATTTTTTTATGGTGGGACATAACATTAAACTATTTATGCGATTTCAGATTAGCAGCCGACGTGGGTGAGGGTAAAAATAGGCAGTATACTGGCTGGGTGGACTGTCTTATAAAGACCATGAAGACAGACGGGCCGATGGGCTGGTACCGCGGGTTTGTCGTGTCGGTGCAGGGCATCATCATCTATCGTGCCACATACTTCGGTTGCTACGACACGGCGCGCGCCCTACTTCCTGATCCTGAGAAAACTCCGCTGTTCATTTCGTGGCTTATAGCACAAGTAAGTATTATTGTAGCTTCTACTGGATTTTATCTTTTTTTAATACTGAAAATATCCAGAGGGTATTATGTTCCCCAGACATCTGAATTCGTTAACCATTTTTGCTGTTTTAATCTTTTGTGTAATATGTAGTTTACTATGTAGGTTGTGAATTTCAAGTATATTAAGTACTTTCATTTACTTTCACATCAACCCTTTTAAGTATGCCACTGCTGAGCACGCGTCTTATCTCTACTATTTTACGAATTGAGATAGTTGCGGCCTTAATACACACACGCTGGGCATGTGCGGTTTTGCAGGATGTCACGTCTTCGATTGATTAGTTCTTGGAAATGCCGGTTACCTCACGATGTTTTCCTTCACCGATATAGAGGAGCGGAGATGAAACAATTCACACAAAGATCTGTGGGTACGCACGACCCGCAACCTTGCATTCCAAAGGCGAGACCGATACCTCTGAGCCACCGTTGCTCATGCTCATTAATAAAACGAAGTATGTAACTGCGCAGAATTTAGTTTAACTTACATCAGGTACCCATTCAGATTAAACCTTTTTTACAGATATCAACCATATTTGACAATTCGGTTCTAAATAAATTATACGAGAATATTATTGCCAAAATGCAAAAAAAAAGTCTGCGAAGTCTGAATAGGTGATATTAACCTTTACCTTCGGCCTTCGGGTAATACAGACGTGATGCTATGTTATGTTAATATAGCCAAGTTAGCTTATACTTTGTTTCCAGACTGTAACGACATTCGCTGGTATCGCTTCATACCCTTTGGACACAGTAAGACGACGTATGATGATGCAGTCGGGCGTGCCAGTCAACGAGCGCCAATACAAAAGCACCGCACACTGCTGGGCAGTCATCTTGAAAAACGAAGGCATCAAAGCGTTCTACAAAGGCGCTTTCTCCAACGTCCTAAGAGGCACTGGAGGCGCATTCGTACTCGTACTGTACGACGAAATAAAAAAGGTTCTTTAACATTATCGAAATACGATCGAGGCTATAGATATTCTGGTTTTGTACTGTTCGTTTTTTTATAAGTGGGTCCATTAATTATTTGTTTTGTTTCGCTTAATCCATTTTAGTAATATACTTTTATTTGAAGGATAGTCTTTTTATTTCTCAGTTTTATTATAAGCTTAATAATTTTGCGTGTAGTGAAATATTTCAGAAGTGTTTGAATTTTTTTTGGTAACTGTATGTGACCTTTTCAACAAATGTCGGACTTTCACAAATGTTATAATGGCATAAGTCCTACTTTGCAATTAAATGACTCCTAGCTCTCCCGCGTCTCCTTTATAACGAGCCTAAAACGCTACGCCACGCCACTAAACAGTGTCCACGTTGCTTCTGTAAATGTATGTTCTCCCCTAGCAGTAAACAAATCAATCTTATCTTCTAGTAATTTAATGCAACGCTGCGGACCTCATCTGCCGCTTCACGGAGAAGTGAAGTGTGGTGCGTTGGGTACCAACGCCCAACGTACCTCACCGCGTCTCTATAAACGAGGCCTTAGAATCTTGTTAAATCGCTCTTGAAATTGAATACCTGGTTAAATTAATTTTTCCCAGCAGATATATAGTCAGTAGCTATATGCGGAAATTAATTTAAAACACGTTAGATATATATATTTTATTTGGTGAACAACACACGAATAAAGCGGTACATGGTATTTAGCCTATGCTTCAAGTGATACTCTGTTAGAAATGTGAAGCAACTTTATTTGATATCACAGAGCAGTGCGACGCCTCTCAGAGTCCAGTGTCTTGGGTTACTATCGGTCTCAAAATCAATAGACCCTACATACTTAGCGTCAGTTCTCTGAGGCTTTCTGTAAATAGGACACTCATATAGCCGCGGGTCTTTTCCAGCTGTGGTATTGATTGCGAATATGTATATCACCGGCATTTGCTCATATAGGACCTTTGGTTTGGACTCTATTAGTTTTCCGGTCTTTCGATCCAACGACGCTCCTATAAATTATTCAAGGGTTTTTAATTGTACTGATACATTCAATAGCCGCATGTATTATCTATGACACCACTGGACCACGCCATGCGCCACTGGGGTTGCGTTAACTACAACACCTACTGTCGTAGAATAGCTCTAGAGGTAAATAACTAAGTTAAGAGATCAGATCATTTTTGATTTTTTTTTTTTGTGATCTGTGCCATTCTTACGAATTTACTATTTTTTTTATATGGATTATTTTAGTTACAAGTAGTTGTCTCTAGAAGCTCTATTATTATACTCGGTAGCGAGGATATTAATATTTTAATACAAGCAATTATGAATGATAAACAATTTATAATTATAATAGTATCATCAACACTACATTATTACTAATGTGTGCTAAAAAAATATAATCAACACCGAAATGATGTGGTCCAGTAGCAATAGATTTTCCACCAATTGTTTTTGATCTATAAATAACCACGGTCAGGAATAGAATGTTGAAAGAAAGAAAGAAAATGAATGAAGAAAGTTGTTTTTAAGTTATACCTTCCAAAAACAGTCCATAAACATAAACTCCCTCTGCTGGTCCCTCATGAACATCTTCTCTGTTCAGTTTTGTTATCAGATTCTGTAAAACTACAGAATCAAGAGCCCAGCCTTTGTGGCTTCGAGTCACTTCCTGAAAATAGATTCTCCTTAGAAGTCATATAAAAGGAATTCTAGCCTTTAATAGAGCAGTAACGTTTTATCAACTTTGGTGGAATTATAACAAACGAAAACATAATAGTTCATAGTAATCAATAATCCTAATAATTTTTTAATATAGCTCCGCCCATAACAAGCAGATTCATACCCAAGTGAACTTACTGTCTTTGGGTGTCTATTTCATTGCTTATGCTGAATATCGGTGAAAAAAATTTCGTGAGAAAGCAGGTATGTTTAAGATCTAAACATTTAAGGGCATGAGACAATTAACAACCTAGGTATGTATGATAAGAAAATACTACTCAATAATTGTTTAGGACTTTTTACTATAGATTTAGTATGTAAACTGATCTATGCTTTTTACAGAAAAATCAATAGTTAAGCCAATAAAAACAGGTAGCAATGAAACAAAGAATTGAAGAGTGTTAGTGTATTGGAATTACGATTCTAGAAAACACAACGGTAACTTTGCAAAAAGCTTGGTCATTATACGCTGCCAACATTTCATTACAGATACTAGGAAATAGTGAACGAAAAGATTTTAACTAACTATTATTGTTTATATCAAATTGTATCAAACGCCATGCCGATTACAACCTTATGTCGCTGGTAAAAAACAAACTTTGAATTGGAACAAATTATAGGATTAGTAATATTGGTAAAAATTGACACATGTTGGTCATTGAGGTAATTCATACCTGCCTCATCGCGGTTAAAAATCCTTGAGGATTAAAGAAACCAGTCATCCAAAAGGTTGAAGGCCTTCCATTACGGAGCCACACTCGGTATTGCTGCTCTCTCTCCAATAACTCAGTATACCAGAAACCTAACGTTGCTGATTCCCATGATACCTTAGAAACAAAACCGATCTTCTTTATTACTCTATAAAAATGAATAACCGAAATTCCGAATAACTGCATCAAACTGGTAAGAAAATATGTTTCTTTATGAGATATAATAGAAATATAATATAGTGCACTCACCTTCAGCCATTTAGCCGGAATGCGTGCATCATACATAGCGTCTAGTGACTCTCTCAGACCTTGACTCATCACAATAGTTCCATCAATCGCTAATTTCAGATCACAAAGTGTAGAACTAACTGTTTTAACTACTTTTTGTATGCGGTCTATTTCTTGCCTGCAAAATAATGAACAAACGTAAATATTTAACAAGAATATGGATAGCCTGCACAAATGTTAGCATTAGTCTCGTATTGTGAGCGAGGATATGGAAAGAGCAAGTTTTTAATTAGGCACCTAATGTTATGGTAGATATAATATAACCTTAGGACATAGAAGGTCTAGGGCAAATTGAGCCCACTTTTATATTTTATAACATAAGTTAATTTAATTGTCAAACTTCACATAAGCATAATTTGACCCGAATTGATTCGGCGCTAATAAAATTTTATCATAACCTCGATGTACGTTGTGTAACAATAAGATAGTAGTTGGCTAAAATATTATTCTACGGCTACCGTCATCAACGGAGCTCATTCGCTAGATCAATCCTCGTGTCCTCGAACTGTGAAACCCGTTTCGAAACGTCAATCCAAGGTTATTTTGAATAAAATAACTGCCCATTATAGTAAAATGATTTAACATTTTTGCCGTAAAGTCAAACATCCATCTACCCATACATTCTCTTAAGGTACCTAGTAATATTAGTGGGATTATAATCATAACAGACTCATAAAAACATCGCTTGGTTATGTTTTTGCGAGATATTGCGGTCATTGCGTACGAGAATTTATGATAGTCATTTTTTAACTTTAACTAGCGATTTAATAAATAATTTATGCTCACCTAAGAAAAATGTTCATTGGCAAGAAAGCGCCCATCTTTTGCAAAGCTTCTCTTACTTCAAATATAACATATTGCTTCGGTAGTTTCTCCAGCATATCTTCTGCTAAACGGTAAACAATGCTCTCTCTGGTTTCTCCACCTTGACTGCCACCTTCTTTCGGTTGCACGTTTAATATTGTATCCAAAATATCCTTAGCACTGTTTATCTGATACGTTATATCAGCATTACCGTGCAACCCGAACACTTCAGGGGTATCGGTTAGAGGGAGCTGATTAATATAATCTACGTAACCTTGAAGATTTCTTGTTGTAGGAACTTTGTACCCTTTGTAGAATTCGAAACCAGGACGTAAAAGAACATCACAGAACCAAACATTTGTAAAGGTGGTTAATAATCGTTTATCAAAATCATCAGTCACTCGACCACCGTATTGAACTTCTCCTAGCATGTAGCAAATAGTCGGCCATGAAATGCCCTTTTTCGGATCGATTTCATCTAAATGATTTTGAACAAATTGCACACTGGCAGCATAGTCTGCTTGGTTGAATTCATAAGGAATATTCCAGCCTAGAGGCCCAAACTTACGCCTCTCCTGTACAATGGTGTGCAAGAAAGCTACTGCATACAAAAGGGGCGGCCATTGTGCTAAAGAAGAATAGTCTAAGGTATCTTGAGTGATATTTTGATAAGTCCTTTTCATACTTGCTCTGATACCTTGTGGAGGTTCATTGGTAAACTTTATTGCCATCTGCAGCAATCCAATGGGGAATTCAGTATGGACTTCAGTTGTGAGCCATAATCTAAAAGATTCTTGTATATGTTCAGTTTCAATAAGTGCATCCATGGCCTCTACACAGAATGGTAGAGATAAATGTATATTCTGAAGGAGCACCCATCCGCCTTCGTTCATGGAATCTGATATCATTTGTCTTGCCACTACTTCTTGCCCTTGTCCCATAGATACAGCCTTTATTACTGAAATGATTATGAACTATATTATTTAACATCAAGTGTTGTAAAAGGAATATAATGTTAAACTCTTTGAACTGTTATGTAACTCTTACCAATTTCTTTTGCTTTTGCTAGAGCTTGTATTTGAGCGGAAGGATCAGATCCAATAGACAAAATACAAATAAGTGGTGTTCTAGGTTCTGACTCTTCCCACGTTGTTTCCAAATTAAGGATTCGACCTTCTCCGTATTCTGGTCCAAGAGAATCTAGTCAAAGAAACAATGAATTTGCAATCATTTATTCGAATTTATAGCACTGATGTAAATTCCCAAGTTCTATATACATAAGTGTCAATAAAGACTACTACGATTGTTAATAAGACGGTCCCAACAAATATAGATATGATAGAATAGGTAGATCCCAAGTACTTAAATTTATTTAAAAAGTGATTTGTTGTCTGGGTCACAACAAAGAGTGTCTGAGATAGTTTATGGGTTGTAATTTTTAACCTGGTAACATGTTCCTTTTGATATTTTATCTCTGTTCAATTCTGTTGCATCATCTATTGCCAATATTTGACTTAACTCTTACCAACAATATATTTTCTGGCTTGTGACAAAGTCCGGTCAGGACTCCAAGATCTTATCAATAACAGTTTCCTGAAAACGTCAAGGCTGTCTTGATAACCACTAGGGAAAGGTTCCTCTTCAGGTTTGGATTTTTCATACCAAAACTTCCATTCCTTTTCATTGGAAGTTATCTGAAACATTAATCATAAACATTAAACGAGATCGCGAGCCTGGATCACAGACAGAATGTTTCAAATTCTGGTCTACACTCACCCTAGTCAGCACATCGCTGAAATTGTTCAATTTACTTATTTCCACTAAGTTCAACCAAGTTATATCAAGAATCCATCGGAAAGGTTTGGGTGTAACAGCATTGAGGTCCAATGAAGCACCACCCTTAATAAATGCCATAAACTCATCATGGGATATCAATCCCCTTTGATAATCAATTTTCATCGCCAACATTAGAGTGAATAATGCCTTATGCCTTTCATACAAACTACGTAATGTGAATGCCCATACTTCGTGAGTTAGATATTTCAAAATAATGTTTATCCTTTCTTCAGTTACATTGCTTTTTGTAGATTTTGTAATAGAATTATCAAATATATTGAGGAATTGTTTCAATGAATTCTGATACATGATATTCACGTTACTCATTTCAACAATCAAGAAATATAGTATTGAACCTCTAGCAGCAACTGCTCGAAACTCCTCTCTAGCTTTAAAGATCTTTTTTTCTGTTACTTCTGCTACCTTAAGTTTCTCATTCACTTCTTCAGCAGTAGTTTTGGTAATTTGTAAAACTTGAATCAAAGCTTCATCGTCAACTAAAGATCCCTCCGAGGATGTCAAACGACACAGCAAATTACTTTCTAACTCTTTCATACTTCTTTGGTTTTTCATGACAGATTCAAATAGTGCTACTCTCTCTTCCTCCAAGTCTGATTTTTCCATTAGAATCACTCTACCGAGAAGTTGATCTTCAAGTCCTTGCATTGTGACGGTGAAATCAATTATGGATGTTTTAGCACTTACCTCTGGAGAATACGCAGGGTTTGGCAGTTTAGTTGTGACGTACAACATAAAACCAGGCATTACATCACATTCTTTGTCTCCTACAATGACTTTTTCTATAGACCCAGATTTGATAAAGTTTTTCTCAAGAACATTATCTATGACTGGGTCTAGTTCTACACCGACATCTTCAATTAACAACGGTCTTCCGAGTGAAAGACTGTCTTCTAAATGTGTCCTAAAGTACTTGTGATTTAGAGAAGTAATTTGTAATTCATTGGTGCTTTCTTTGTTTTTAATCCAGTTTTTGCCTTGGCTCTGTGGATCCACTAGTAATGGATAAGAACTCGATTTAGTTACTATCAATGCATTTTGAACCGATAAGTCATCGTTTGGAAGACCTTGTAGAGTCCATTCTGATATTGTCGCATTTTCAACTAACATGTTCGTTATATTCAAATCTTGTGTAACAGGAATTTGCTTTTTAGTCAAAATATCCATCCATGTTTTCAGCAAGCTATTTCTAAACTCTTGATTATATGGACCACAATAAGATAGGAATCCTGTTGCTAAGACAACATCTCCTACAAGTCTGCCAAGTTGTTCTTTAAAATCTTTACTTTGTTGCGTCCAGCGGATTTTTTCACCACCTAGACCATTTATAAGAGCGGTAGCTGCATTCATTTTTCTTAAACACACATTTGCTGCATCTGTAAGTTGCTGTTTTTCAGATACCGCAGATTCGTATTGTTCTTTTACTTTTCTTAAAGACATTTCACGTTCTTCTAACTGCCTCTCCGCCGAAGCTAAGTCATCCATAGCCACCTAAAAAAATTGTAACCAATAACAAACCGTATTAACAATTATCATATAATATGCCCGAGGTTTTAATTGTCATACCTTTAGTCTAGCTTCTTGCAATAACAAATTAGCCTTTAGAGGAAGCACTTCTTTGTTGACACTATGGAAGAATGCCATAGCTTTAGTCCAGGATAGTAACCCAGCTACATCACCGCACACCCTTTTAGCTGTGTCCATGTTGTAATCCTCCATCTCAAAATATGGAACTAAATGTTCTACCATTTCGTTATTTATAATATCCTTTGGGTAGTTTTGCAGTTGTAACAAGAAAGTTGTACTAGCCATCATCTAAAAAGTCGACAATCCGTTAACACTTTTTTTTCATACATACACACAGCGCCATAAAAAAATAGCTTAATTTACTATGTAATGTATAAAATAAAGAAATATAATTTACCTTCAGAGATTCAGCCCATGATGGCTTAGGGCAAGGAGCAGCAGTATCTGGGATAACCGAATGTAATCTTCTTTGAAATAATATTAGTACGCAGTCCATTATTCTCATAATCAGATGTGGTGGACGCCCTAATTTCCTTACAGTAGCAATGTGGGCTGGTTTAATAGTGTTCAAGGCTGATTCAGCTTCTTCTAGCGCTGGTTTAGCTGCTTCCAACTTCACTTCAGCCTTTTCTTTTTCTTGCGCAATATAGGCAACCAATGCTTCTGCCTTTTCTTTAACAATTTGTACTTGGTTTTTTACAATCTCTGCTTGCATGGCTCTCTCAGTCACTTCTGTTAATACCCGATCTGCTTTTTCAGAGGCTAATGCTAAGTCTTGTTCCATTACTGCTAAATCTTTCTTTAAAAATTCCACTGATATTGAAGCTTCTCGCAATTTTTCTAAACCAGTATCCATCCTTTTAGCCCCATCTCCTAATTCCTTTTGTTTATTGTGGTAAATTGTTTTATAACCTCCAATAAAGTTAAGATAAGACTTAGGAGTCACGTGTGAGGAACGACGGAACCTTTGGAAATATTCTACTGAAACTGTAGAGACGACATCTTGTATTGTTCCTAGAACTGTGACAAGTTCTTTTTTAACTTCTTTTGTGCATTCGATTTCGAATTCAGTTAAAAAGTGGTCAGCAACAGAAACAAGAGCATCTTTTGGCCACGGTTGGAACCAATCAATTGTACATCCCGATATTAAAGCTGGAAATCGCATAGCACGATATCTGAATGCTTCACTAACCTATAAAATAAAGCAACGCAATACTTAAGGCATATTCTTATAACAGTGTAGGTAGGTATTTAATTAAATTAAGAGTAGTATTGTCTTAGATTTACGCGAATATCACACATTGAAATAAAACTACTTTTTAACGGATTTTATCACGGGTGGAAGTCCACCCGTGAACATGAAGTCTGAAAAGACTTTGAAACTTTCACTTTGACTTTGATCTAAAATCTAAAATAAACCGCGATAAAATCCGTTAAAAAGTAGTTTTATTTCAATAAATTAAGAGTGTTAAATTGTGTACTCACTGGTGAAAAGCATAAGACAACATGAAGATTCTGACATGTCCGGTTTAGGAAATATTCCATCACCAACTCATTATTTAAAGTGCGTTTTTGATTTTCTCGTTTCATTATAGGAGTCAGTTCAGTAATAATTTCTTGTTGTTCATCTTTCGAAAATAGATTGGATATAACTCCAGATGATAAAATATTGTTAAGATACTCTAAAAAGCCTTCTTCTTTAATGTCTAAATCTGTAAATATGAATGTCGTCCCTTTCCCTTGAACACCACATGATCTATATAAAAGTTTTAGGTCTTCAAGGAAGTTACCAACGTTGTAGGATCTCGTTAGAGCTATTTGGAATGAACGGTATCCAGCTATAAATGTAGATAGTTTTGTCAAAGACTGTTTTCCTGATCCTCCAACGCCTACCAACATAACATTT
The DNA here is from genome assembly GCA_936450015.1 of Meganola albula. Taxonomy (NCBI): domain Eukaryota; kingdom Metazoa; phylum Arthropoda; class Insecta; order Lepidoptera; family Nolidae; genus Meganola; species Meganola albula. Next base: position 10,491,099 of record OW388142.1, on the reverse strand, counting down.
CCTCTAGGATGTCTTATAACTCTGGATATCTTGACTAAATGGAGCATCGCATCAGGAAAGAATACCAAGTCCATGCCTGATCCTCGTACCATTTCATTAAATTGTGCGAGAAACATGTCTAAACGATCACAAAGTTCTGTATAATCGTATACAGGTTCGTATACTTTTGGCAACTCCATGTCGGCGTCTTCACCTTCTTCTCCCGTAGGCTCTGGAGCATCTCTAAAAAAAATAATTACTTAGAACTTAGTGTCGAATTTTGTATACATACATCAGATACCTATATTTAACCATTTGCTCACCTCATAAAATCGACAAAAACTGGTTCTTTATCCATCATTTTCCTATATTCAACGCCAAGAATTTCTTCTGTTATATCGAACAGAGCCTTGTGAAACCACTGTTTGTCCGCTTCATAAGTAAACCTATCCGAGAATACTCTTGAAAACTCATGTTTCCACAGCAACATGAGACATTTTTCAGACTCAATTACTGTAGGTAATGTCCCTACCATGCCTTGCCAAACTCGCGATAGATCTCTAAGAGAAAAGACATAGTGAAACTTTGCTGGAGTAGGTAATAAGTTAACTCTTGTTCTAGCCCAAAGTTCTCGCGTTAGAGGAATAATTTTTTTAATTAGTGCTCTAACATCTGCTGCAAAGCCTCTTTTAGTGTTGTAATGTCCTTCTCCGATACATTTAAATATTTTGTCAATAGAATCATTGTTAGGGAGAGGGCAGTTAAATACTGAAAACAATCGTTTTAGTCTTGCGGGAATATCGTTTCTTCCTCCGCCTAGAACAGACAAAAATATGAAATAATAAAATCGAAGAAGTTATAACTAATATCGAAATAATTATGTATGTACCTGGTTGTCCCATTGCAGCTAAAAATAGTATATCAATAACCGTTGTGAAATCTCCAGGTTTCTCTAAACTATAGAAACCACTCATGCTCATAGTTTGTCTTACAATTTCATTCGTAATCTGATCCCCCCACTCATTGATTTGAGGCAAGTTTATGTCATCTATAAAAACTAACATTTTCTTTCCCCCAGGAGGTCCAAATGTCATACCGCTTCGTTTTTCCACATAGCTTTCTATAGTTTTTTGGAATTGATACGGGCTTGTCGCTGATGAGAAATTGAACGATCGCCCAATAAATTGTTCAGGGTTCGCATTCTTCATGTAGGCCTTCATCATCACGGTTTTTGCTGATCCTTGTTCTCCTAACAGTAGTACCGCCTTACCTTGTTTAGCGATGCAATGTATTAGGTAGTTAATCCTAACATTATCGGTAATTGGTACTAAAATACTGGCATAATCAGGGTTGGCAGTGTCCGGGTATTGATAGTTCATCACCATTTCATCCCACAACTCCCATTTACCAGGAAGTTTTACAAAGAAATCAAACACTATACTCGGTTTATTGTTAGGATGTTTAGGTAAATCCAAGAGATTCTTAAAAGTTTTCTTCAAATACGCATCAAATCGGTTTCTATCTGGAGTTTCTAGCAATGAACCAAATGCCCACACTACACTGAAAACGTATACTAAATGTAAATGTTCTGGTGTGAAGATAATGATTTCTTCTCCTTTGTCTTTTTCCTCTTCATCGTCCATGTCTCCACAAACAGATTTGTTACCAGACTGATCCTCTACCTCCACTATTTGGGGGGGCACCAAACCTTCAAGGAGATGCAACATTTGTGCAATGATGTTGCTCTGAAGTACGCGCATACAAAATGATAGATTTTGTGTACACCAAGTGTAAATATTAGGAAACGTTTGTTCAAAAAGGGGTGTAAATACCTCTATTTCTCTTTCAGAACGAGTTTTAAGCCATGATCGGAAAACTGTAAATTATTAAAAAAAATATTAAGGAACGTTTTGCAGTCAAAATTGCAAATTATATTGAACTCCATTGTACCTGGATCCCAATCTAACCCTGATGCACTCATGTACACCATTCCATTTCTGGATACCGTTGCTGGTGACGCATTATCAATATTCTCTGGCTCAAATATAATCTTCGACGTCGGAGACATCGTCAAACGGTCGCCATTCGCTAAGGTAAGTGTCTTATTGTCATCCAGCACAGAATTTAAATTCTCTATCCAAATACTATCAACTGGGCCATCTAGCACTAGCCAGATATGTTCGCCGGTTCTAATCTTTAGAGTTTTACGCCACAAAGCTGAAAATATGCCATCCGTCCAGTCGTTAGTAGCCACGTCCAAGCGGCCAAACATTTGAGCTGCTGTTATTGCCTTTGGATTCATTCGCATTTCCCTAAAAACAGTTCGATATTAACCTTTCTCTATCTGATATGAACTTAAATGTATTTACCAAATTATTATTTTGAAGTACCTGTGAGGGTTTTCAGTTTCTGTAAGTGCATTCATAAGTGTATGTATACAGGTGGTTTTTCCAGCTCCAGGTGGGCCTAAAGTCATAATACCATGTCGAACACGTTGAGTTTCATACAGCTGATAAAATAATAAGTCAATCAATTAGTGTAGTAACACCATAATTATTACATTTCTTCAAATTCTATTCTACATTAAATGTCGTATTTTATTATTACCTGAATAATCTTTAAGATCCAAGGAGGATGACTGATGAGTCCTAACTGATCAACTTGTTTTTTGATAGCTTCTTCTAGATCGGCGTAAGAAGTCTTTTCCAAAGCCTGGTTTGGAAATAAGTCAGCTACTAAAGATATAAATAGTGGCTCATCTTCATCAATTAGTTTAGAGAGGTTCATATCGCGAAGCACTCGCATAACTATAGTACTTTCAGTGTCCTTAAAATTGACTCGTTTAACTGCGCCGAGTGTTCGAAGGACAGAAAGGATATTGCGAAGACCAAAATCGTAGTGGACCTAAAAATTATCCAAGAGAAATTTTAAATAACTTCTATTAAATTCGTAGCCTTGTGCATATTAAACAATTAAAATACTTAAGCCAAAGGTTAGGCTAAATTAAATAAAACACCCATACAAGACATTTCATAGCGCTCTAATCCAACCATGTGAGTTATAGGTTAATTTGAAGCTCGATTCGCAAGCAAACCTATTAGTTTATTATCAAAAAGGAGAGGTCAAAAGTGGGATAGAATTTTGAACACCAATGTGATATACCTCATTGGAAAGCTTATTTAATAAGCTGTTAGAATTTAACTAAACACGAATTTTAGGAGCACCCATTTTTGTAAAAATTTAAAAAATGTAATAGAAAAACAAAACGCACATTACCTTTATTTATCCGTTTCCTAAGCAGTATAAATATTGCAATCACGTCAATAATCGCATTCTATTAGAGTACTTTTTTCTTGTAATATTATTCTAGCTGCAGTTTAATGTAATTATGACGATAAATATTTGTTATCTTATTAATGTAATAACAAAACGCGTCGAAAAAAACATAATTACGGGAAACGTCATGATGTCATTGTCATTGATCAGTTTGATTGATTGACAGCGTTCTAAATAATTTTAATTTTTTTGGTTGCTCAATTGTCATTTAGCCATGGGGTTGCCAATTGCAATAATCATAATATTGCATTAAAGGATTCTTATTTTCAATTTCGATTTTTAAAAAAACGGGAGGGTGTAAAATTATTTTAAATACACCAAAAAATTTAATTAATTATGCTCTATTAACCTATGTAACTCAGATTGCTGTTCAAATTTACAATTATTTTAATCCCAGGCTCTATACATTTTTTGAACGTCTCCTTTAGTTCAGTCAATCATTTAGTCAGTTACTTTTGGTAATTATGGTAATTTAATAACTGGCAAATGTCTTATAAGCTTTTTTTGTAACATATCTGAAGACTATTGTCTCCACAGATGCAGATATCCATAAAACAAAGTAATTATAAATAATAATAACGTAAAACTTAAACAAAAATGGTCAACTGGTAGGTAGTGAACTGTCGCCCATGGTATTACTTTAGTAACGAACCCACCTGCTTAGTCAACTGCTCCTCGCATAACTTGTATAGAGTATAGAACTTTCTAGCTAAAGTTATGTTCTCCAGAAATCCACAAGAAGCCAGCTTTACTCTAATGATAATCTGTCTATCAGGCACCATCATGGCCACAGTACGGAATTGAATCTTCAAATTTTCTGGTAACTCCTTGCGACCTGCATATCCTGGATTCTTTTTCAAAATAAATATAAAAATATTGGTAATATTTTGTCGTGTACAAATGCCTTATTATGTAAGGTGGGTAAGCGCCAAGGATTATAAAAATCCATAGGGGCCAGGACAGTTGGCTCGGTGGTAAATTTCTACCTAATTTTGGCAACCTATTGGCCAGAATCACAACTACTACCGTTAACAAATTTAAATATTGTACAAATTGCCTGCTTTCTACAACTCACCATTGTAATAAATATTCCAAACTCTGGGCACATTTCGGAAGAATCGCCATCAGTAAATATAAAGGTCTTCTTTTTCTCTTTCTTAGCAGCTAGTACAACAGCGACTTGTTGAGCAGCTACTGACAACACTGGTAGCTCTATTCTATTGAATTCGTCAAAACATCCCCATGAGCCCGATTGAGCAAGTCCTTTATAGATGCGACCTAAACCTCTGTAAATAGAATATTTATACACGAAGTCACTTCTGGCTACATCTTCGTGTAATACAGGCGTATGCGCTAGAGTCGCAAAGCGCTAATAAACCCGTGCAAGTTATAAATTTGTAAACCAGAAATATATTACGTATTAGGTATGTGTAAGTCCATAAATTGGGCTCATTTTCCCGGTTTGACAATTCATAACTTAACGGTTTTGCGACGCTATATTAATGTACATAGAATTTTAATTGTCACTACTATGGATTTAATTTTGATGTTAAAAATATTGTTTGTGAGGCAGTAACTTAATTGTACGAAAGTTTCTTTGCACGACACTAAAAAAATTTTTTATGCTCCCATGATTTATTAATTTATCCAAGTATCCTTACCCATATGTTTGCGTTAGTCGGAGTATAATAAACTATGGCAAGTATCGTGCATATACACTCGTATTTTACGAACCTGTAGTCCATTTGGTCAGAGCAATTGAATACGACCACATATTTGGCAAGAGTTTTGCCCATGTCTTTGACAGTTTCCGTCTTTCCAGTCCCCGCGGGTCCACAAGGAGCACCTCCCATGCTCATTGCTAGCGCTTGAGCAAGAGTTATGTAGCATCTACGGCCAAAAACTATATTCAAAATCATTAAAGAGCCCGTGTTGGTTTAATGATACCCAAAAATATTCAAAAGATTTTTTTTAATAAATTCAATTGAACCACAAAATATAATGATAAATTTTGGGTCAAATTGAAATAGTGAAGTGACCAATTCTAGTAGCTACTGTAATAATTATTTGCGGAAATTTAAACCAGAAATTGATTAATTTAGTCAAGTCATAAAACTTCTGCTTGAAATAAGATCCCAGGCAACGTACATTAAATGATTAATGGTGAAAATACACAAAGATGTCACTTGGAACCTACATTTATTAAGATAGCAATTGTATGTCAATCCATAAACCGAATATCGGTAAGGAAACGTAAATAAATGTTACCTGTCTGTCAGAGGCGTAATCACAAGTCTTTCAGTACATCCTAAGTATTCATTTTGATAAGTGAAAGTAACATCAGTGACTGATATCCAAGTCTTGTCCGCGTCCTCTTTGAAATAGAACCTGCATTGCTTAAGCCATTCAAAATCGTTTGCAGAACGGACATTCAGACGACACTATTAAACAAAGACAGACAATTTACGGCAGTCATTTTATTGACACCGTCTTATTGATTCGGTATTTCTATCTTGATTATTGCTGATAAGTTGGCACTATCTTATTATTAACAGTCGTTAGACTGCATCAGGATATGGGAATTAAATATTTCTAACTTTGGGTCGATCAACTGGTAAGAAGATGTAGAAAGATAGTATAAGATAGGTATTATACCTACCAACATATCAAAAATATCGCGTTGATGCACATGAATTGTGATTAGCGTCTCGAATTTGATCCTTTCTATCTTCAGGAGGTCTCTTGTCGTCTGATCTATCAAAGTGTTCAATAGTTCCAAAAACTTGTTGTTTGTTTCCATCATGATCTTTTTGTCTTGTCGAGCTTGCATCAATGCTAACTCTCCATCTCTAGTCCAAATTATTTGGATTCCTAGAAGACCGATCTAAACCGGATGCCAAAATTTTAGTATACAGCAATTCGCCATTTTCAGAACAATGAGTATTAGTATTGTAATATTATTTTTATCTCTAGTGCAACTGAAACTTATTTCTAAGAGCAGAAAAAGTCGTTGTCAAACAGCAGCGGAAAAAAAAGGCTACACACGTGTGCTATGCTTAGCAAGAAAGTTTACGTGATAGCTACCTCTAGCAACCTACGATCTCCGATGATCGTTTCTTAAGCACTTTGACTAACAAATGAACCCATGCGCATAAATGCTCGTCTCCGTAGTATGAGCCGTTGTAGGACAGCGTTATCGAAAATAAACCTCACCTGTGCAGGCATTTTATCCAAGAAAAGTAGCAAATTGAACGCAGGATCATTGATAACTGTGACCGCATTCCTGATGATAGCGTGAAGACTACCTTGAGCTGACTGCAACAGTGAGGTAAGCCATGTCTCTACTGAGCCTTCTGCCCTCACTGGTCTCTCTAGTTTGATTTCCTCACCTTCTGATGATACTATAGCTATCATTTTATTGTACTCTACAAGACAAATTACACTAATTTACTTGCTGAAAGAATTAGGGTAGTTAGGTATCTATCTAACAATTTAAATAAACAACACGATTTTTTAATCTCAAATTAAATGGATAATAACGCATCTACGTTCGATCAGATTATCTAATTTTAATTTTGATGAGGTGAATGAATGATTTGATAATTCATTGAATAGGTCAACGCTTGACAAAACACATGTGTTAAGGAGAATCTCATCATCAGAACTAGTTTGACTAAGAAGTCATTGACAAGAAAACAGTTTTTTAAAACCTAATTATGACTAAAAGACTTACCAATGTCATGAAACTTGACGTATCGAATATTATCAAATATCGACAATAAGTGGTTCTGTATAGTATGAGAATCCGATGCCTGACCCAAAATTTCTAACAAAGCTGGATCAGATACAAAAAAGAATCTTGGGAACATTGTTCTTTTCCGTTCTAGATATCCACTAAGACTCTTTTGACATAGCTCCAGCTGTTCTTGAAGATGTGGGAGCAATTGGCGTAACAGATCATCTCCTACACAACAAGACACAACGCCAGGAGTTTCATGCGCTCTTTGCATGATCTTCTGCCAAGATTTGTCGATTTTTGAGAATCTTTTGGCCTCCTTCGGTAATTGTTTAGCGATATCACCACCTACAAATACTGCTTCAAGGTAAACCCACATGTTTTGCACGAGAAGCCATCGCTCCAAGATCTCATTAGTGCCTTGAAGGTCGTACAACCATTGTTGGATCTGTTTTCTGAATGGTGCGTTGTAACTACAAAAAAAAAACAAATTAAACATCTAATTTAATCTTTAACACGCTTTCATGAACATTACTCATATCTTTGTATTGGAACGGTTTTGTTTATAATAGGGATGAAATTTGTTTTGTCCGTCAAACAGATTTAAAAATATTACACACGTATTTTTCATTTTTTTTGTGTGTGGTTAAGATTACCTACGGCGTATAAAGATTTCAAGCGAAATCTCGAATGTCGTCACGCTTAAGTAAGTTTTATACCTCTTTAAGACGTAGCGCACTCCCACTTCATAACTATAATGCGTTATGTCTTATTATTGTTTCATTTTAATGATAAAGCTAGAATACGTGTCTAATATTTTTGAAGTTATGGGTGAATATCCCCGCGGCAAATTTTACGTGTCCACGTTGAGAATCGAGGTGTTAAATTATAGGATGTTTTTGATTTTTTTTTGTAGTGAACTACGTAACTTGGTGCAATTAGGGCCACATATGTTTTTTTTATAAGTGTGTTTATGTAATCAGGAAAAAAAGAATCGCCTGAAAATTCAAGTTTGGTGGCTTGTCCCAGTTCCATTTTTTGATACAATTGCACTCACCTAAGTCACAATCTAAGATACAATACAAAATAAACGATTTCGTTAGTATATGCATAAGACACATTATCTGAAAACAATGAAACCATATTAGAAATTTAAATTTAAAGGCACTGGATACTCAATCAAATTTTGTCCAAGCAAATATCAAAAATTTGTTGGCACTTGTTCAACTTACTTTAACGTGAAGTTACGTACGTATGCGATCAATCGCGTTTTATGATTTAACATCTCTCAGTCGTGCGCCGGCACTTGCGCGTAAAAGGTGTGTGATTAGTGCTGTGATTTCCCGTCAAAAACGAAAATATCATCTTGGGTGGCACGGGGGACAAGAAATGTTCAATTTTGGTGGATCGATTTGCTGTTAATTTAAAAGTATTTTAATAGTAAGCTACACGTTATACGTAGTGATTTGGGTTATGCATTTAATCAGTGATAATAATTTAATTGTTACTTAAATCCCTTATTTTTAAAGTTTTTTTTTATGTCTGGTTCCAATTTTGGTGGCTCAATTTTGGTGGCTTTGGTGGCGTTTTTCCCTTTTGGACAGTAAAAAAGCGAATTATAATAACATTTTTTTACTAAGTAGGACCATTTATTATTTATTAGATCCTAATCTCTCATTACCACCACGAATAGCAAGACCTCTTGAAGCCAACAATTTCACTAGGTACTTCAACAATCCTCTTAAGCACATTCTTCCAACGGGTAGGTATTTTCTGTTCGTCTAGTAGTTTTTATTGCTGCAACATAATTCATCATAAATTCCCTGAGCTGTAATCTGCTCTTATGCTCTATCAGTAATGGTATTAAATAGACGGCAGCAATAACAGTATACAGATTTATTTAGTGGTGAATAAAGGAGCCATTTTCTTTCTAAAGACTCCTTATTCGTCAATTAACAAATAAAATATTTTACTCAAGTATTAGTTTTCGTTTTACCATTTGAATCTAGAAAACTTGTAGAAGTTTCGAAGAAGTCACTATTTTTATTTTAGTAAAACTCTGGCCCTTTTCGAATTCAGATATCACGGACTTCTTCCGGTAAAATGTCACCACAGTAAGTACCAGGGTCAGGAGACACATATATTCTCTAAGCTTGCAGTTATTAATTCAAAGTATGTAGCTTGACCAAATGCCCAATGAAATAGATAAAAGAATTGTGACGGAATGATAAAAGTATTGCGCCTTAAAAGAAGTCATTAAAAACAAGGTACTGGGCATAAAAATCAAGAAGAAGATCTTTGATACCTGCATAATAACCTGTATCACTTAAGGATGTGAAACCTGGGCTTTGACAAAACACGATAGGAACAAACTAGCAAAATGCCAGAGAACCATGGAAAGGAGCATGCTGGGTTTGAAACTAATGGACAAAATTATAAGTATCAGGCGCAAAACCAAATTAACAGACATACTGTCACATATTAGCAAACTCAAATGGAGGTGGACGAGACTTATGCTCCGCTGCTATAAGGAAGAAAGGAGCAAAGAGGTGACAGTTAGCAAAACAAGAAGATGGGAAGGAAGATGACCTTGAATTGAACGTAGGACCTCTTTGGATAAGAGTGACGACAGACAGGAAGCAGTGGCAACGGTTGGAGAATGCCTTAGCCATAAGGCACACCGAAATCATAGAAATTTTGTATATTTAGTGTAGTTTTTAATTTTTATGTTTTTTAGTTTTATCAATCACAACTGTTCGGAACAGGCTTTATTATTATTAGTAATAAGTAGCTTGAAGTCGATGGTTCCGCATCTAATGTGTGTTTGTCGTTTTCATCACACGTAACCTCTTTTTCCTAGTGATATTCAGAGGTACTTTTGTCTTGCGGGGATGAGACTGAATAATCCCTCGGCTTATTTGTTTCTCTAACTGTAATTTTTTCCCTTATTTCTTTTTGAGCTATTACTGATTTGTAAAAAAAAGTGTAATGTGCCTTACGAAAAAGTTTTCAGAATAAATGTGTGAGAGAAATTGTCAGTCCTTCGGGGCCCCTTGAGAATGGGGGCCCTGGGCACGAGCCTCGTGTGCCCTTATGGTAAAGACCGTATTGCCACCAGTCGTTACATACAAAAATACAAATCTTTTCTCTCTATAATGTTAGTACAGATTAGTAGTTATAGATGAAAGTTGATAATTCCCGAAAACTTGTGAGATTCATTACATGAAGTTTTGTTAGTGAGATTGAAGATGACAGAAAAAATCAATTTTGGTGCCATTGATTTTCAATTTTGGTGGGCGATTTTCAATTTTGGTGGCCACACTACACTTTAAACTAAAATATCTCAAAAAGTTATCGAGATATTCTTAGACCTCTTGAAGATTATTTTAGCTTTGAATTTCTATTTTTATACCAGGTCCTTACATTTCACGAAAATTGAAGAAAAAGTTTTGCCACCAAAATTGAAAAAAAAAGCACGTTGTTGATATTGACCCTTATACTTCTTTAGGCGCGTTATGAAAAAATGATGAGAGTGAAATTTTAAGATGCGCGCGCATTTGTGACACAAAATTAACAGTATGAAGCTGTCTGCTTATGAGAGTGAAATTTTAAGATGCGCGCGCATCTGTGACACAAAATTAACAGTATGAAGCTGTCTGCTTATTTAATGATGCCAAAGAAGTATAACTTCTCACGCGCGTACATAAGTACACGCACCCATTTATTTTTTATAATCATACTAACGGACTAATTAAAATACTATTTTTCGTACCTTGTCGTCATCCCTATATTGTTGGTATTAAGTTCAACTTACCGATTAGACAGTAAAGAGCCTAGTATCATAAGGCTGTCTTCAAGTTGTCCAATAGTTTCGGCAGTAGTGTCGCCTCTCAATAACAACTCCCCTCTGTTGTTAAACGTTTGGAAAGTGAGCTCGTGCACTGACCATTCGTTGGTGACTTGACGAAGTTTTCCTTCTATATCTTTTTCTTTCATCGCTGATATGCAGATATCCTATTGAAAAAGATAAATGTTTACGTAAACTACTTTAGCATCGCGCACCGTATTCGAATATCGAGAAAATGCAATTGTTGTGGATAAATAAAAAACATGTCGTTGTTAGTTGTAGATAATGATCACCATCAGGAAAATTTTAGTACTTCTTCTGTACATAGGCTTCTCCTCAAGCACGCTAATGGCCATGATCTATAGCTTTAATCTAGCTCTTACCAGCCTCTTTTAGATAATCGTTCTAACTTGTTTAGTTCTGCTAGGGTTTATGCGAAATTATTATGTTTGTGGCTTTCGGGCCTAGTTAAGTACCTCAATATCCTCTTTGTTAGATAACAGCGGAGCTTCCAGAATATTCTTTAAACAGAAGTCTTCATTGTCCAAATCGAAGTTGTACTTGGTTACTTCAACTATACGTTGCCAATGTCGAGGTTTCATTGCTTTGTTGGCCATCAGCTCAAGTAGAGGACACATGTCATTGAAGTCGTCAACTGTTTTTTTTAGGGCAAAGAACGCTGGCCATTCTTTAAGGCTGCAAAGAAAATATAACAATCCTAAACCATCAATATAAAACTATCGAAAAAAAACTACTCAAACTAAGAATAATAGGCCTTAGGCTTGTATGTGAAAAGGTTTCGTTTATTATTTGCTGTTTGAGAGAAGAAAAGACGTAACACACTTCTACACTAACATTATAAAAAGGAAAGATTTCATTGTTGGTAGAAGTTATGTTGTTACTGATTTTATTCAAATCACAAAAACTAACGCAACAAAAATGGTGGATAAATAACAATAAAATGGAACAGAAGATTTGAAACCATTTTTAAGTTGCTTAAATAATGTGATCATTTTACCCTTTTGGCAATTTCCTGCATCTATTTTGGAACTCCATGAGCTCGTTGTTTATTTCTTCAATATTCACTTCTCCCCAGGGTATATCGTAATAACTGCTGACGCGATCTATGACGTCATTGTACAATTTATACAACTTTTGCAATAGATTCAGTTCCTTTCTGATTTGAGCCAGTTCAGGATACTCTGTGTGAGGGAGTCCAAATAATTCTTCGCCGTTTTGGTAAGTTTGTAGTTTGCGCCACATGCCATCGAAGCGGTTCTAAATTGAGGAAGAAGTATATTGTAAGCATTGGTAAGAAAAATCACTAAAGGTGAAGAACATATTATCGCGAGTAAAATAACATGTTTTAATTTATTTTAGACGGCTAGGTATATTAAAAACGTGTTTTGCTCGACCCGGAATCCAAACCGAAGTCCTCGTGGTGACTAAGCGAGCACGTTAACCACAAATCCAATGAGGCAGTTACAAATTACATCAACTATTGAGATAAATCAATACTAACTTAGCAATTAGAAAGGATATACCTGATAACTTACTTAAGACAAAATTTACCTGAAACAATATGAGCCTATCAGACGCTTCTCTGGGAGATAATCCGGGCTGCATTGGCCCCGCATGGCGGTATTCGTGAACATACTCCGAGTTGTCTTCTCTAAACCTGTCCAAGTTTCCTTTAAGATCATCAGCTAGTTGTGGCTGCATGTGTAACAATTGGACGTGAGAAGCCAACGCTGTGGCCTGCAACTGTTGCCAGGTGTACCGGAGGTTGTCTACTTGTTCGATATCCTCTTTGCTCACTGGGAGCTCGTAGCGAGTAATGATGTTGAACGCTTCCTGTAACAGTAACAGATCACTGAAAGTATAACAGCCCGGACCAAGTAACAGTGATTTTGGAAACTGCAGAATCACTAGTTGCGCACAAGCTTAACTAGTGATTTCGCAGTTTAAGTATACACATTTTTGCATCGTGATCGGACCATGAAAACTCTAAGATACAAAACTGTCTGAAGGTGTGAGCAAATTATGAAGAATATTATATTTAAAGAGACAAACTTTGGTCAGGCGTTGAAGTATTCTTTAGAAATGAAACGAAACTCTTGTCAAGTCATAAATTGATCATGATTTAAAGTTTTGTCAAGTATTTAACCTTTTCTATAGGTACCTCGGCACTGGTGGCGTTCTAACTTTAAAAATAGAAAGGAATAAGTACACAAAATTGTTTCTAGGTATAACTTGTAGCTCGTATACAAATAAACCCGTGAATATTTCACGTCTAGATACAACTTATTTACGGATAAGCAGCGAATGCATCAAATTACCTCCACAGGATCAATTCTTAACTCCATATCGACTTCCTGGTCTCTTATCTTTTTCAAGGTTTCCATGACAGTTCTCACGTCATCCAAGTCTCTGATAGGTCTCTCCAGCTTGCGCTCTAAGTCATTCATAATAGCGTAGACGTAGTCCATCTCTCTCTTGTACTTTTTACGCATTGCTTGACTTATTCTATGAGTGCCATCTAAAATGTATTCAAAATATTATTATACCTAGCTAGACTTAATATTGACGTGCATTAGTAAAATCTACCAAGAAGAAATCAAGCATGTGGACGGTGCACCGAAATCACACCTACAAAACATGGGCGGGTTGCGACCTCGAAGCCAAACAAATCCGTGAGTTCTTCACATATTATCCACTTACGTACCCTTTCCTGGTGAGCCAGACATATCCTTCCTCGTAAGAAATGTGACTTTCATCTTCTAATTCATCACTTACTTTATCACCTCAATTATTTTTAGTGTCCCATTGCTGGGCACGGGTCTTCTCTCAACTATCTTACGAGTTGAGAGAGTTTAGGCGTTAATCCACACAGGCCGACCAAATGGAGGTTAATGGGTGTCACATGTCTTCGAATTACATGCCTGTTTCCTCACGATGTTTTCCTTCACCGATATTGAGCAGCGATAATTGAGCCAATTTATCGTGTTTTTTTTAAAGCTACTGCCAAACTGACTAAACGCAATGAATAGACAAGGCAAAAATATTAGGAACGTAAATAAAAGCCCATAAAACGCGTGTTTGTTTTATGCTCTAGTTACCGGTTACTAGACTTAAACTAAGCTAACCCTTACTTTTAAGTTCAGTAATGAGCCCAAGCTTCAACTTTTCTGTAGAAACGGCAAGGCAGCTCCCTATTATCAGAACATCTGGTTCCGACTCTAGCTTCGCTTCTAATTCACTGTGCCTCTTCAGAGACGTTTCAAAATCACTGAGGTTCCAAGCAAGCAGCTGACGCAGAGTTTTCTCACATTTCCATAAATAATGGTACGGACGCCATCGCTTTACTAAAGTATTTAGCTCCTAGAAATTAGTCACAGTCAAAATGGTAGTAGTTATCACAAGTACCAATTAAGGGCTTCCGAAAACCAATCACTGATCAATTGCTACGTGACACGTGTGTGATGTACGGAATCAACGGGGTTAGACAGTACCACAAATGACACACCTGATCACTGGTTTTATTTTGTAGTCTGTTTTTGGAAGGTTTTTGTACAGTCTAAAGCCGTAAGCGTTTCACGTTTTCAATTTTGGAGAGCAAACTACCTAACCCCGTGTGGTCAGCGGCATGTTACCGGTAGCCCTTTCTCTAGTAGATTACCATTTTCACATTTTGCGTGCACGTCGACAGCAAATTTAATGTCTTCACTATTTCCTTATTTTCCATCACATGGCTATAAAAATTCTTCGGTTGAAAAGGGAAAATTGGCTTCTCTTCCGACTCCAATCGATAATGCCTCCTCCTCTTCATTTTGGTTACTTCCATGGCTTTGACCGTTTTCTGTGCGGTGCTTAGTGATGCCGTCACTGAGTGACCCTGTTCGTCAAGTCTCGTCACAACGTCGAGTAGTTGGTTCGACTGGGGACGAGCAATTTTCCTCCAACTAACCTATACTCAAGCGTACCAAACAAATAACGAAGCAACACCAAGTGACGCAACCAATTTTAAAAGCAAGCACATGTTACAGACATTTACACAGTCAATTTCACATGGTGTTGTGTACGACACAATACAATTAACGCCACGAATTGGGAAAGAAATAAGCCAATTAATTAATTTTGTTTGATAATAAATAAGCCAATCATGCAATAAGTTCTTAAGTTAATTAAAACCCTTACTCGTATAAAACAAAAATCATTTCACATATTAGTGAACCTAATTCATAATATAGTTGGTTCGAATGTATGAATGAATTCGATATTCACTGTTCACTCGACGTTCACTGCGTTAGCCAAAATCAATGAGTTGGTGCGTTATCGGGTCTATTATAACCGAAGCTTAACTTGTCCCCGGTGCGTTGTTGGGTCGAAAATACCCTTTGGACTTACACATGTTCAGAAGGATTTTTCTTAATTGATATTGCGATTACGAATTTTTTCTTTAGTTTAATATAATGACAAATAAACACTGAATAAATGGCTAAAATCGTAGGTAGATGCGCCGAATAGATTTCTAGCAGACAAAGCATAATGTCGTCAGATCTTTATGACCCGGTATCCGCACTGGTAATTAAAAGTATCGATAGCATTTTAGTGTTGTGCATAATAGAAATAAAACATCGACATCGATAAAAGAAAGTCTTTGTTTGAAAAAGTACTTTTTCATTACAATATTAGGTATATAATTATGGAGCAATATTGGATGTGTGAGATGTATTATAAAATTCTCGACATAATGCTCTTTAATATGCGATATACATCGTTTTATTCTTTATAACTGGGACTTGCTTCTTGAGTTTTTAAATGTTAGTATATCTAATAATTGGTAAACTGGTTGAATAATGTTGTTTTGTAATATTTGGATTCGTTCATTCTGAGTTATACTGATCGATGGTTTAGGTGAATCTTGTGGCTGGGGACTTATTGTTGAAGTTTGCAAACCAGTTGTTTAGCGTATTTTTTTTCTAGTTTATTCCGCTTATCCAATAGTATCGGTTGAATTAACTTTGCAAGTCTTAATTAACATTTTCTTTTTAACTTGTTTAAAACATAAACACATCTAATCCGAGTAACGACACTAGCTCAACTAGCTTGTAATCTAGTGCGGCTATCGGGTCATAGGGCATCGGGTCGTTCAGAACCGATAAACGCACTAGGCGTAAATAATTTTGCTTCAGTTGGTATCGGGTCGTAAGAACCCGATGCATTTTTTAAGTACCTATGCTAAATATTTAACGAGACAAGTACAAAGTAGGAACAGTAATTTTACGAAAAGACGAACATCGGTTATAATCAGCCCAATGCCGCAGTAAGCGTGTTAAAATGAAACTTTCAAGTTAGCTGCCGCCCCGTTAACTTTCTTTCTGTATGGACAGTCCTTTCAGCATTTTTGCCTGATAGAGTAGGTAATAAATCTATCTATCCGTGCATGTTTTAAGCTCTTTTGCTATTTAAATTATTAACTCCATTCGATCCAGCTATAATTGTATCGTTGACTTCGTTATTCAGTTACTTAGTAACTTCATACCCTAGTAGATTTTCCTCCAGACCACTGCGCGACGCCCTTGGACAAACCCGATATTTGTTTGCCTGCTAATATCAGTACTTCTTGTATATCATCTAGAGTAGGGGTTAGCGAGACATTTGGAATCATTAAAGCCACGTGGAGTAGAAATATGGGCCTTTTAGGTTCACCTAAAAAAAGAAATAAAATACACATTCAAGTCGCAAGTACACACCGAAGTCATAATTCGCAAGAAGCAATAAGTTCTAGCATATCTAATTGTGACTATAGGGACATTTATCTCTATTTATTTGACTGGTGTACATGAAATTGACACGTTTACACTCGAGCTAAAACGCTGCGTACACAGAAACCTGCATGTGGTCCTTAAAAATGAGACTCCCTACAATTTTCTTTATCCAAAAACTTTGCAAGGATTCATAAAAATTGGTTGTATACAAAGTGAAACGTTTCGACGTTACTAGATGCTGAATGTACAAATGATCTTGATGTAATAATCTTGTTCGGTCACACTGCTTACGCAGCGATTCCGTAGGTTACGAACTTCAGTTCATTAACGGGCATCATTCAGACAGGGTGCATTCACACATTTATTTTAACATTTTAACATACCTATATCATTTTAGTGATATTATCATTTTATCTTATAAATAACTAGTTTTCCGCCCGCGGCTTCGCCCGCCCCAGAACTAAACGCTTTGCGAACAACTTATGGAAAAAAAGTAAATAGAATCAATGGACGTCAATTTTGAATTTGATTTATAATAATTGACAATACAACTGCGCATGTCAGGAGACCCTGGGGCGTGTCAAACCTAATAGCAGACTATGAAAATTGTACTAGGACTACATGAGCTTCAGGGAGTTACATATTCACTTATGCGCATGTCTGCTTGCTGGCTCACCGATCGACATTCACAAAAATATACCTAGGTACTAGGTTGACAAAATATTATGTAAAGAGGTTACTTTTTACAGGTAATGAATTCAAATTCATTCTTACAGACGAAACTGACGGACCGGACGGGCGGGACGCCTCTTTGTTATTCATGCTACTTTAGGATAATGTTCAATAAATTTTGCCTTTAGGTTTTCCACAAGTGTTAAAAAATATATATTTCAATCAAGTATGGCTGACTGTTCCATCTCATCATCAACAATTTACAGAAGTTAAGAAATCAAACCAATACAGTAAAGTACAATAGGAACATTTTTCTTGCGTTATGTCGGAAGAACAGCAATGGAAGTAGCTGCTATGCTGTGCGATCCAGGAAAATAACTGCAGGTGGTATGGTTCCTGGAGGAGCGATGTTGATGCTTTACTACCAGGATTACATAAATGTTAAAGAGGTAAATTTTGCTATATAGAAGAGGCCTAATGGTAACACAGACATTTGTTTCGTGTTGGAAAATTGAACTTTACTGTCTTGTGTTTGATTCTAAAGTAAAATGTATTGTGAATGAATATACGTACCTATCTGAGTTTGGAGAACAATTGAGAGATAACTTACTAAAATGGCAGACAAAAAGTTTTAAAACAAATTCACACGTACGCAAGCGCAATACTTCGGAGGAGAACGGTACAATGATGACTGAGAGAGACAAAGTTAGTGTGTGAGGGGGAATTTTCTCCCGCCATATTGTTTTCAGAGATAAACGCTGAAAAATCCTATTTCTATCTCATTTTTAATTTGGTACGTGCTTACTGTAATGTGGTTTGACTGCTCGAAGATGAACTAATTTATTATATCTCTCTCTTTCTATCTCATAGTCCTTGAGAGTTTGCGAGTATCGTCATACGCGCCTCGTACCCTGTACCCATTTCAGATTCAATTTAACATAAATTGTTATTAATCAACTTAAAAAACCTGATTCGCATTGAGTTTTTAAACATCTGTTATTTATGCTTCGACGTTATTCACGTAAAGAGCGTAACCTTTTTTTTTCATTGGGTTGTCGACCGGAATTCATTTTAAGTCGCTCTGTCATGCTGCCAATGTTAATAATTAAGTATAGTGCTGGAAATTTGAAATTGGTTCTAAATATTGTGGAGTTTTTTTACAATCCAAGTTTACTTATCAATCTTTTTTATTATAGTGGCAACTTTTTACCCTTTGTACGGTAATAGGCTCCCCTACCCTGTGATTTATGTTAAGTTGAAATCTTACCGTCAAAACAAGTGTCAGCTGTGAACTGCTTGATGATCAGATCCAGGGTTCTTCTAGTAACTTTGATAAGCACATCCACCACTTTCCTACTGTAGTAACGTCTCATTTCATTCACTGCGTTCTTCACCATTTCCTGAAAATTTCTTGAAATCTCCAACTAAACCGATTACCTACCATTTATGTGTATATTACACATAAATGATAAAAGGTTTCTTTAACAGAACAGAATGTTTCAATATGATTTCCAATTAATTAATATGATTTCCAAAAAATAACCGAGGGAAGCTCGGTTAACCAGGTAGGTACTATGTTATTATGCTGTTACTCAGTAAAGATATAGTTTTATAATGGTGAGAGAATTTTTGAAATTGGTGATGTAGTTTTTGAGCCTAGACGTAGATAACGCGACACACGTACGCTTAACCATGAAATACCGCGTACCTACCACACCAGCATCAGCAGTGATAAAAGCATGAAGGTACGTGGAGTGAAAATCTGTACCCACACTGTATTAGGCCATTTAAAATTAGTTTATCTATCAAAAAGTTGACATACTTGCATACTCTTAGAGAGTCCTCCCGCAGGCAGTGAGAGCAGTCGGTAAGGACTCTCAAAGCACTCCCACACTGCAGACCAGTCCTGCTGCCCACCTGATGACGATTCATTTATGGTAGACGCCGCAGCGCTCCCGACTTGACTATCATCTGTAACCCAAACACGACCATTTCGGTTTTATTTTGCTCGCTTTATCTACATTAGTTGGATACATGACGTTTTTGCTATTTTAGTTTAGTAATCGAATAGATCAGTCTACTGAGGCTTCGCAAAATAAATTATATTGTTCGCGTGTGTTTGTGTGTAAAATTTGTACCACAATTTCAGTTACTACGCTATATCTAGAGGAGGTTTATGGACACCACAGCTGTTTTAAGCGGAGCACGAATTGACCCGAAATTATACGTGTTGGAAAGTTAAGATAAATCTAATTATGTGTTTCAATTTGTGTGGGAAGTGTATGCTGTTAATAAATGTAATGTACCTACACACCTACATTTAAAATTACTTTTAATTACACATTCCCTATCCAATCTTAGATAAGAACCGTCTCGGTCAATTCAGCTTTCAAATTAAAAAAAAATCCGTTTAGAGGCCCAATGGTAACAGACTTGTACTACACAAATACACAAATACAGATATACGAAAATTTATAACACACCTTTTTCTTGCCGAAAGTCAAAAGTGTGAAATACAAAAACAGAATACTAAAAAACATCTAGTAGATCATGGACATTAACTTCCTAGCTTGTGTACTTGTCAAAACGATTCTATGAGTCCAAACACAAAGTAAGGTGCCGAGTACTGTTTAGAAGTTCTGGCGAATTGTTATCTTATTGATTTCGTCGTACATACGTTACAGGTCAAGGTTATCATACTTATGTAATAATGTGGCTAGAGCATCGATTTCCATCAATCGGTCAAGGTCGTACGTGTCTGATGTTGAATTCTGTCTCACTCTAGTCCCGACAAATTCAATAAGTATTATGCTGATAACAAGACCCCTCCCTTTGTTGGCGTACCAGAGTAAAGTGTCTTATAAAAATTTATTTACATCATAAAATTACTTCAAAACCTGAGTAAATTAGTATAAGGTTTTATTTTTTTCAGGTAATCACTCTTGTTGATATGTTATATCAATACTTTCCGTAAAGATAATTAAAAATATTACGTTTCTGTTAAGATTTTGGGCAAGTTGTTCCTTAAAACCATTTAGTTTGACCTGTCAATTTCGACATAAATATTTTACAATACACTGTCAAGTGATTATAAACACAAATTGCTCGGTATTAGGTTCAAATTGTTTACATTATATTGTGTTTTATAATATAAATGTAGCCTATGAGATTGGATCTTAAAGGGAAACACTGACTACCGCTATAACACTGGCCCGTATTATCTATTTGTGGATGGATGTTTGTAGCTTTTTCACTTCCCAGTCCCTTTAGCCTCGAGATGCTGATAAATTTGTTTGTATATACAGATATACAGATTTACAGATATACCCTTTATTGTTCCCCGCTACTAGGGAGGTAGCGGGGTATGTAGGAGTCCCTGCCTTATAAGAGGCAGGCTCGGGTTACCCGCTTAAAGCACCACGGTAGCCTTCCTCATGTGTTTAAATAACGGCCCTGGGAACTCGTCTATGTGGGCTTCATAACACAAATACCAAGTTTCGTAAGTGTATTAAGTATGTATGTTTGCCTCGTGATTACTCTAAAACTAGCCATCGGATTGCAATAATTATTTTTTATTTCATGTAATACCTTCCAACTTTGCAATAAATCAAGGTGTCATCAAAATCGGTTTAGCAGTTTTTGAGATACAGACAAAATTAAGATTTTTGATGTCGTTTTCGAGATTATCGAGGGCGTAGATTGCAAAAGTGACATCTATTTAAAAATGCAAGTTGGCGGATGAAATTTTACAGAAAAAATATATTAGATATATCTATTTTCATACCTACTCTTTAATATACAACAAAGGTGTTTTCGAGAATTATATAGAATAAGAAAGAACTAAGAAAAAGGAAGTACCTATCTTCTTTCTTCCATGAGAAAGAATCAAACTTTTAATACAAATATAACACTTGCAACACTTGCCGTATGTAAATTATATTATATTGACTTATTATAGTCAATATAATGTAATTTACATACGGCAATCGTTTTCGAGACTTCTTAAAATCGAATGACCTATTTATATGGTTATAATGAATCTTAAGTTACCATTGATGTGAACTAAAAATTATAGAAATAATCCAAATTTAAAAAATTAATACTATTTCCAAAAAGGGTACTAATACTATTCTAGGTATTAGATTTTAATAGAATTTCAAAAAAGGGTCTCTTAAATAATAACAATAACGGAAATAGGATTAAAACCGTATTTGATTTTACCAGTTACCACTACATAGAATGTCATTTAACTGTTATGATATGAGAAGTATAGGCTACTTTAAGTTCAAAAAGACTATCATATAAAGATCAAGCTCAATCCATCAAATCTTACAAATTTATCTCAAGGACTGGCACCGACCTCAAAAAAGTACTTGGCATGATGAAACTATTTATTTGAGAATTTGTTCCCAAAGTACATGTCAGGTTTGTGATATAACATAACATGTTCATTATAACATTATAACATGTTATATAAATGTAATGTAAATCGTTTGTTCTTGATTATGTCAATAAAATCAGTGCAGTAAAACATTGTTGTTTGTTTCTCTCGGATGAAGTATTTACCACAGAGTGAGATAAAAATACGTAAAATAAGTAGGTTGTCAGTTAATTTACTCAAGTTGTTGTTCTAGGCGTGGCCTCCCTTTTTTATCATTAACTTCATGTCTGTAAACATCAATTAAATCCACAGATAGTATTATACTAGATCAAATCATAACAATACTTACCTGTGTAGGAGTTATGAATTCCTGGTATTCTATTTAGTTATTATACCTAACAGGAGGTACATTGACTTAGATACCCGTAGTATCTAAGTCAATGTACCTCCTACGTCTTATACATCTCATGATCACGCGGTGTTTTGCGTGTCGGCGCTACACGGGCGGGCGGTGAAATGCACAATGTGCGCTGTCTATTTTCCCAACAGTAGATAAATCAACGGTGTTGCTCAAGGTCAGTCGCCGACTCAAGAATAGAACCATTGCCATGGACTGTTTTAACTAGGTACTATAACTACAACAGCATATAATAATTACGTATATTACTATAGCTACATACAACTGAGAAAGCTGTTAGACTAAGAACCGCTAGTTAAATAATATTAACAAACTAGCTGCCTCGGAAAACTTCGTACCGCGTATTTCTCACATTTTAAACCTTCCTTGAACTGTACGAACATTTAAAAACTAAAATCAGCCAAATATGCCAGTCGACCTGTAGTTTCGGCATTACAAACACACTTCAACTCATTTATAAACAGTATTCTGATAATAAATCCTAACTCACGAGTACAGAACTCAAGAACATAAAAGAAACAACTTGCTAAAAAAGCAAACTACAAATTTTGGCAATTTTTTAATATCTGGTTTTAAAATGACGAAATTTTAGTATGAAATCAGTTCGTCATTAATTGTGATACCTCGATTTTTCCTGTGTGTTCCTTTTATTTAGTAATTTTTAGGCACATTGAATTATAATTCTCTGGTCTCACATTCAGATGCGAGGGTTTAATATGCTGGTTCTATAGTTCTATACATACATACTATATAACATAGTTCGACAGCGTGTCATCTAATACTTTCAGAATTTTAGTAGTAATACCGCTTGAATTAAGTAATAATAGTTCTATTACAATATAACTAAATATTGCAT
Source organism: Meganola albula (assembly GCA_936450015.1). Classification (NCBI taxonomy): domain Eukaryota; kingdom Metazoa; phylum Arthropoda; class Insecta; order Lepidoptera; family Nolidae; genus Meganola; species Meganola albula. The sequence goes on along the minus strand of OW388142.1, from coordinate 10,468,103 downwards.
TTAAACTGTTGTGTTATTGGAACATTTGTCAGTTTGATTGTAGTTCAAAAGTGTTCATACAACTTTTTCCTATAAAAAGGTTTTCGCAGCAGGAGTTTTGTTAGGTGTCATTTTAATTTAAGTAGATTTCGATTCCTGATTGAAGCTTTGCACATGTCTCTATAGATTTGATCCCCAACCTATAACCACGCAGAACCAGGTATAATGGCTGTTTTTATCACGCTACCGTATTCATAATTTTAGAATGAATTATTAATGTCTGTCAGGAAATCTATGACCTAGGCACAACCTTAGTCTAGCCTCGTGTCTGTAATGCCTGGTTTAGTTCTATACAACCAGGGCAACAGACTATCGAGGAGTTTGTTTTTACTGGATTAATATTTCTCAACCCACATGTTCGAGACGTGGTATTTGCCGGGTAATTTTGCGCACTCACACATTAGTGGCGTTTGCCTGTGAATTGTTCGTGCGTTTGAACCAGATACTTATAATTAGAATTTGTATGAATTTGAAATACGATGTGTATCCAATTTAGACTTACAAGTAAATCCGATCACTGTTAACTTTATACAAGTTTTGATATTTCCATATACTTAGGTACTAATAAATAGGTAGGTAGGCATAGGTTCTAGTGGAATAATGAATGACTTTTTTAAATATGCTACTCTCATGAACTGGGTGTTTTAAAATATTTTTGTATCTTATTATTTATTGTTAATGATCACAAGCTATCTAGCATAAAACAGAGATGCAATGGGATGAAGTCACAGAAAGTGTTATAAATTATGTTACATTTATAAAACGATGACAGCATAACATTAAACATTTTCATAGCACCTGTAGAACTCAACGCGAACCTGTACCCCGATTCTCACGCTTTAGACATTTTTATGTAAAATACTTACATAAATTGACATGTTATTATGTCTATTTATTGTTGCCATTTATTACGACATACCCTTTAGACGATTGTCCAACAAAAATGGTGATTTCTTTGGTTTTTCAATGATATTGTCATTGACTTTTTGTCATTTGTCTAGGTACTAGAAATAAATATCTAAAGCGCACAAATTTAATGTCGAAAAAAATAGCGGATGTCATTGAAAAACAAAAGAAATCGCCATTATTCTTAGACAAATATTTATTACAGTTAAATGTTTAAAGCATTGAATCTGTGTTTGAAACCATTTGAAAAATGTAAGTACCCTTTTCATTTGATTCGTCATTCGAAGCCTCGCTATTTTACTACTTGAGCCACGGGGTATTTGGTGCTCTTTAAATATAAATGCGTAGTAGGGTTCAACGCACCTTCTGCGATGAGAAACTCAAAGTCGGGATTGATTTCCGTTGGTCTGATTTGTTGCGCCGCTTTTTTCACCAGGTCCAACACTTCTTCCACTGCTTCTTCCACCATCAAGCTTTTACGATTTAGCTCTATACATGCATTGCTAAACAAAAAATTAAGATTTTATTTAGCACGCCTCTTAATTTATTACGTCGAATGTTCAGTATCAGTGAAGGAAAACATTCGAGGACATGTGAAATCCACCAACCCGCACGAGGCCATAGCGTGTGTGGATTAAGGCCTAAACTGTCTCAACTCGTAAGATAGTTGAAAGAAGACCCGTGTCCAACTGTGAGACACTAAAATGGGTTGAAGTGAAGTGAAAAGCTTTAAAATTTTAGTTAGTAGGTATAGTAGGTACATGGAAGAAAGAAGGTACTTGTAATATTGTACCGCAGCGCATTTAACACGGGAAATGTTATATGCAACTTCTAGTACTAAACTGTTTCTGGCAGTTTTGGAGAAAGGAGGTAACCACATACAGCACGCGTGTCATTTAAAAGTTGAAGCGTCTTTACATATGTACTCGTAAATAAAAGGTACACACATAACAAAACATCAACAGGTTATGCATACAAACGGTTCATGTACCTCGGCAGAGTGCAACGCGCGCAATACCAGTCTTAAACCAGTCAGTATTAAATTTTCTAAGTATTATACCAACACAGTTAAATCAGTCTTAACGAAAGAAGTTTCTTGCCACCCTTAGCTAACTTACCTTTTGTTACATTAAGCTTAAAGGAACGGACTAATTTTGATGCAGTTTTTCATATCAACGTGGAAGTGATATAGGTAGTCATTTGTTAGATTCCAAATATATATGCGTCAGGGTGAGTAAATAAATGATGTATACATTTTAGTCTGTTTCATTAAATATAAATAACTTTATACATGTAAAAAAGTGAGTTTTGGACCTTGAAAACCACCCCTTGGCTGATAGCTATTCTCACTAATAGTATAACTACGAAAGTAACTTTGTCTGTCTGTCGTGCTTTCACGCCAAAACTAATGATCCGATTTGGATGAAATTTGGTACAGAAATAGTCTGAGATCCGGGAAAGAACAGAGGATGGTATTTATTCGACCGCGCTTATTTATGGTTTTGGGCGATAACCTAGATACGCGCGGGCGGAGCCTGGCTTGGCTAGTAATAATAATAATAATAATAATATAGTGGGACATTAACACACACGGTCATCTGATCCCAAACTAAGCAGAGCTTGTACTATGGAAACCAGATAACTGGTAATATACTACATATAATACTTTTCTTTTGTAAATATATACTTAAATATAGATAATTACACCCAGACACAAGACAAACAGACATATTTAAACAAATGTTTGTCTCGGGTGGGAATCGAACCCACGACCTGAGGTAGTAATAAAAATGTAAAAAGGTAGATTTTTATTTACCGGCATCCTGTTTCTACATTTTCAATAAATTCTTCTACAGACCATGGTGTCTCTTCTGGAAAACGTAATAGAATTTTTAGTTAAACTGAAGAAAATCAGATGTCACGGGTTCGAAAACCGAGATGAGCTAAAAGTCGATACTGCGATGTTTCTTAAACAAAAATATTTATTTAGATTTACATACCTACGTTATTATTCTTATAAATTGCATTTATTATTATTTACATATTTATTATTTATTTAAAATATATATATATACAATTAGAAACTTTTACATAGCAGTGCCTCATAAACCATCACTGGTTTTTCTGAACACTTATTTAAATGAAAATTATATATGAATCAAATGGAAAACTGTGGGATAGGTAAAAAGTAAGTTCAAAGATTTGTAAAAAATAAAGTTAAAAATCGTGCTAATAACTTTTACCTGGCAACGTAACAAGGGAAACCTCCTGCATCCCCGATAGAACATAAATAATTCTATTCGTATAGATGTCATGCACTCTCGTTACCAGGACATCAAAGCTTTTGATTGCTGTGTTTGCGGTGTCAATGAATTCCTTCCAATCCGCACTAGTCCAGCATACGGACCGCAGGCCGGGCAACAAAAGGGAGGACAAACGGACCACCTGCGGTAAGAACAAGGGACGCACTTCCAGTTTCACCCGGCGTACTGTTCGAAGGTAATCTTCTAGAAGAAACTGAAATGAATTTAATAAGCAATAAGCAAGCAATCATTAGCTTTATGAGAATTTTTATCCCACTGTTTTATGTGCAAGTAAAATGTTTACCTACTTAGAATTACGTATATAAACAACACAAAATAAATGTTTCATCATAAAAAATAAACAATAGCACATCATTAAGAAAGACTGTTCTAAATTAAATGAAAAAAGTAATTAAACAGGTCGCAGTAATTAGATTCCAAACAGAATTTAAAGCCTTAAAAGGTACAAAAATCTCTACAATATCGATTTCAATATTCAAAGATAAATTTCAAATGCGATAAATCAAAAATGGAATTATAACTTACCTGCAAAGAGTCATTCACAAGAGTAAAGTAATTTTTCTTAGCGTACAACGAATGGCATACAATAGGCAGATCTATGCCCATCTTGATCAGACAGTCTGTTTCACGAATCAATAGTCTAATCGTATGATCAAGGTTGACAACAATGCAGCCAGACTCATCGATCCGTAGTAAAGTATTGTTCAAAGAGTCATCGACGTCCCATAGCTGAATAAAAAATATTCATTGATTAAGTAATGACAAAACTACATAATATTATGAACCCCTATATCCACCTACTTAATTACTTAAATGATCAGAAATAACAATTAGCGGGGGCACTTGCATTTTGCATCCTGTCACAGTTCACCTACTTAAACTTGGTGGATTTTTGAATTACCTTACGACAAATCCATCCTTACATTGCGTCATTCGGCAAGCTATGTAGTACTAGGCGATCATAATATATCAGGAGGTAAGTTGTTGTCAAAAATATAGCGGCCACGAATTATCCCGTAAACACACAATTACTTTGACTGTGTGGTTCCCCGTGACCCGTCTTTGTGTGAGTTTTTTAGTGATGGTACAGCACACTTGAAAAATCTCCGTTAGAGTGTGCTGATTTTTCATTCAACATGTCAACAGATTTCTTTCTTTCTGTATAGTTGAATTCCCACATAAGTAGGTCTCACTCGCACGCTAGTCGTTTTTACGAAGTACCTAAGCCTCGTGGGATGTTGTTATCCTTTTTGTAATGTCCTTTTCCTTTCCTTTATGAGTTGCAATAACGAAAAAACGTGGCATCAACCCACCACATACTAGGGCAGCAGACAAATAAAAGAAGTTGTTTTGTAGAACATTTTCATTGTGGTTCAGTTTAAAACTATGCCGGATTCTATCTCACTCTTAGCATACTTACATATTTATGTTTGCTGCAGTTTTTTACTTTAATCATACCTATTAATTTATCTAAATCTAGACCAATGAAAACGTGATTTGATTCGATACAAATCTGAAATACCTTAATGTTAAAATCCTTTGTATAAATTTTGTAACCGTTTTTTATTTAAATACCTAATGTATATCTGAAATAGGGTTGCACTTGACTACAACTTGCTTGATGTTAAGCAATAATGCAGTACAAACAGTTTTAGGCTTCTAAAAAAATCCTTGTCAAGATTTTTTTACCTGTACAGAAACGTGTCTAGCACATACCTTTTTTAGGGGAAATGCTTTATGCATTCTCTCGCCCAGAATGGGCACAGATCACGTTTGTACACGAGGGGTATGTGGATCTTTTCCCAGATGAGCCAGGCCCCGTGGGGTAGCCAGCTACAATAGCCGGGCCCAGTTTACCCACTAATACCCTTCGGTGTTCCGACAGACTCTTTTGTGCCAGGCTACGGGATTCGCTCCTACATTCACCAAACAGCCAGCCAGGTCGACCCGCCTGCCTTTTCTCGACACTGTGACGGGCCCCGCCTAGGACGGAAAAGCATCTCAGTCCTTGATGGGAGCCTCTGCACCCCCTCCTCTGAAAATAGGCGCATGCAAAATATGTCGCCTACTTAGGCCTGCTGCTGCTAGGAAGGCTAGTTGCTCCACCTCAGAACGCGTCTACGGAAGCTGCAGGTCCCCCGAGGCTCTTTCCGGCACCTGGGGTATCTTGAGCGGCAAGGAAGCGCAGCCGTCACCTCGTCACAGAATGAGGTGACGGCGGACACGCGTCCTCGCTTCGGTTCATTGTAGTGACAACGAACTCTAGCGAGGAGGGGTCTGCACTAGTCACCGACTTCAGACTACGGCGCTGCGACGGCCGTGCCTAGTGCATACCTACCAACATTAGAGGTAAATCTAGGTAGTACTATCTAAGGTATCATAGCTCCTATCAGCAATTGAATGCAAACTTACGTTCTGGTTCATCCACACAGCCTTCATGGTTTCCTCGTATGTATGAATCAGGGACCTCGTGTTGGTGTACTTCCGTAGCATATCTGCAGAAGCAGGTAACCCTCGCAACACTGGGTGAGCACATACACTCTCTACAGTGTCACGCATGTTGTGCATTAGACAACGTGACCACTTGATTCGACCTGTCGAAGGATATATTATTATCTACATTTTTCATCTTACAATCAACAAGATAATCTTTATGTTGTGAACATTATTCTATTCAATTACAAAAAAAAACTAACACGAAACATCAGCAAATATACAAATAAATGTGCTTTATGCTTTCTTTATTATATAAAAAATATTGCTAGAAAGTCTTAGCAGTGCACCTCATACTTTTCCCGATTTTGTAAATCCCTTTTAATATACACTTACAACTATACAGGGTGTAAGGGACGGTTCGGCAATAACTGAAACCGTGAACTTAGACTCTTATTTGAATATAAAAACCAGCATTTTTTTTTACCGGAAACGCAAGTGTAAAGTTTTAGAATTTTATGACTACGCAATGTATTGCGAACATTGAGATTGTAACGAAGCATGTCGCTACACGCACGCGCCCCACTCCTCTGCGTCGCGTCGTCATCGCCGTCACCCTGCGGCGGCGGGCGGCGCGGCGGCGGCGCAATGATATGACGCGTGTCGCGTCGCTCTGAATGTTATCAATTTTTTAAATAAAACTTGCCTATGTAGTGAACGAAACAGTAGGTACTTATGATGAGCCACATAAGCGAATCCAGTCCTTCGTTAAATAATAAACCTCGAGACGATTTTTAGGGTTCCGTACCCGAAGGGTGCCAAACGGCACCCTATTACTAAGCCCACACTGTCCATCCGTCCGTCTGTCTGTCAGCGGGTTGTATGTCGTGAACCGTAATAGCTAGAGTTGAATTTTTAGACACATTAGTTTAGGTAAGGCATTAGTTAGTTTAGTTCATAATTTAGGTTAGTGTAGAGATTGTTATTCAGTTGTGTACTGTTTTGTCCAAACTTCAATTGTATCTTTATGTTGTAAATGTATTATTTCTGACTTCACATAGTTATTAGTATTGCCGCTTTAGCAACAAATAATAAAATCATGCGGAACCTTTCGTATGTGAGTTCGATTCACACTTGACCGATTGTTAAAGTACTTACAACCTAAACATTAAAATAGTTATCCGTTTTGTTTTGCAGGTTATTCAAAAAGCAAATAAATATCGTTTGATAAGCAAATAAAAACTTACGTTATGTTCGTTCTGCTCTTATAAGATACGGTTCAAACTGTCGACCGCCAAGCTGCTCACAAAGCCGAACACGGTGGAGAGTTTCGGCGTGTAACCGCGGCATCATGGTGACGTCTTGGATGATGTCCAGTTTTAATTTTTGGAACGCCTCCCTTACGCGTAGCTCCATGGCCTCCCGGGTATCACACTCGGTCACGAACACCCGCTCCTTAATGTAGCCCCATAAAAAAAAATCCAGCGGTGTCAAATCTGGAGAGCGGGCTGGCCACAGATGCGGTCCAAACCTACCGATCCATCGCCTTGGGAAGGTCTCATCCAGGTGTGTCCGAACGGGCGTTGTCACATGGGGAGGGGCGCCATCGTGCTGGAACCAAATCATGGGCAATTGTGACAGGGGGACGTCTTCCATTTCGTCCCATTCAGTATCCAACTCTGCATTCAGAGCTTCAACTTCTCGTCCCAGCTCCTCCCTAAGGAACTCTAAATACCGAGCCCCGTTCATTCGCGCCGGCAAAAAAACTGGACCGAGAATTTTATTATGGTAGATCCCAGCCCAAACGTTCACAGACCAACGTGTTTGATGCCCTGTTTCCTGCATTGTAAAAGGGTTCGTATGCGACCACAGGTGGGAATTGCGGCGATTCCACATTCCATTTCTGGTAAATGTGGACTCATCAGTCCAAATCACCCGTGAAATGAAGCCTGGGTTTTGCCGCTGTTGATTTATCAACCACCTGCAGTACGATACTCGTCGGCTCGTGTCACCTGGCACAAGAGCTTGCACCTTGTGAATACGATATGGGCGTTGGCGATCTCTCCGTAACACTTTGTGGACGGTCCAGTGCGACATATGAACACCATGGTTACGACTTAATAGTTTTGCTGTTGTCCGGGTACCAAGGCGCGGATTTCGGTTAATTATGTTTAAAATTCTTTCTTCGTTCCGCACCCGAATCGGCCGTCCAGCACCTTCTTGCTGGGGCATAATAGGTGTATTGTCCAGTACTCTTTGAAAGGCTCTAGTTATCGTTCGACCGTCGGCAGGGTGACGAGCGTCAGGATATCGTGCAATGTACAGTCTTAAGGCCAAGGAAGCGTTGCCTCGGGCTTCGCCAAGGCACATTATCATGTGTCCGTATTCCCGAGCTGTGAATGATTCCCTTGGGCGATTCATTTTCAAAAAACAACAAACACAACAAAAACCCACTAAGAATCACTCGCGATCGCGAAACTTGTTCAACAGACAAGCGAACACACTTACGCGCGACGGATACCGGCGCTGGCTAGCGGCGAACTGAGTGAGACTCCCGGGATTCCCCTGCCCGCGCCCGCGCCACCGCCCGCTGCATCGGCCAGTGGTCTCGAACGTTAATAAAGCGAAATCAGTGGAAAAAAATAATCTATTCAATTAAATTCGTTTAATTGAATGGCTCACGAAATAAGTCTATTCTATTGGTGATTAGAGCACTACCTAAGTTCAGCAGTGGAATACGATAGGCTAATGATGATAATATCTAGTAAGAATTAAATCGATAGGTAGAAAACCTAATAATTTATTGGTTTTATTTATAATACCGAGTATGCTTGCGATGAACTGAGCGTGTTAAAACAGTTCACTAACTCACTTCAACCAACCCTTTTTAGTGTCCCACTGCTGGGCACTCTTAACAATCTTACTAGCTGAGAGAGTTTAAGCCTTAATCCACACACGCTGGCCAAGTGCGGGTTAGTGGATAAGACATGTCCTCGAATAATTAGATCTTAGACATGCCAGTTTCCTCACGATGTTTTTCTTCGCCAATATTGAGCAGCGGAGATGAAACAATTCACACAAAGATGTGTGTGGGCACTACTAGGATCCGAACCCGCGACCTTATTTTTCTAAGGCAAGGCCCGTTCCGCTGCACCAACGCTGCTTACTTATTTAAACACAAAACTTTTTTTTTACGTTTTAGGACTCAAAAGATATTTTACGAATGGAATATTCAGTTTAACTACTTATCTATGAGCGATTTCCCGTAACTTAAAACATAACTAAAAAAGTTTGCTTCTGAGTAGGTAGTGTAAATTCGGTAGAAAAATGGGTTCAATTTCCTGGCATTCTCTAAAATCGTGGAAAAATGGTTGCATTTTGGTATTTCGGTAAGGCCTGTCTTTAATACCGAAATACCAAAATGCAACCATTTCGGTAGAAATACTGAATAATAGGTAAGTTCGTGACCACTGCCGCATGCCGCCGGCATGTCTGCTGTGATTGCGTAGTGATATCCATTTAAATCGATAATTTTTGTCACCAATTTATTATTTAATTTAGATTACTTCAAATTTAAAATAAATAGCCTCGGTGGCACAGTGGGGTTTATGTGGACTCGTAATCGATAAAATCAAAGAGTCGTGAATTCGATCCTCACTTCAGGCTAGTTAATTTTTATTATTAATTTTATAACTAATGCGTTTTGTTTAGCTTATGTATGTGTTTAACAAAGTTACCTTGGCATAAGGCGAAGAAAAACATCGCGAGGAAACCAGCTTACATACTGGTAAAATCCACCAATTTGTAATGAGCTCGCGTGGTGAATTATGGTCTTGTCACTTTCCTGTGTGAGAGTAGACCGTTCCAGTAGTGGGACATACAGGCTGAGGGTTATGTTAAAAAAAAACATGATTTGCACATTACCTACTTTAACCCGCCTTTTTTCTCTCTTTCATATTGTAGGTAACAATTATGTACTTGGTTGTTATTGATTTTTAAATGCAGTTTTTGAATCGATTTAATTTTTTAAAAAAGATAGCATTTATTTGTGCTTGATATTCAGTCGTTCACAATTTTGAACTAAAATAAAATTAAACTGGAGCTGTATCTTTCTTACTTTTAAAAATCAAAAGGGACAGCGTTAGTTTAATTTTAGTTTAGCCTAAATTTGAGGCGAGATCGAATTGCCATTATTATTTTCACGCGACATGAACCATTTTGATTAGTACTTACTACTTACCTATGTGACTATGTGTACCTACTTACATTTACGATATTATTCCGATATTTACGGAGACCTACTTAATGAATCAAGATATTAATGGCACCAGCAGTAAAACAAAATTAGATCACGTGACTGGAATGATACGAGGAACCCAAACAAGAACAAACTTTTTATAAAACACACCTTTTTTTAAATTATTGTAATTAAAAAAAGTGAAATTATTCAAATCGCTAATTTAAAGTTCTAATTTTGGTACCTACTTAATAGATAGAGTTCTTTTGTTATTCTGATAGGTTTGCGCTTGACCACAACTTGCCTGTTGTTAAGCAATGATATTGGTGTAAATTACCCATGTGTTAATTATAATTAACACATGGGTAATTTACGCCATTATTAGATATAATAATAATAATAATAATAATCAATAAATAAGGCGATAATTTTTAGTAATTTGACAAAATTTAAAAATTAGTAATTTGACAAAATTTGGTAGAACTTTTAGCAAATTTTGAAGAACACATAATACTTATGATAAGTTTGAAGAATTCCCGCAAAAAGTGTAACCGAACGAATTCATCTGGTTCATTTTAGTTTGTTCTGTGACTTCTTTGTTTACTCCTTTGTTTAGATAGTATTGTCTTAGATTTACGCGAATATCACACATTGAAATAAAACTACTTTTTAACGGATTTTATCGCGGTTTATTTTAGATTTTAGATCCCGACGTTAAATACTCCTTTGTTTTTTAATTAAATCGAATAAAAATAAAACGCTTCTATCTGTAAGTCCGGCTGTTTTAGAACTGTGCTTTACTTACACAAAATTCTTAAACAGAAAAAACTACGGATAATGAAGAATCCAGATCAATACGTTATCTACAGACAGAATCCAGATCAATACGTTGTCTACAGACTTAAGACAGATTAAAAAAAACTCGATTGAGATCATGAGCCTTCAGATCTGGCAATACGATTACTGATTTAGCATTGTTCAAAGCCGCGCGCCGGCACGCCGCGCCGCCGCGCCGCGCGGCGACACAAAGGCGGCTGGGTTGCACGGTAGGTAGGTAAAGAGAGTGCGTTGAACCTCTACACCCAGACAGCTGATCGCGCGCAGCTATCATTTAGTTGTGCAGTACTACATTGCTGATTTTAATGATTTACTGTTTTCTTTTTCTTTTCTATTAGATTTGAATTTTGTTTGCATAGATAAGTGATTATAAATGAGAAAAAGTGAAAAAAAAATCGGAAAATGCAAAAAAATTCCTGAGGAAAATTCCACCAGTTTTTATTTCAGAACGATGGTCTGAATGCCCTGTTTCAGTTTTTGCCGAACCGTCCCTTACACCCTGTATACTATTACGGTATACTGAATAATGGGAAGCAGGGAATATGATCAAAACACGTAAAACAAAGCAATTCTACATATAGCTACTGAGATCCTATGAGTTCTGTTCTATACTTCCGAAGTCCATCATCAAAATAAAAAAACGAATGGCACCGACTTCTTTTTCAATAATAAAATGGGTTTATGTATATTTATTCAAAAAAATCTATAGCTGGACATACAACCTCCTCCTTTTTTACAGAAATCGGTTAAAAATACAAGCATGTATGTCAAACGTCCCTTGTGACAACGGAATTGAAACGTAAGTAAATTATTGATTTGTAGCGAAACTGCCAAGGTCAAGTTCAACTCAGTCGATCTCTTCGATCGTATGAACAGAAGTTATTACTATACACCGACACCAACAGAAAATTCTGTAGCCCTGGTACGCGTAACGTGACGTCTTTACCATCTGGTGTATAATGTCCAATGACGTAGGCAATCAATATTAGACGCAGGGTTGTCTATGTTGCCTTCCTCTTTGCTCTTTGCCTCTCTTTCGTGTTCATACACAGAAATAACTTCTAATATTTATAATCTATTTATGCACGACCAAAAGCATGTTTTAGTCAAGAATAATTAACTAGATACTGAGTCAAAAATTAAACTAAATAAATATTGGTATATGAAAATACACCTTCAATTTTTTCTACCTTATTACTAAAAGACATTTTAAAATTGCGTTACCCGCGACAGGCGAGTAGTTCCGCGGCAAAGGCGGATCCTCTTTTTGTCTCTTGAACATTTTGGTTATTTTATCAACCTCTTTTTCACAGTACTTCAATACCCGATCGTATTTTTCAGCCAGTTTTGTTATGTAAATTTTTTGACTAACCTGAAAAAGTGTACTTTGTAAATATTAAGTTAATTGATAAATTATTCCCGTGACATAAAAGGTAAGTGCCAATATTAGTTTATGCGCACCTTTTCAAATCTTGTCAAAAATTTTATGCCCTGTGGCGTTTCCCACACTGTCGCAAAATTCTCTTCAATCGTATTTCCAATAGATTCTCTGAGGGTGTTAGTTCTATCTTCAAATATTTTGTAATCTTTATCAAACTCATTGTTCCTGTAATCCAAGTAATCGTACTGACAGGTTGTAACAGCTTTCTTTGCGTCTTCGAAAGTGTGAACTGCTTCTTCCAGATCTAAAAAACAAAACACTCTTAGAGGTAACACTAGAAAGCTCAAAATGGTTTGTTGCGAAACAGAATTTTCATCTCTTCTATTATTCTGATCTCCTAAAAGAATTGCAAGTACCTAAGAGTTAGTTGCGTAGAAATCCTGCGGAATTTCATAAATCATATTATTAATATTTCTCATTGGTGCAATGGGTAATGCGACAGGTATTATTTTTAAATATTTATTTTATCCCTATTTAAGGGATAACAAAACAAAAAATGTGAACTCATCAAACTAATATCACATTATACTGTAGAATAACAACAATCAACCGTAAAGACATGCGTGACCGTTAAGACTTTTAATTAAATTCAAAGCAAAATGGCATAATTAAGTGTGACGATAATTTTTTTTAATAATAAGATATATTTACAGAATATCCTTAATAAACAACGTTTACAGTGTTTTTGTCATTAGACAATACAATCAGCACGCTCCGCGAGCGGTCGGACCAGTACCGTCGCACCACTATGTTATTTTATTTATTTTAAATCTGTAATATCTTCGGCAACGTTTATTTAAATTATATGTTGTAAAGGGCCATATTGATCTATATTAAATGGAAAATGTATTTATGGTACTTAATTGCATAAGGACTAAAGTTGTATTGCTTAAAAGTGCTTCGTAAATTAACCATTATTCCCGTGAATTGTAAAGAATAGAAAATGGTTATTGCGGATTATCCGGAGATAGACATACACCATCGCGGACTTTTTTGTTGACCTTTTTAAGGTTTACAAAACTGTAGTTAATTATTTTGATTTATCTCATGGGGTTCGCCAGCGTTTGCAACGTAAGCTCAAAAAAGTGTTTATTTTCGACATCACATTAATAATCTCTAAATGTATCAGTGTTTCTTTACAATATATGCATGTTTTATACATATAAACCTTCCTTTTGAATCTATCTATTAAACCACTCTATCTATTAAAAAAACCGCTTCAAAATCCGTTGCGTAAGTTTTAAAGATTTAAGCATACATAGGGACAGACAGCCACAGCGACTTTGTCTTGTACTATGTAGTGATCTGACACTGCTTGCATAGTCTGTAATTATAATAGACGTCAAAGCCATAAATAAAACCCACTAAATAATTTATTATAAAAAAACTACGAACAATACTTGGTACTAATTTAAAATACCTACACAAAATACCTGCTACCTGTCAACATCAAAATTGAAGCATTAATTTTATCAAAACATCTTATCAAAACATTATAGTTTTTTTTTAAATGTTCACAAAAAAGGCATCCTCAAAAAATTTCATATTTTTTTTAATTTGGGAAACGCACTAGAAAATGGTCGTTTCCATATTTCTAAATGCCAAATAATCTACTCTCAGACATAATGTTAACTAAAACCGAAATAAAAAATATGTTATGTCTAATGTATCCATATAGGGCTGATGTCACTATTCATTTATTACTTAAAAACTTGTGCGTGCCTTCAAAACCTACTATCAAAGTACCTAAGTTTATTTCAATTCAATAGTATGCTGGTACACTTTATCAGTAGCCCAAATACTTGTTGAGAAGTCTGCAAGCCTGGTTCTTATCGTGTTTTAGCAGTAAAACGGTTGCTTTGTTTATAGATTAATGTACACAATTTGGTTAAAACTAAACATAAAATAAGGAGTCGATAAAATCATATCTCTTCGTTTTACTACTGAGTAAAAAGAGAGGTGTAAGTGAAATAAGAACATTTTGCCAAATCTGTTTATTCATTACTCATCCCCCGAAAAGTAGGCGTGTCTTTTGTAGGAGATATAAACTCAAGAATACTTCTGTGCTGCACTGTTCTCCTGGTCATGCGATAAGATTTTGTTGAACATTTGGCGGTAACTTGTTTGAGAAAGTTGTTACACAAATTCACAAATCACAGATGGTTTTGTATTTAGCGAATTCATTGTATAAAAAGTTTGTGTAGTGGTAAACCCAGTGACCAAAACACAATTTTGTCCCCATCTGAGGTAGGCTAAGTCCATATCTAACCACTTTTTCTGTTCAGTAATTAATAAGTTAGTGACAAAAATAATTTAAGTTTCTAAACAGTCTCAAAATTCTTTGCTCTCATCGAAGGGACACGGATGAGACGGAATTCAATCAATAGCGTAACCTTGACGATTTGTAATGTGTGTGAGTATATTCTATGAATCGTACTTTTCCAGTGGTAATAATACGGAGTTGTTCACGGAAAAGCTTTCTCTTCCGTGGTGTTGTTAACATATTTGAACAATGAAATTATACTCACCTTCACCCAAAAGCAGTCCTTCCATCCTTTTCTCGAACAGATGGTTATAATCGTCCATAAGATCAAAAATAGCTATAATTTTGTTTAATCTCTTACAAAAAGTATCAAACTTTCCGAAGACATAGTTCTCTGAGAAGCTAAATTGTTCGGTATTCGGTAAAAACGGCTGATTTTTCACAAACAAGTAGGTTTCTCTGTAAGTTTTGTTGAGGTTGATGCAGTGTATTAATTTATCTCTAACTAAAGCACGTTCTTGTGACCAGATAGTTTCCTTGAAACGGCAGGTGATGTATTGCTTGCAGGTTTCTATCATTTGATTAGTAATCTGCAACAAACATGTTTGGTTGAAGATACCTGCGATAATTCGATTGTATTATTGTACAACTGAGGATTTCATGGAGTGTGGCTTACGTTATTGTTTTATCTAGGTCACACAAGTTTACCGGCGCGGCTACGCCCGCGTGAACTACATACCGTGCCCATCAGTGGGATAAAAAGTAGTCTATAGCCTTCTTCAACAAATGGGCTATCTAATAGTGACTGAATTTTTCAAATAGGACCAGTAGTTTCTAAGATTAGCGCGTTCAAACAAACAAACTCTTTAGCTTTATAATATTAGTATAGATATAGATTGCGGCACCATAGCTATTAAACTAATGATTTTGATTATTGGTTTTGCCAAAGCAGATTTGATCTAGTGTTCTAACCATGGAAAGTCTGCTAAGAGTGTGATAAAATTTACGATGGTTAAAATTTTTGTCTAATACCTCTACCCGTGCGAAGCCGGGGTGGGCCACTAGTTATATAATAAATTCAGTTTTCGCCGAGTTTTAACACAAAGAGAATAATACAATACTAGCTGTCAACCCGTGGACCGTATGTCGGCTATCGCGCTAACCTCTTTTTGCGCGGTCGGAAAAAAACTATTGTATGCCGTTTCCCGGATCTCAAACTATCTCCATACCAAATTTCATCCATATTGGTATTGTAGTTTTTTCGTGAAAGCGCGACAGGCGTACAGACAGAGTTACTTTCGCATTTATAATATTAGAAAGGATATCCTGGCGCTAAATATTTAATAGCAGTAGCGAGATTAATTTTAATGGCGACCAATTTAAAAACAAATTGCTGCCATAGAATATTTTAGCAAACAACCGATAAATGATGACCACTGACAGGTCCTAAGACGCTATCGTGTAGGTACATAGATACGTATGATGGTGCAGAGTCTCAAATTAAAGGAACACTACGAAATTAAACTATTTCTGAAGAATTTTATAATCACCACAGTAGACACATTGTCATTTTTAACCGACTTCTAAAAGGAGGAGGTTATCAATTCGACTGTATGTTTTTTTATGTTTGTTACCTCAGAACTTTCGAATGGGTGATCCGATTTTGATTTTTTTTTTAATTGAAAGCTGATGCTTCCCGTGTGGTCCCAATTCAGTTTGGTTTAGTTCTGAGAATGGCATCCATGAAGTCGGTTTTTTTTGTTAATATTTTATTATTGCTTTCTTTTCTTGCTTTTACTTATATATTATTGCTTTCCACATCCTCGCAATAAATTACCATTTTTCATGATAACTACAGTAGGTGTTATTGTTGCCGATTGTTTATTTTTTTGATGGTCAAAGGTTAATTTTTAACAATTTTTGGGTTCGATATCCAGATTTTTTAAATTGCAAATTCAGCTTTCTTTCTTTTCTTAAATAAATAAAGGTTTCTAAAGCAAAGTAGTTTGCCTCCAGGGCCCATTGAATATTTCCACCAATTAAACTATCTGGTTTCCTTAACACAAGGTGTGCTTAGTATGGAACTAGTTGGCCGTGTTTGTTAAAGTGCTAGAATATTATAAGTACGCCATTCGACCAACCTTCACCATTAACGAAGAAATCCTCTCCGAAGTATTGTAGAACTGGGACACGCTATGTATCAACCTCACAGTTTGCAACAAGCTCAGTATAGAATCTTTAATCTTTACTGGGTCGTCCAGATAAAGTGAGTGACAACATTTCTCCATCGCTTGTATAAACTTTGCATTGTCTTTTGCTTCGTTGTAGCAGAATGTGATTTTGTGATCAGTTTCTCTCCAAAGACGTATTACTTTTGAATTGGTTATTTGCAGACATGACAATGTAAGTTGTACTTCGTTGCCCTGTAAATACGAATAGGTAAAGCATTTGACATTGAAAAATTAAACAATGCTCTCAATTAAAAAAAAATGATTTTAGTAAAATCATTAAATAATTATTAGTAGTCAAAATACTTACCTCTGCACTTCATTTGTTACATTGTACCCTGTGCCACTCATGAACACTCACTATTGTTCTTTATAAAATAAGCATTAATTACCTGTAAATACGACACCAGTTGAGAGAACTGTGCCCCTCTTTTTTTCCAATACTCTAGTTCATCTTGAGGCCCGCTTGAGTCAACCTCGCGCCGCAGCTGTTCGCTTTCACTTAAAATCTGAAAATAAATGTTGGAAAAGTTTAGGACTCAATCTCCAAGTTTAGAACCACATGCGGGTTTGTGGATGCACTTGCACTTGTTGACCAATACCGGTTATCTTACGATATTTTACTTTGATATAGAGCAGCGGCCATGAAAATGTTCAAACAAATATGTACGTCCTAGCTTCAATCCTGTGACCTATCGACAATATTTCAAATTCAATAGTACTACCCCGTCACCATTGATCTGTACGTTAGGGTAAACAAAATGTTATATACCTCCATTACTTTCTTGACCCACTCAGTGACTCGATCTTCTAAACTCGTGATGGTGGTTGGGTTCTTGGCCATGTCTTTGAGTTGGGTATGATCCTGAATGCTCGCCATCAGCGCTTGGCCGTCGTCGAATAGATTCGTCTGATTACAAACTTCTTCACAAACTGCAAAAAAAATTTTGGGGCATCTGATGCTATTTGTTAAAAATATACATTATTCTACAATCTCTAATTTTTATTCTAAAAATCGCGTTCGATCGAATGTTATTCTAGGATCGTGGCGGATAAATAAAAACTTTAAAGTAGACTATTAACTAGGAGATCAGAAGACTGGATGGCATCCCGGACAAAACCCGTATCTAACGCAGAAGTAATTTTAAATTACTTCTGCGTTAGATAAATTAGGTTCTTAGTTAAGTTTCTTATTTCGGAATATGCTTCTAAATGCTCTGCATAACTACAATATTTGTTAAATGGATTTTAAAAGAGTTTAAGAATATTTCAGGCGTATAAATTCTCTCACTTATTATCTCAGTTATTACTAGTAACTACAAACAAGTGTCAGTGTCCGCCTACCTCATACATACTCGTACGTAATTCAAAATGTAATCTTTCATAATACGCCCGCCTGCTCTCCCGCCAATATTATTATAAACAAAACCGACGTCATAAAGATGTGAGCTGAAGTCTAAACCCAATAACAAACTCCTCGCTACTCATGTCGCCCTAGTACTAATAGAATTAAGCTAGGTATTGCAGACAGGAGCTGGATCTAGGTCTAGAATTCTAGACGAACGAAATCATGAATATGAATAGGTACAAACGAGTGTGCTCGTTCACAGGTGCCCGCATCTCTATCGATTTTTAACCAACTTCGGAACAAAAAGGAGGAGTTTCTATGTAATTGATTGTATTTTCGCCGATTACTCCGTCAATTGCGACTTTCAAGTTGCTCACATTTATTTTTTTTACTTGATGATGTACTTCGGAGTTATAGAACAGAACTCCTCATAGAATCACAGGAGAACAGTCGTGGCAAGAATTATATTGCTTTGTTTTTACGTGTAGTCAATGTCTAACCACTAACATGGGAAGGGGGTGTTGTGGACTCTCCCGTCGCACATCTCGAATTTTATTAAGATTTACAAAAATTCGGGGAAAGTATGAGGTGAACCACATAAGTGCAAAAAACGTTTAAATAATAAAAGAATCGCCTTCTAAAAACTGAAAAATAATAGTCACATTTGTTAATTGAAGTCAGTGCTAAATCGGTAATATCTACTTCAAACGAAGATAAAGATTTTTGGAACATTAGCGAAGGCGGTTCCGTTTTCCTTAGATAAAATGTTATTGTCTGTGGCATCGTAGCTACCGAAAGAATAAATCGATTTAGATGTGTTTTTTATTTTTATTAAAAGATGAATTAATCTAAAGTGTTCTCAGTTAAAAATATTTAGGTAAAGGTTATCTTCAAAAAATTTCGTCAAGTTAACTATATAACATCATCATATTCAGTTTATTTAAGTCCACGGCTGAACGTAGGCCTTTTCATCGATCCGTGGCTACTCTCTTTTAGCTCTTGCCAGTCATTCTGCTGAAATCAATCACCTTCTTTATTTTATATTTTATTCTGCAACAGGCTTGCGCTTGAATATACTTGATGTTAGGAAACGTTGTAGTCTACGATGGAACGCACCTGCCCAATATGCCAAATCACTCGTGATTACGAATCAAGAATTTGTTCACCCCAAATCCTCAGTCAGTAGGTAAGTTCTGCGGCAAATGCGACCTATTACCGTTTGAGTTCACTAATCTGGTGGGCTATGTCGATTACACACTATTATTCTTATTATTACCATTATACTATTACTCACTTCAGTAGTGGTAGTAGTATTAAGTATACAAACCTTTTAAAGCACTACAGAATGACCTCAACCCTGGGAGTAGCTGATTCTTGACGATAGGAAATCTGGTCTCATCGTCTTCGCTATCACTGCTGGGATGCGCCAGTGCATTCATATACACATGTTCCATCACTCTCTCTATAGCCGTCACAAGTCCCACTTGTTCAGCATTCAGAATCCCACAGAATCTGTAACACAAAGCACAAGAAGAGTTTGTCATGGCAATACAAAGCCGGGACGGCGCCAATCTTAAGGTTTACTGTCCACCATCCATCCATCTTAAGGTTTACTGTACTGTCTGTGGAGATTATAGGCCCAATATCAAGATGAATCAAGCCGGGCAAACGTGGTTAGATTATTACAGGTGGCGTTTTAAAGTCCCCGCCTACTCCCATGCGAAAAAGGCAGGACCGTATGGTAAAACATTGAGTTTTTTTACATTGCTACATGTACTCACAAGTCCTTATGAAACCCTTCTTCAGGCAACTGCTTACTAACATTTATGCGGAACATGTAAATACAGACTCCTGTGAAGCGAACATCCCAACCGTCTGATATAAATAGCTTTTTCTTAAGGGTTACAACAGGCGGAGGTTGTTTGCCTGCCTGTTTCTTGGACCCCTCCGGCTGTGGTCGCTGCTCGATCTCTTCAACGTCTTGGTAGTACCAGAGAAGTTTGTTCCTCATGTGCGGGAGGAAAAGCTGGTTAATGTCATCCAGCTGTAAAATACCAGTTATTAGATATATAGTTAATAGACAGTAAAACGATAAAAATCTTTTAAGCAATCTATCCATATCACGAGTCTACTTCAAGTAGATACTATGGTACTGTATGAGTCTCGTGGCCCACATAAAGAAAGCATAGTGTGCTATCGTAAATAGTCTCTCTAAACTTAACAATGTCCAAAAAACCTTGCAAAAAAAACTGCTGTAACTTACTAGTAGATGTAAGATTAAAAAAAAAAATAACCTACCATATTCCCTTCGAATACATGATCCATAATAGCATGTCGCGGGAGCCCAGTTCCATCTATCAACAGCTGGAATGTGAACTCCAGCCGGGGGTCCATTTCCCCCCTCCTCGCCTTTCGCTCGCATTCTTCTCTTCTTTTCTACGATCACAAACAAAATAGAAGGTTTTTAGAATCTGATTCATGAAGAGACTATTCTTGCCCATAATAGCTGCAAGGCAGGTTTCGTGTGAGAACGCAAACAGATAAGGGGAGGAGAACCTGCAATATATCCATAACATCTTCTTCTTCCTCCTCACTTGACCCTGGTCTAATACCGTGAACAAACATTTTAATTTATATAACTTTAAATGAGTTTAAAACGTCCTGATTCCACTTCAGTCACGACCACAACTAAATCAAAACATCAACTTTTATTGCGTGTTGATCATTCAGGCCTTTGTTTTAATTTCATGTCTGTGACAGTTCAGCGGTCTGAAAGCAACTAGCCTAGGGCAGCAAGAATCATAGCATTATGCAAATTAATAGAAAGACAGATTGGAGTCATTATAGAGGTACCTTCGAGCGGGTGATGGTACCGCCGCACTTTCAAGCGATACAGCTTTAAACACGCAAATTATTTGATTATTCAAATGAAGCATGGATTATTATGGAAAACGTTAATTAAGCAACATTACGATTATACTTATTCAGTTTAATTGTTACATTGGTGCCAGTATTTTAACGTAGCGTAGTAACGAACTGTTAACAGTCACAAAAAGTTGCTTTTGTGGCCCTACTTTCTACATTAGTAAGTACTTACCTACTCAACTTAATGTTAGACATACATATAAAGCGTTAGAAGAACTTTACGACTAAAAATGTTTGTCACAATTATAATTAAGTACTTAATTGCAGTAATTATGTATAAAGTTATGAAAAAGAAAATATTTTTGGTTTGTTACCTATAGGTTCCATTGCATCAGGGCGTGACACAGTGGGTGTGTGACTATGTAGACTATTACTAGAGTAAAATGTTACAGAATTTATCATTTTGACATAAGAATGATATTAATGTAAAGAACGTGTACGTCCGATACCTGATTACGTTATTTAAAGCACTCTAACTGGATGGCCAAGCTTCGCTCATTTTTTTTAAATACTATTTAGGGATCCCAATAATAGCTTTTCTCAACAAAGAAGGAAATTAAAATAAAAGGAAAAAATAGTTTCATCAGGGTTAGAACCGGGATCATCTGGTTTCGAGACCAACCAAATTCCCACCTGAGCTATCATAATACATATTGTATGTACCTAGGTACGTTTGTGGTGATATTTTGCGTTCGTATTCCAACGATATTGTAGCAGTTTTTCACCGTCTGAAAATACGGATAAAACGAAGTTTTCTAAAAATGAGCCTTGCTAGATCGATTAATCGCCCCGAAATCCCCTGCATGCTAAATTTCATAAAAATTGTTGGACGGTTTCATAAAAAAAATTTTCTTGCATGCTAAATATTCATAAAAATTGTTGGAGCTGTTTTCGACATTCAGATTATATTTAGAACTAGCGGACCCGGCAGACGTCGTTCTGCCCGGTAAAGCAGTGCCATCTACCGGGTCTCAGACCTACCGAATATAACCAATAATAAATAATAGGTATCTAACCCGGTTTTCGGCACTTCTTCGCTTTTCTTTTCTTTTTTTTCTCTTTTTCTCTGCGTAAGAACCATCCTCGTACTTAAAGGAATATTTAAAAAAAAAGAATTAGCAAAATCGGTCCAGCCGTTCACACGTGATGTCGTGACAACGGAAAACGGGTTTCATTTTTATATATATAGATTGCTCGTTTAAAGGTATGAGACGGATTAGCTACTTTATTAAGAAGTTAGTACTTACAAAGCTGCTTATAGCTTTACCGAGCACAGAGATATCCATTCCGCAATTTTTATTAATATCTTCAACACAATTACGAATAGTTTACAGTTACGTGGTATGCAAATGAGGTGAACACTGGTACTAGGACAGCATAACATGGTTACACCAAGACATGACTATTGACGATACACATATCGATTACGAATGATATAAAAGTCGTTGAAAGCGTATGGAAGGAACTAGAAGACTAAACGCGAATACACGCTATGCGTAAGAATTATGTGTATTCGTGGTTTTTAGGCAGCTATAATATTTCGTGCTTTTGTACTCATATGTCAAATGAGTTATGGTGTTCAACGTGTGACACGAGAGGTATTCGAAAAGTTTTAACCTTAAAAGTATTTTCAAGGAAAATCGTGCGACGCAAGCTTATAAATATAACTATTTGCTGCCTTAACCTTTATTTGATACAGTATATTGTAAGTACGCACTAGGACGATGTGTAAAGTTTAGACAATAGAAAGTAATGTACAATATTTAATAGGTTTAGAATATTACTATATCGAACAGTACAAAAAGTATAATGAACATATATATACACGATCTCCGTATTTCGCTTACATGTGTTTTATATTTGAATAATTTTATTTGCATTTAGGTTTTAGACGTTAAACCTTAAGTTTGGCGAGTCTAAAACTGTATTCTGTAAAAAAACGTACTAAGTACTATAAGTATACAGTGTAACCAAGATTATAACAAAAGTGGTTACGCGGTATACGTACTATGTATAGTATTAAATTATTTGTGCTATTATTAAATGGATATCTGCAAAAGATATCTGATAAATAACACTCGAATTGTTATGTATTTACAACAACGTCTTTTTTGTCTTTATTGGTTCACCGGAATTTTTCGGTGAGCCGTCCGAGGACGATCGAACCGATTTTAAAACAACTGAATCAGTTGGTATTATAAAATACTGCTACCTAAACTCCCCACCTATCTTCAAACATAATATTATTATTCAAATATATACAGCTCACTACAATAGGGAATGAACACACACACTAATAAATTTTATAAGACGAAAGATAACTCTTCACGATTACTGTTCTCCTGGTAAGCGTGAATAACAAACTCCGGACTTCGTAATGCGTTCTCGGGGTAAACAACTTCTATATAGGAAAGAATAAATTCGATCGTGTTTTGCCTGTTATATCTAATAGAAGTACAAACTGAAAGTTTGTGAGGATGGATATACCTATGTTTTTTTTTAATTGGTATTATTTGTCAATAATGTATTAACTGAAGGGTAAATTAATATCCCCTGGGTAGCTTTCGGCAAAATAACACGGGCCGGACACAGTCGCGAATGAACGCTTTAATGAGAGCGCATATTAGCAAGCAGATAACTAGTGCTTTTATTTATCTACTAGGTTCCGCCCGCGGCTTCGCCCGCGAAATTGATCTCACTAATCTTGTTTCTCCATACAAACTTAGGAACCCCAATTCACCCCCTTAAAGGGTGAGTTTTGAAAAATCCTTTCTTAGTGCAGCCCTAGACCCCACAAGGAACCTATGTGCGTTTAGAGTCTCCAGACCCAGCGGTTTGGGCTCTGCATTGATGTCAGTCAGACAGTTTTTTCTTTTATATATTTAGATTACTAGCGGACCCCGCAGACGTCGTCCTGCTTGGAAAAGCAGTGCCACCTACCGGGTCCAATAAATTACGACCGATTCTTAGACCTATCGAATTTAGATAAAAGATTCTATTAAAATCGGTCTATCTAGCCGTTACTTATATTGTTAAGAACTGAAATAGCTACGTCTTATGCACTTAGATAGTGAAGCTTTTTTTGACTGTTATAAGTTGTTGCAAATGTTGTTTGTATTCAGCAGTTTAATTCTTGTTCTAATAAGAGTATGATGTGAAAAATGTAAAAATAAATATTTTATTAGTTTATCCCTAAGTTGGAAGGTATTACAACAAGTAAAAAAATAATCATTTCAATCCGATGGCTAGATATAAAATAGGTAATCGCGAGACAAACATACTTATACACTTACTAAAATTGGTAGGTACCTTTAAGTGTTTAGAAGTCACATAGACTCCTTTGCGAATTTGGCGCGATTCCGAAAATATCTCTTTTTTTTAAGTCGGTTAAAAATGAATCATTAAATGTATTGCTAAGCTTTAATCTCGAGAGCGGCTGAACCGTTATCGCTAATTTTTTTTTTTGAATATTCCCTGAAGTACGAAGATGGTCCTTACGGAAAGAAAAATTTCAAAATTGTCTGAAAATTTTCTATACTCCCATACAAACGATTCGTAATAATAGAAAAAATCAATTTGAACTTTAATAGGCTGTAGGCGGTACGAAGTTCACAGGGTCAGCTAGTACCTACCT
The DNA here is from genome assembly GCA_936450015.1 of Meganola albula. Taxonomy (NCBI): domain Eukaryota; kingdom Metazoa; phylum Arthropoda; class Insecta; order Lepidoptera; family Nolidae; genus Meganola; species Meganola albula. The sequence continues at coordinate 10,443,488 of OW388142.1, read as the reverse complement.
GTACAAACAGTCTTTATTACCAAAAGGTAAGTCAAACAACAATATATATTTTTTAAATTTAGATATTCAAATTCATGGTTTCCTATCAGGGCTTACCTGCAACGGGTCTTCATCCATCTTGCTTTAATTACAAGTTATCAGGCACGTAAGATATAACCATGAATGTCTTCTAACTTTCACTTAATGTTATTTTTTTATTACAAAATATAGGCTCTACAATAATACTGCAACAAACACACGTAAGATTTGTTTTACTTATGTTTGCAATAGTTCTACTGGAATCAGCGCTCACATGTCACATGTCTGCAGGCTGTGACGTCTGCAGAAATACCTACGTGCGTGACTGCACCTTACCAGCCTTGTGTGGGATTAAATGTACCTCGTTTATAGCCTCCTCAGTGATACATAAGTTACGATTTTCATGATAACTCTTAAGTAGTTCATCAGATTTCATTTATTATTTATTTTATGCAATTCGTAAAGAATAATAAGTTAGTTCAAACTAAGATCGATACAATACATCGTACAATACTTCGTATAAATTAAGAACCGCATATAAGAGTTATTTTATTAATTAATTTAAAAATGTACTTTGTCTCTTTCTTACTGGTATAAATGTCAACATGACTTTTTTATCCTATAATAGACTTGCGCTTGACCACAACTTGCCTGATGGGAAGCAATGATGCAGTCTACGATGGAACGCGCTTACCCAGTAAATACTACTAATACTTGTGACTTGAAGAGTATAGCTATCGGGAAACATAGATGCCGTCAGCGAATTCCATAATTTGGCAGTTCGCACAATGAAAGTGGAGGCAAAGCGCTTGCGCGTACCGGAGGAATTTCCACCATATAACGGTGGCGCATAGCCAAAGGCAAACGAATTATAAACCTATTTTATAATGAGCTTAGAATACTTTTATGAATACCTACGGGGGATAATTTATAGATATCTAGATACGCTAATCACAGAAACGGCTTAGCTGAATGCAGTTTCTCCTGTTGTATTCTAGTAGATATTTTTCAATGTGAAGCTAGGTGCATCATGTTACTTCAACTCTTTTTATCCTATCTTATAAGATAGTTGAGAGATGACCCGTGCCCAGCAGTGGCACACTAAAAAGGATTGAAGTGAGGTTATCCCAATGTACTGCTTTCCCTTTGAAAAGTTAAAAATTAATCACCAATCCTTTTGATTGCGATAGAAAATTGAAACGCTTAGAACACAGTTCATTGGTAATTACAAAGCGAAAATGTACATTGTTCTGTTAGCGAAGATTCCAGTATTTAATTTTAGGTCTGGTAACATTGTTACAATACTAAGTTACTTTGTTCTATAAACATAATGCGCAACACATAAATTATGAAAGTTAAACAAAATATATATTTGCACATACATTTTGACTTAATTATACGCTGACGATATAAGAAATACTAAAGTTTATATCTTTGTTAAATAGGACATTGATACGAAAAATAAATTGAATAGAACATAAATAATAAACAATGGTTGAATGTTGAATCCCTATTACAGTAAGTTAACAATTAGGTTAACATTTTCCTATGGAATTTATAGCATCGCAAGGACTACATTATAGCCAGATTCTTGAACGCTAAAAAATGATGCATGAATAGAAATATCTGAAGACCTTAAAATCTATCTAGTACCTAATACTTTTAACCGAGCAATTCTTTGTAATCTGAATCTCGGAAATAACTCTAACGATTTTCATGAAATATTGGGGCGGTTACGGGGGCGATCAATAGATCTAGCTAGGTGTCATTTATAGAAATCGACGTTTTAATCGTGTTTTGAGGCAATTAAAAACTCCTACAATGTCATTAGAACACGAAAGCAAATTTCTTTGTATTTTATAATGTAATGTAACTCAGGTGGGAGATATGGCGACCATGAGACTAAATGGTCCCGGTTCGAATCACAAAATGATTATTTTTTTAGTTTTTTTTAAATTCCTTCTATTTTTGAGAAGAACTGTTACTGGGAGCTCTTTATTATAATTCCTAAAAACATTCAACACTCACTCAACAGCAACACACTGTCATTAAGCCCGACCACTCTGTTAAAAGAAGTATTTAGCCATTAGAAGTTACAGGAAAATATGTGTACCTACTAGGTGTAATTTAATGTTTCTGGAGAGAAACAAAGGAAATTTCACCGCATTTTTAATCGGTTTTCACCGGTATTACTGATAAATACTCTACAATTAAAAAAAATAATTCGATTCTTTTACTTGTCCCTACCAACGATTTAAACTTAGTTTCCACAGTTTTTTATTATATTTGAGGTAACTTTAGGACTGATTAAGAAGGATCAGTAGAGATTAGTAGTTATTGGGTCTATACCTAATTCTGATCTCTAGTTTCTAAGAGTTTAAATTAGAAGAGAGGCAGTTTCTGAGAGATGTAAGACCAATTAGTACGTATGTATGAAACTGTCTCTGATTCTAATTGGTGCATGTTTTAAACAAAAGAATTAGTACCTACCTATTGAAAAAAAAGGACGTCGCGGCGACGGGGTGGCGTGAAATATTTAATAGATATACCAAGGCTACTCTCACAACCTCACCTCTTAAGCTAAAATCCAATGAGCCATTAGGTTATAGAAATTAACAAATTTACACTCTAAATACATTCACCTTTTGGCAGTTGAGTAAATAGATATAAAATTGAAACGACTATAATAACTTCTAATTATTGCATTACAAATAAAATACCTCAACATTTTCTTCATCATCATCCAAATTGTCAAACTTCACGAAAGCATATTTGAGTTGGTTTTCAAATTGCTCCCGAGCTTCTGCCTTTTCTTGTGCGGCTGCGTTCAGCTTTCGTATAGCATCCACAGTTAATTTCTTCATTGTTTATTTAACCACTGATTACTTAACTTGTTTAGTTAAATGACTAAGTTTAAAAGTAGTTTTACTTCAGTTAAAAACGTTGGTAAGTACATTATTGCGAGGTCATTTTTCAATTCTTCATTGATTTCAAACACTTGTCCTTACTTTTTTACATCAAAAACATTATTATGCAACGAAGTACTTAAAATGACAATAAGGTAAGATTTTTCAAAGATTTTTAATTGTAGCTATTCGTTCTTTATTTAAGAATTTGATAATGCTTTTGGTAGTTGTGAGTGATAGGTACTAAGACGGTTAAGGTGTAAAGTTATTGACCAAACATTTGTGTGCTCGTATGAGGTGCTATGGAGGGTGGAACGCGAACATAATTACTTTCCTTTCAACTCAAATTGAGTTTAGACATGATATGATGTTTGATTTTGTTTCTGAGGCTTTTCTTTGAGAATGTACAAAAATATTTCAAGGATCTAAAAAAAATAGAAAAAACCGACGAAGAGACTTAAAGTATGTAACAAACGAATTTTCTGCTAGGATGATTTAATAAGAAAATTAAATATAGGTATGTGTGTGAAATGAAAAAGCTTTTCGTAAGAGAAATAGGTAGGTAAGTATACTTAATTTTTAGTAATTTTAATTTTTATGCTTTTGAAGTTATTTGAGAAAATTTACCAACCTCGAAGTGACCAAATTCGAAGATAGGCGAAACTACTGGACCTAAAATTAAAAAAAATATATAGGTACAGTCATATCGTACCTATATATTTTTTTACCTACATATTACAGTAAAACCTACAAAGAGTTAAGGCTGTAGGCAGGTGCCTGCCTATAGATTATATCTGAGAGCTAATGTATATTTTGGGATACCTTTTTTTTCTCATAATGGTTCTTGTTCTAATTTAAATTGTCATAATAAGTTAGGCATAATTTTCTTTGTCATAATAATAGTGTGCCATAATTGCTTTTAGCATATTGTGTTATTATGTATAAATATTGTATAATCCTATTTTTTATATTCATAACTTTGATATATGCATAAAGTTGTAAAGCATATTGTTTATTTGTCTAATAGTTATTTGTTATAATGATCAAAAAGCATAAAGGAAACGTACTTTACGAATATTTAAGTATTTATTCATAATTTTGCTATTATGTATTAATAAATATTTTATTATTGACATGCTTTATAGGCTTTGATTATTAAATTTTTTACTTTATTTACGGGACCCCTTTTAAGCACAAAGTTTTTTGTCCTAATATGCTTTAGTATGACAAAACCAATGACAAAAGCTGGTATGCCAGCTTTGCCGTAATTGGTTTTGTCATAATAATTCTTAGCCATAATAATTGTTTTCTTGCATACAGTTTATGTTGGCATATTCATATTTTTGGCCAATTTTACTTACCATAATTTTAATTAGAATAATAATACTAGACATAATGGTTAATGTAACTCACCCACTCCGAAATGCTGTGGGTTAAGTTATGTTAGATTTTTAATCATAACACACGTGAGCGCTTTATGTTTATTTATGCTTTAGAATATAATGCTCAAGTATTATTATTTTTAATCATAACACACGTGAGCGCTTTATGTTTATTTATGCTTTAGAATATAATGCTCAAGTATTATTATGTAAAAGGAAATTATGCCTTAAACAATTATGCATTCGCTGTTATGGGTAAATTATGTTATTCGTAACTACAATTAGGACAAACAACGTATGCCATGTTATATTATGCTAAAAATAATTATGCAAATGCATAGGGAACCAAGAGTGTAATATTGTTATTAAAAATTTTGTACTTTATTTTTCGGAATATAGTTTGTATGCTTATAATAGTTATGGTTATGCGTCGTTATGCTTTAGTAAACTTATGCTTTTGGATACTATGCTTATTATATATTATACTTAAAGTAAATAGGATTATAAAATTACCAGCTTTACGCGCGCGGCTCTGCCCGCGCATATGTCGGTTATCGCGCTACACCGTTAACCTCTTTTTTCGCAGTCGGATAAAAACTGTAAAGGTTTATATTAGATAACATACGGTAGAGTAGACCGTAGAACATTGACCTTCACCGGTATCATAGATATCCTCATAGATTTATGGACATGCCTGCCGATTTTGTCTTTGTCTTGATGTATTTTTATTGAAATTAAATAAACTTAAAATAACAATGAACATCTTAAAATCGGCTAGCTCCCACAGGCATATTTATAAATCTACCTATATAGTCAGCTGAAGATGCTAAATGTTTAGTTACTCGAGCGTCGTCGATACTTAGTCGGCTTTAAAGATTAAGTGGAAGTAAAAAAAGGTTACATTTAGTCCATCTCTTCAGCGGTGGTAAAAAGTTTTTCATTGTTTTTAAGATTTCGTTACTTCCAAAGCGTAACAAAAATTAAAGTGTGTGCTTTTCCTGGCATCTTTAAATTATTTTCAAAAATAAAAAGATTTAACTTTAAATCCTTTTCCTTGATTCCTGCTCAAATCGCCTGATTGTTGATATTCACACGTCTTATTAACACCTAATGTACTTATTATACATTATTCTGACGAATTCGAGTATGCAGCGCAGCGGTTTGGGTCTCGCCTTAGATTAATAAGGTCCCGGGTTTGAATCCTGGTCGTACCCACACATATTTGCCGCTGCTCAATATCGTTGAAGGAAAACATCATGAGGAAACCGGCACGTCTAAGAACTAATCATTCGAGGACATGTGACATCCACCAACCCGCACTTGGCCAGCTTGTGTGGATTAAGGCCTAAACTCTCTCAACTCATAAGATAGTTGAGAGAAGACCCGTGACCAGGAATGGGACACCAAAAAGGGTTGAAGTGAAATATGTCTTAGAAATATTTTGATTGCCTACTGTAAACTCCCAGCTCTATACACGAAGCTAATATTTGGTGTAGGTATTCCACAGAGCGCAAGGCGTCCCCTATCTCTTAATCTGACGCGCTGGAGTAAATCTCAAAATCCCCTCATCAGCTGCCCTACTAATAGGGGTTTGATAAAAAATATGTAGTTAGTTAGTTAGTAGTAGTAGTAGTTTAGCTTAGTTTTCTCACCGGTAAAGGTCGATTTTCTTAGACCATAATATAAGTTTTTCATTTAAATACCAAGAGCAAATAAAATTTAAATTTCGATCGCAAAGAGTCATCAAACATGTCATTGTCTCAAAATAAAAAGTAATTTAGATCAAAATCACGAAGGAGTATTGATATCAACTTTGAAGAAAATCACACTCAGAATAATTTCGCAGGCTTCTCCCGCGTAGTATTAGGGTAAAAATAAAAAAAAATGGAAAAATAAAAAACACGCGTTTCATTATTTGTTTTAAGCATACCCAATTTGAAGTGAATCGGACCATGGACTAAACAGTTCTGAAATATTTAGTATTTCCAAAAAAACTCATTTTACACTGCTTCTTATTTTTATTCTGCACATACATACCTACTTGCTTCTATACCTAAATCTAAAACAATTAGATATAATTTATTTTTATAATATCAGTAGTAGATGCGATGTAATAATTAACAGACCGACTTTTAAAATATTTCGTGCAACATTTTGTAATCCATGCATAGGCTACTTAACGTAACGGTACGACGACGTGGCACGATGGTTTATTGCCGTTTATTTTATTTTAGTTTTATTTTTTAGTTTAAACCTAGTCTGATTATTTATTCTTATCTACGAAAGCCACGCGCGGCCCAAGGGAACAATAAGTACATAAAATATATATAAGTACCTATCTAAGATATATACTTGCAACGACGAACGCGATCAAATTGCAACTTTAGTGAACCACCTGAGATTTGTCATCTCGGCTAGTTATGCAATAGGTAACGTACCTATGCTCCTACGCATTATGAAAAACGCCCTAATTTATTAGTTGATTCATAATCCTACTCAGACGCAAACGCGTTTGTATGTGAAAATCAGCTAATCTCTATTGTATTACCACAACCATCCTCTAACTACAAAACGTTTGTTTCATTAGAGTCAGTGCACAGAACAAAGTAGGTTTCAGTGTAACACTTTGGTAGGTATAGCAGATAGTCTGTCGGGTAAAACATTTTTAAATACCGAAGTTCATTTAGATAAGTTCTATTATTTTTATTTCTACATTATTTTGCACCAAACACACACTTGTAGATAACATTCACAAGACACGTTGAACGAGAAAATGCCAATTTTCCCAATATGTTCACCCACACATTTAGTCATACTTTATGTCTTGCCGACGGCAAGGCCTAGAATTTTTTTGAAACAGATACATAATATTTGATATCATGTAATAGATTTAACCTTAGAGATTACAGATAACTGATACCTATTTGTATATGTACCTAGTAGGTACCTAACTATCTACTTAGTAGCTAAGTAGAATTCGTTTGTAGGAGCACTACTGTTCACGTTACTTTCTTCAGTACTGTCCTTATTAATATCTATCTGAAAAGTCATAATAATTATTTTCAGTTCATAATTAGGTAAATCATAAAATAAATATATAAATAAAACATTTTACGGAAAGTGTGCCTATAACATGAATATAAGTAGGTACCTATCTATGTTTTTGTTGTGTATGTTTAGATACACAAAAAGAGAATATTAATATCCTGAACAAAGAAAGACCAAGTCCTCAATCATTCCCACGTCTTCCCCGATACATACGTTTGCATCAGGAGCATTCGATATTTTCAAATTTTATTATTTGGATTAGGTAGGACAAAGGAACAGAATACTTAGTAAGTAATGTTAATACCGTGTACTTAAATGAAAGCCTGCAATGAATTCTAGCAAATGTATTTACAATTAGGTACCTAACCTAAAATCGTTAGTACCTAATTGCTTTTCTATCAGTAGGTACCTACAGGGGCGAGGAGAAGATAGAAATTGGCACATACATACACATATAAATAAATTCTAGAAATATGTACCTAAGTAGATAAGTTTTACACGATAAAGCTAATGCCTAGTGCTAAAGAGCATGTCCTTACACATTAGAAGAACCCACATCGTGTTGGACACGAATCTCGTGTGCTACACACGCACCCACTCACACACACTACTTTAGAAATCAAACTAGCTTACCTGTAAGCGACGTTCGATTGTAATTATTCTTCCCGATCGCCTCGCCCGAAAATAATAGAAAAGTACCTATAAATTAATGAATTAATTTATTTCTTACTTGTAGTAGGCCTCCTAGTCACTCAGGCGTCACATAAGTTTAACTCAGTAAAAATAAAAAAGGAATCGTATTCTGAGCTTACACTTACTGTTTACCGCTCCTTGTCTATGTCTGTCATTTAGTTAAAAGTTCGCTGCGCTGTTCATTGAGTCTGATTGTTACAACTATTCTTGGGTTGGGAGGGTGGGTTTCTATTATTTTCGGGCGAGGCGATCGGGAAGAATAATTACAATCGAACGTCGCTTACAGGTAAGCTAGTTTGATTTCTAAATTATTCTTCCCGATCGCCTCGCCCTCAATAATAGAAAAGTACCTATAAATTAATGAATTAATTTATTTCTTACTTGTAGATGTTTAAAGTCAAGAGTTGTACAATCAGATCTGAATTGGAATATGTTGTTATTTTTCATTATTCTAATTCACAAAATTATCAATTGGTAAAAAATAACGCCCAAAGGGGAACGATCTTGATGAAGTTGTGGGTTCTTGACCCCTCGGTTCATACGTAATTGAAATTACCTTCATACTTACTCAAAAGTATCTAAATCAATGATATCATTGATTAGATAACATGCTAATGTTATTTCGCATAGCAGGCTGTTTGACTTATCAAACTAGATCTATTAATCTATAAGTAGGTGTTAACCTGGAGTGGGTAAGTGTACCTGCTTACATTCTCTCGAGACCCTCGGTATCACTTAGACACTTGGGAGAAAGAGAAAAAATAAAATATTGTTGATAGGTACCTAACATTTCTTCTCTATCTATTTTTAAACCTATACAAGGACTACCTGTATATAAAAGATATGATGATATGATATTATTATGATAGATGCCACAATAATATTTATCTGTTATTGAATTTAAGTACCTGAATTATTTGGAAAATTTTAAGATTTCTAGAAACTTACATATGTACCTAATGGTGTTATAAACTTCTAAAATAATATAATATTGTTACTATTATTATTGTTGTTATCATTTTTATTGTTGTTCGTTGTATAGGGTCAGCTTGTAATCATTCCCAACGAAGGAATTTCATCACAATACATGAAGGTACCACCTTTTTAATTTATAAAATAAGACTTCAGTATTATTTATTACAATTAATATAATACTATGGAGTAACTGTGAAACAACACCAGTCACTATTTAAAAATTGATGATTTTTCTCTCTGAACTGTACTGTCTGGTCTAGTAGTCACAACAGACAGTAAATTTAATATAATTCCATACTATGGTAAAATTAATTCAGTGTAAATACACTGCCATCCGAGGCAATCTAGTAAAATCAAATTGCATAAAATGGAATGTAAATATAAAGATGAAATAAACTTTAGACCCCCCTAAAGTTGAAGTTGGTATTGTTATGATAATAATATTATGTCTCCTCTAAGTACGTCTACAATCTTCAATGAAGTCTGATAGAAAGATACGTTTTTAATAACCTCGATAAATGATTTGAAGGATGGTTGCTATTTTTTTTTTTTTTAAATAACAATTGTTACTACTTATTTATCCTTGCAGTTACCCAGTCTTAGAAGCGTAGGTATCTACATACATTATCAAGGTAAAGATACAAAAAAAAAATTATAAAATAAAAGAAAATGAATGACTATTAGAATCAGAACTCAAACCAAAGCTTTTAGTAGATTATGGCTTCTGTTGGCGAGTAGGTAATCTCAATAATCCTAAACATTCATAATTTTCAACATTTATAAATATTAAGAATTAAGCGTCCAATTTTGATAATGTATTGAAATTAAGTTATTAGTGTTATTACTTAATTATGGTTTCAAGTAGGCATGCACGTAGCCAATGTATACCTAGGTTTATTTCTTAGGTAAGTTGGTACTTGCATGATTAACAGAATTTCATTATTATACTTATTTAACTACCTATGTTTAGAATTATTTGTAACCATTAGTAGTATATATAAGATTGTATTCTTTGTACCTTTAATACAATCAATCTATTTTTAACTTTTAGGTTTGTTGATGCATAGGGTAGGTACCTTCCCACCTACATTGGTGGTAGGTACTCTTAATCATTAGGTATAAAATGTGAAGTAGGTAGTAGGTATATTATTGATATTATGTACCTACATTTAAAAAGTTATGTACATTATATTGTAAAATCCTGGGATAAAGATATTATTAAGCTTTATTCCTCCGGATTTAAAAACCAAGAAGATTATCCAAAGAATTTTATACATAATTTTATGAACTATCAACACTGATGACCTTCATGACACTCAAAACATTCAGTCAAATTGACTTCATCGCAGTTAATTTTCACATTGGAAAATTAAATATTATTAATGGCTACTCATCAATCTATGGTACATAGATCGAGCATAACAACGCCAAACTGTAAACGCCAGTTTACATCCTAAATCTATGGGTACGTATATTATATCACATCCATCTGTTTTTGCTGTTCAAAGGTTGTATAATTTTGCACAAACTAATACTTCACATTGGCAGATTTGCGGAATTATGTCTGCAGAAGCTAAAATAGTAATACATATGAATGTTTTCGTCTTCGTTCACCAACCGATGTAAAATAAAAATTTCGTTTTACGTACGTTGTCTAAAAAGACTCTAACCTGCTTGTCAATAATTCATCGGTTTTGGACCGAACTATTGGTTGCTGTCAAAATGTCATGAATACGTCATAGCAAATCAATTGTATTATATTAACAGAAAATAAACAAATATTGTTTATTAAAAACCTATGAATGCATTATGATAATAAACGAAATAGAGTGCAATTATGACAACTCACTGCAAGTTAACTGCAATCCTCTTGTCCATGGACAATGGCAATTTGCCATTTACAAATATGCATATCAAGAGCTGCGTTGGTTATCAATATCCACAGTGTTTCTATGTGCTCGTTATTTCACACAAACTCAAAGCTGAATGTTGTAAGAATGAAAGAATTGTGAATCTCAATAAATAAAGAAAAAACCATCCCATTGTTACTTAACTTTTCTAGTTTCCTTTTGTTAATATTTAATAATTAACACCTTCCTATCTGTGCGCATATAGACGACAATAATAGGTGGAAAGGCCAATCTTATTAGGTTTAGTTATATGTATTTATACCTCAGGTAAGTAGCTTATGGTAAATTACTGTTAAATTTAGACCTTTAGCAACAAGGCTTGTAGGTATCTATGTGCTACATAACCTTATAACTATAACAACACAAGAGAAACGTGAGGTTCTTTCATAAGGAAATTAAAAGCTTTACTAGCAAACAGGTCAGTTTCCTGTTGAGTACTTATTTTGATTACAATTTGTGAGGTGCAATAACTGGAAATCATCAGTTATATAGGGTTGGAAGTTGGTTGTCCTGTTAGCTTTACTCCATCCAATGTCATATCATAGTACTTACCCCACCAAGTTCAAAGGCATTCATAATTAAAATCTGTAACTCGGTACTTTCTTCCGACCGAATAGATTAATTATGTGGCTAGCAATAAAAACCTCAACTTTAGTTGGGCTTATGTATAGTGTCTCACAGAAAACACATTACATGCTGCACAAACATTACATCCCTGTTAAGTATAAAATAAGTTTAGTATAGAACTAAACATTATAGATAACAAATAATTAACCATGTTGCAGAAATATCTTCCAATAAGTAATGAGTTTTATGAAGAGTTGTCTGATTAGTTTCTCCACACAGATATGGCTAACTTTAAATAGTACAGTTACCTTTAGGCAAATTGGTGTTTCAGGAAACTAGAATGCTTGGTATGGTACTCATGTGAGAAATTAAATGTCCACTTCATGCATGGCGTAAGTAGGTATGTATCAGCAAAAGATTTTCAGGCAACACTGATATTGTTGCAAGATTTTGTTGCAATATGTAGGTATACATGATCTAAATATGGCACAGTGGGCAATATTGTTAGTTAAATAACATACTGAAAACACTTGTAGTTCCATAGATACCATGATATATATCAACACTTTTAATATTAGACATTAGTGTAATGTCTTAATTCCACTCCAACACAGAACTTTCATGTAAGTTACCTTAACATTATTCTGAGTCAGTGACACTCTTTGTGTGTGTGCATGCATTACGGGGACATTAAATATTGCATTTACCATGAATAGAAGTCAGTAGATGACTGGTTTGTGTTGTCTGTCAGCTGCCTTTACAAATGTGTCCTTAGAAGATACATAAATATACTTTGGTAACCCGAAGATGGGTAATTAGGATGAACCCAGTGGTGTTCAGAACACAGACACGATCCTCTTGTAATGACTCTTCAAAAATGTGTTATCACGAACTATGATTTCTCAGTGGTGCCTTTTTTATGTGTCGGGAATCTAACCATCATGACCCAACGGTTCTACCGGTGCCCATGACGCGAAAAGACCAGCACACATAGGCAGACCACGAGCCCTTTGTAACAACTCTTGCAAAGAGTGTTACCACGAACTATGCTAGTTCACAGTGGTACCTATTTTATGTGTCGGGAATCTAACCATCATGACCCACCGGTTCTACCGGTGCCCATGACGCGAAAAGACCAGCACACATAGGCAGACCACGAGCCCTTTGTAACGACTCTTACAAAGAGTGTTACCACGAACTATGTTAGTTCACAGTGGTACCTATTTTCTGTGTCGGGAATGTAACCACTAGGACCCAACGGGTAAAAACCCGTTGCCCCTGGCGCGGAACAGCCTATCACACATTATATAGGTAGTGCAAAAGTGCACACGTCCACGGGCTTCTCCACGTTCTGTTACGCTCTTCGACGCTCGTCGCTTGTAGCTCTGTAGGTCTTGCAGGGATCCATGGTCATCTCTCTTTATTGGAAAACATTGATGATAGGTAGCACTTAACCTAGAAGCTAAAACATAAGAAAAACATACGGCGTTGCGTTGTTGCAACATAAAACATACACATAATATGTGCTTATTATACTTCTATTGGACTCTGTTTTGGTTTTTAACAACTGAAAAACACTAAAATATAGTTTTTTAAGAAAATTAGTTTTAAGGGCGGCATGACGCCTGTGACATAAGAAACGAATGACAGACATAGACAAGGAGCGGTAAACAGTAAGTGTAAGCTCAGAATACGATTCCTTTTTTATTTTTACTGAGTTAAACTTATGTGACGCCTGAGTGACTAGGAGGCCTACTACAAGTAAGAAATAAATTAATTCATTAATTTATAGGTACTTTTCTATTATTGAGGGCGAGGCGATCGGGAAGAATAATTACGTACATATACTTATGCATCAAGTAGGAACGTACCCTGTTTATCTCCTCCTCAGCTAACAGCATAGCCGCAGCTCTATCCTTGTCTTCCATGTCAAATACAAAATAATATTACCCACCAAAACCAATTATAAGCCCGTGAATAAACACAATCAACCAGGACAGAAAAAACCCTGCCGGCATCAGGGCGACGTAAAAAACAACTGGTACACATTACCCGAGAGTATTTCCAAGCTTATTAAAAGAAAGTAAAGTAAATTAGAGCAATATGGCTTATTAATGTTAAAAGTAATTTTGTTCGGATGTTGGTGGTCGCGTGCGGTCACGAGCGGGCGCGACGTCGCGCCGCGGTACCGCACAGCTGAACCGCGATGCGACAGATTTGGTGAATTACGTAAAATGCATGTTGGTTCAATACCAGATAGTTATCAGCTGTAACGCCATGCGACTGATTTGGGGAGTTACCTACGTAAAATGTATATCAGTTCGATACTCAATGGTAATTAGATGTCATCCGCACTTGTTGTGACAGAGAAACATCAATCGATAACAGTCAATCATCGGTATCGTTCGTTTGTATAGCGAGTGGACACAACTGAACTCTATGTCCCAAATTAAAAATGCATTACTCAAATTTCCTCCAATATAGGAAGCAATTTGAAAGATCCTACTAATATTTAATAAATTGAACAAGAAAGATATAGTATACTTCTGTACCTCACCTAAGAAATCCTTGCATAAACTGTTCATATTTTGTGTGTGTGGGTAGCTTTTATTTACGTGGGAATTAAGACGCTTTTACTTTTTAATGTGTGTGCCGTTACTTCGCCCAGCGCCAAAATTGACAGAAATAAGCCATTTTGAGCATTTTTTTAGAGTACTAGTACAAGACTGTAAAGGGTATCTAGTTTTAAATAAACAAGACAGTCATCATTAATATTTTTTTATTGAGCATTTGAACGAACAGTAATACAATTGTATATAATAATCATATAAATATTGCAAAAATACAATTCATTACGAATACAAGATTGTTGATATAAAATATTTGTAGAAACTATCACATATTCGCGTCAGCCATTACTAAAACATGTTATAAAACTTCTGCTTAAAAATAAGTAATATCTTAGCATTAAATTCATATTTATTTGTAAAGACAAAACGTCTCTTAATATTTGTTGCATACTATACAGTACAAAATAAAACAATGTATTACAAAATCTTCGGCATAAGCAAACGATATCGGCACAACCGGGCAGCAAAATCGAACTTGTGTAGATGATTGTTCGAAAACTGGGCCGCCCGCCTTAGAATAGGTTCAAGTCAAATTTGCACGCCAGGCATAATATATAGATGTACCAAGACATACTTTAATTTTTAAGCTACTCAACATCATATTAATTTTGGTAAGATTATACATTATTGTGCGGGTTGACAGTTTAAATTCATGCGATTCGTATTACTCTACCAATGTTAGTAGGCCACAAAGTGCCTCAACAAACAAAATATACCAACGTATATTATAGTCACCTAATAATTTGCCAAATACCTCATAGTTGATAAATGACATCTACTCTGTGCCAAATTTCATAAAAAATCGTCGAGTAGGTATTTTGCGAGAATTAGAAACAAACGTCTGCATATACATCCATACAAAACTTTCGCATAATACTTCCAATACTATAAACGAGAAAGTTTGTAAGAATGTGTGGATGTCTGGATGTATGAGCTAATGAACGTATCCAACCCACGACCTTATATTTCAAAGACGAGGCCGATACCGCTGCGCCACGCTACTCTAGCGGAATAATAAAACACATTAACCGATCAGCACTAATGCTATATGATTATTTATTCAACAAAAACACAACACCGACTTCATACGTAACCAACAATCAAACCGAACGCAAAATGTGACCCCACCGGGAATACAACCCTAGATCTCTAGGCGTACAACTAGCGCGGTGGTGGTTAACCACTAGCTTAATTAACATATTGCACTAGTATTAGATTCAATAATTTGTTTGACCGCTTGGGTAACCTCGACGTACTTAGTATTTATCTACGGACTTATTCATAAAAATCTTATAACTCTTTAGTCAATTAGACTTCGTCTCTTTCTTACTAGTATAGATGTCAAGATGACAGACAAAGACAAACGAATTGTAAACCTATTTTAGCTTCAATAAGCATATAAGACGTGTATGAATACGGGAGTTAGTTTTTAACATCCTTAATTTTGACTTTAACCGGACCTTGTAACCAGCCTAAATGACAATGACTTTTGACTAGTATGAATGCATAAATACCATTGAACAACCTATTCGAAAATATTAATAACTAGCTGCCCCGGCGAACTTCATACCGCGTATCTCTCACTATTTAAACTGTCCTTTAGACTTATTTGAATACTTTAAGACCAAAATTAGTCAAATCAGTCCACCCGTTCTCGAGTTATAGCGAGACTAACGAACAGCAACTGATTTGTTAAAATAAGATTTTTCACACCTTTTAAACTTTCCCTAGACCTCCACGAACATTTCAAGACAAGTTTATTCTGTTCATCTTTACTAACGAACAGCAATTGATTTTTATTTATATAGATGTGAACACTGACCGGTGCCCATATTATTGACAACTGATAACTAAGATGTTTTGCCCACTCCGGATGCTAACAACAATTTGAACGACATGCAAATTGAATTGATATTCGTCATATCATTTTGGCTAATTGGGAAGCTTAAATCTATCTGGCGCTGACTGTACCTAGAAATATGCGTTTAGGACAATTGCTGTTATAATTTTTTGCCGGTTGCATGCGATTAGCGTAAACAATATCGCTGTTTCCGACACAGTTTAAAAACTACTGATCAAATCTTGATCAAATTTAAATGGGACCACACGAGAAGAAAAAGCTTTCAAATAAAAAAATCATAGAAATCGGTTAACGTATAACAAAGATAAAAAAAACTTAGTCGAATTGAATACCTCTTCCTTTTTTTTAAGTCGGTAAAAATACAAAGTATTCTTAATTGCTTCGGGCCGGTCTTGCAATAAAAATGCTGTCGAACGTTTAGCACTTCATAGCAAGCGTAATTTTCGCTACCTTTCGTGCAACAGTTACGGTAATTAATTAAGTAATAATGTATTAAGTTTGTACTGTATATTTTTGTTTATATAATAATGTAAAAATAGTATTAATGATCTAAGTTAATCAAAGGTAACTGTAAAGGCATACTCCACACAGGAGGCAAGACTTGCTCTTACAAAACTATAAACAGATATATAAGCGAATATAGCAAATTGGATTTGAGTCAGGTTATGGGTTACCCAGAAAATTCGGTGAGCCGATAAAAGCTATATCTTACAAAATACAAGCAAATCATATTCGCAATTCAGGACTTATCCATATAAAGTACAAGCACTATATAGTCGTAGGTTGCCTACCATGCATGTATAATTTCACTTTATTCGATCTGACCTTTTATTTCGACTATAAAGAAAAGCAAAGAAAGGTTTGACCACAGGCATAGAGATAAGCATACGTAGGATATATGAATGGATTTGTACACAATATAATATTATAGTAAAAACTTATGTAATATATAACTTAATATATTGTATACAAGATTAATAAATCTGGTCATACAAAATGATTTATACAATTTTTACTGTGTACTAGTTTGTAAAAATTGTACTCAGAAGAACTGTATTCTTACTTTTTACTATATTTGACATTGGATAGTTGCCCCTCCGCCGACGATGAACGAAACGAGTAAAACTAGCGAAACTATTAACGGGTTGGTAAGCAGCGAGGAGCGATTGTGTAGTTTCGATAGTTTTGTTGATGGGCTATAAGCGAATGTGCGACTGTGGCGAGCGATAACTTGCGCAACACGCTCGCGGTCGCTCAGTCTCGTAAACATGCACTCGCGAGACACGAGCGAGTATTATCTTTGATAGCTGTTGTCGCTCATCGATGAACTAGTGGAGTGAGTCCTCGCCGACAGTGTGAACATTCAGCGATCAACTATTTATTAAATACATCTCTTTTGTTCACACGAAATGTATATCTATTGTGTTTCTTAAGCGAGAACATCGTCGATAGTTAGTCGTTTTCTCATCGGCTGAGGGATAACTACCTAAATCAAAGTCCATTTATCATTTTCTCTGTACTAATACGGTTTTAACGTATCGGACGTTTTGATATACCTTTTACTACTAAAGTAGTCACAATACATAGTAGCGGCTGAGGGGATCAGCGATTTTGCAATAAAAAACTAAGGCAAATACAGTGGTCGACATAGTTTGTCGACCACTGTATTTGCCTTGGCCAGCGGCCTTAAAACAGCCGTAAATATTCTGTACTATTATAAAGGCGAATTCAGATATAATTATAACACTATAATAGTGTTATAATTATATTTGAATTCGCCTTTAAACCTATGGGTTTATTAAATTATGTACATCATAAATTCAATAACATAGTGTAGCAAGGCCAAATTTGATTAGTCTTTGTGATAGTGATGGTATGTTACACTTTCAAATAATTTACGAAAACTAAAACAGACAGCATTGGCATTAGATTCGCAATTCACTCTTTGCGTAGTTCACTGTGATAAAGAAAGAACTAAACAAAGAGTGAAAAAATACTCGCACACTATGGTAGTAGTTTTGAAGCAATATTATAAGTTTATATGCTAATAACTACATTAAAATTACATTTTTGTGTCATTGACATTTTTGGTCCATTCGAATCCATCCATCGAATTTAGTTCTACAAACTTTTCATTTAGTTCCTATGATTATGATCTCAAATCACATAATATTATTATAGAGTTCATGCAAATAATCCCATACCAAGTGTATATTATTATAAACATCAACAAATAGATGACGACTCTTATTAACTAATATTTAATTAATTATGCATATTTCTCGTGCACCTGAAATGAAAGAATCTAATTAATTTCAAAGAAATTACTTTTACTACGTCACCTGTGTTTGTAGACAGAAATTTACACAACTATTCACGCGATGGCACTACGCTTTCTACAAGAGTTCAGTTAAATGCACCCATACTTGGACTTTTTATAGTGTAAGTATAATTTAGTTTGATACTGTCCATGAAGTTCTATCACTGGAGTGAGTGAGGTGACTGTTGAAGACAAGTTCATACACTTTAGACATATATTTCATCTCTCTAACACTTTATTATTGTAACAGGTCAAAAAGAGACGGCATATTAATTAAGAGTTTGCGATCAAATGAGCTCGTCAAGTTCAAGGTCAAATTTATTGTCTTTTTATATTTGATCTAGACGCAAACTCTAGTGCTATTGTCACTGTCCTAAAAATGTACTCACCGAGGGTATCACAATGTTACGTGATGATAAGTCTTGGTGTAGGCAGTATCGTACTGTGCTCCGCGAAGGTCATGGCCGTCATCCATTTAAGCTGGTCTTCTGTAACAGCGCCAGCTATAGTGCAACCGAACCACGGACGCTCTTTACTCCTACAAACACAAATCGCTTGGATGAACTGTACGGAAATATCATTTAATAGCGATAACTTGATTTGACGGGCCGGTGGCGTGGTGACTCTTCATGCCGCAGAAAATGGGTTCGATCCCCACCCAATACAGACATTTGTGTGCAAGAAAATGTCTGTTTGTCTTAAGTCTGGGTATAATTATATATGTATTTACAAATAAAGGTAGTATGCATATTATTATGTAAACTATAAATGTATGAATCTGGTTTCTATAACACAAGCTCTACTTAGCTTGGGATTATATGACCGTGACCGTGTGTTAGTCCTACAGTCAAATGAAAAATTGTGACCATCAAAAAATTGGTCTAAGTAAATTAGTGTTACTATAGACAACTACTAAAATGCGAAAATCACAGCAAAACTGCTCAAATGATTCGGATGAAATTTTAAAAACTGCGACTGAATAAATTTTATGCATTACATAAAATAATAACCTTTACGCGTCTCACAGCTGGACACAAGTGTGCACGTAAGCTAGCTAAAGAGTTGAGTGAGTTTAAATTTGTCCATACATGCTGGCAAAGTGCAGAATATTGTATGGGCTGGATTACAAATTGCCTGATGTTAAGCAATGATGTATTCCGCGATGGATCGCGCCTACGAATCTCGTGCTTACGAATGATTTTCGGTGAAAAGGTGGCAGTAGAATAAGGTTAGAAACCATAAAGAAGCAACAATTTCGGCAAACCTTAAATAGTGTCACCAGACATCGCACCGTAACACGGCAAGGTCTCTCGGCGGTGCGGCTTTTGCTGGTAAATGATCGCTAACCACGGCTGAAGCAACGACAAACTAAGAAAAACTAAATTAAGATACTTTGGCCTTAGCAGGGAACAAATAGTAACCTTTTCTGTTTATTTCTAGGTATGAAGGTGATCGCCCACCGCGACTGTGGGTTCCGTCTCGGCTCGTGGCCCACGTACCAGAGGATGTCCTTTATCTTCCACTCTTCTATCTTGTAAGAACCCTGAAAACAAAACAATGTGCCAACTTATTACTAGGGACAAGACAACCATACAAACTGAAACTAAGAGAAGTGGCCTGGGAGCATTGGGTTTGTCGTTGGTGATTGACCAAAAACCAATAGTGACAGACTACATAGCTAAAGATTTTCCTGACCAATTTTCTACCAAGCGATTACTTGTGAAATGCTACAGATAGTTGTTTATTGCATAATGATGAACGTCAGCTGCCGCTCCGTGGGTGGGTGCGGCAGCGGCAGCCTCTCACACATGCCAAAAAATGTTTTTAGTCATTTTCGCCTGACTGAAAATTTGTTGAATGATAAACGCAAATATTTTACAATAAAAAAGTCAGCTGGTCGTGCCCTGGTGGATTGTAAGTCATTGATTATACATGACAGGAAGAATAAAACAGATTTTAAATATTCCTTTACAAATGGGTGGAATTTGGGTTAGTTGTCCATGTAACCACGTAGTCCACCTGGGCGTAACTGCTGTCAAAAAGCTTTTATAGGTACGTAATTATATGTATACTAAAAACCTTCCTTGAAATTAAATGTGAACGCAAACTAGGCCGCACCGCAATTGCCACAGTCATCACTTTTGTTAATGACCTCGTAAACGTGTCCGCGCCGCAGTCGTTCCCATCACCGCACGTATCGCACTGGATTTGAAATGGAACTGAATGCAAATGACGACACCCGCGCCCTGCGGTCTGCCACGTTCGATGTGGATAGGCCGGGGTTGGTGACATCGTCAGCAGCGGTTCGGAGTTTCAGGTACCTACGCGGGTGGGTATGTGAGGGTACATAGAACCTCATAAATAATAAGAATGCGGCAACTGCCGTGTTTGCGGCCTAAGTTTGCGTTCGTCTTAAAACCCTATTGAAATCTGACAGTAATTGAGAGAACCGCAGTCTAATACAGAATCTTCTTTTTAGGTAAAATAGCACTATATTTACCTGTTTATCCTTAAAATAGCATAGCGTATCATTCTGTACTTCAAACATATGCAACTTGAAAGACTTCATTGCTTCAGTCGCCAGTTTTAACTCTCCACACACAGAGTTATTTTTCCTCATACTCTCCATATCATGTAACACTTTATTCTCCTTAACTAGTAGGTAGTTGTGTTTTCTGTCCTCTTCATCCCAATAGCTCCATCTCAACACGACATCGAGGACTACTTCGTTAATGTGAACAATCCGACGCATCGCATCGTTACATATCACTTCTTCGAGCATAAGTAAATACGACTCTATTTTAGCTTTCTCGCATAATTCTATACATACGTCTGAACTCGTTTTGTTTGGAGTTAGCTGAAAAAAGTTAAAAACAATGAAACTTCAAAAAATAGGTAGGCGTATATCTTACAAAAGATTACACCGAAATAAATTTCACCAAGGACTATTAAGTGGGGCCGGTCGACTAAGAAAGAATTTTATTAACCTCCCCTACATAACGAGTGAAATCGCGGGATGGGGCGGGTTTGAGGCTAATTATGTCCACAAATAATCGGAAGGTCTGAATTAAGTATCTCTTGGAAATTACTTGAGCTAAGAAGATCAAATTTTGCAAAGAGAAGTGGATCTCAAAGAAAATATTGTAAAAAAAACTCTCCTGTATTTAAGTAGAATAAGGGCAATTAGATCAAATTTGTAATTGAAAATGCCTTCCAGTCATGCACTCCCACATTTATTTCACAGAAATAACTTGATTAAGAGAATGGAATGCAGTGTGGTAGACTTTAAGCACATGTCCGTTACGAAATGGTAGGGTAGAAAGGGGAGAAATTAGACCAAATTCACCGCTGAAAGGTTAATAGGTACTTTATAGTAGCTTAGTCACCCGCGTAAACTACATTTTTATCGTACATACATGTTCTATAGCCGTGGGAAAAAAATCTCATTAGACTTCCTTAATCATTGGGTTATATAACAGTGCAAGAACTTTCTAAATCGGACCAATAGTCTCTAAGATTAGCGCGTTCAACCCAATAAACTTCTGAGCTTTTTAATATAAATATATTTAATATCAACTTACTGTGACTTGAAAGCAAGTGCTTCTATCATGGACGTAGACCCAAACCCTCAAATCGCCAGCAGATTTCGGTTGTAGAGGGGCGGAGTTGCTCAAAACTCTCATTATGACTCTCCTTACAGCTGCTTCTCGTCTTTTCTCAGCTTCAGTCGGCTGCCAGATCGCCTCAAAGTTGGAGATCAGATCACGGACAACAAACACTTCTTTGGCAGACCAAGCAGTTTGTAAGGTGCTGCTGGTCTAAAAGCAAAATGTTATTGAAAATGTTACCCTTTATCCTATCACTGTAAACGAGCGATTCCTGTGTATAAATTCAGGATCTCAAAAACGGCTGTGATTTGGAATTAAGTAAATTAGTAGGTAGGTAAGTTTCGGGGATGATAAATTGACTGGTTAAAAAAATTATCCTACCTTGAGGTAGGGTAATTTTTTTTAACCAGCGCTTGCGCAACGGTATTAGCCTCGCCTTTGAAATATATTGGTCGCCGTTTAGAGTCTTGGTCGTGCCCACACATCTTTGTGTTAATTATTCCATCGCAGCTGCTTCATATTGGTGAAGGCAAACATAGTGAGGAAACCGGCATGTTTGAGAACTCATCTATCTCTCTCAACTCATAAGACAGTTGAAGTTTAAAAAGGGTTGAAGTGGGGGTTATTTTTAGTAATTGTAGTAATGTTTTGAGGGACAAAATGTGACTACGAAAATATTTTAAAAAGTTTTCATGTATAAAAATAAATACAACGTACCATAGCAGCTGGCATAATAGTAGGCGCCCATACAGACGCCAAGTTCTCCGCGCTCATCTTGTTGGCATGCGACATTGTATGAAGGAAATGTAGGTGCGCGAACAATTTTCGAACTGTATTCCGTCCCACAAGTGGCAGCGACCCCATCACTTTACGGAATTCTGCATGCCGGGTTGATTCTTCTGGTAGAACTAAGTGAAAATTAATATAAACTAATGTTAATATAACTGACGCCTATAAAACCTTTAAAACGGAAAATGAAAAATTAGAACAGAAAAAACATAACCAAACCAAGAATTGATCAGACCAAAGCTGAATCTGCAATTCCGAAGTGGTCTTTAAATCGCCAAGCAGATTTACTCCATCTTTTCCTTTGCCTTTTTCCCATTTCTATTGGGGTCGACTCCGAGTCTGACCTGATGCGGCTAGCTACCAAAATTTTAGTAAACAACCGACTGCCAACAGACCTCGAAACCCGTAGGGAACCAGCAGCCGGGATGGTTAGACCAGGTGTCAGATTATATTAGGCTTCTGACTACCTTTAACAATTGTCATGTTATAAATGACTGCCGGGACCGGCGGCGACTTAATGGGCTCTTGTAAGCACGGAGGGTAGTCCCTCAACCAGACACCGAAACAAATCTTTGTTGCTACACAAGGATTGCCCGGGCCGGGCATATAGCCCAATCACCGATTCACACCACTCGGCTACATAGGTTGTCAGAGTTGAACAGATTTACTTGAAACCTGGTAATTAGGATCTCGAACACTATAGCTTTCGACCAAAAAGCTGCATGTATCGGTCTTTTTTTTTGAGCGAATATTTAGAATATTTAGAGTCTACAACTCTTGACCATTGAAGTTTACTTAGTGAGGTGGTACAAGTCCAGCAGTGGACTAAAATAAACTGATGATGAGTCTTAGTCACATGTAGCCCCCCACCTTTAGTCAATTTACACTGTGTGCACTTACGTAATACAGAGATCAAATCTTGATGTTTTTCTTGAGGAATGAGAGGCTCGGGCAAATCGCGAAAGAACCTGCAAATCCAAAGAAAAATATTATAAAAATCATTTTAAAATGTGAAAGAAAACATAGTCACGAAATCCATATACAACTTGGAACTACACATGCGACTAGTGAGTTTGAGATTGTAGAATTAAACTCTGTCAACTCTTATGACAGTTGAGAGAACACCCCAGTCCAGCAGAAGGAAACTATAGAATTAGGGTACTTCAAATGGCACGATAATTAAACATCTTAACACTAAAAGGTTCCATAACTAAAAATGTCGTGATGAGAGCAGCAGTATTGGCCTCGCGTTTGAAATGTAAGGTCGCGGGCTCGATTCCCAGTCATGCCCACATATCTTTGTGTGAATTGTTTCGTTGCCGCTGGTCATATTGAGCAGCGGCAACAAAACAATCCTTCACTTCAACCCATCCAAGTGTCCCACTGCTGGGCTTCTCTGAAATATCCTTCCCACTTACTAATAAACAGTGTGTATGGTTATCCACACACGTTATTAGTAAGGGGTTAATAAGTAACACGTTTATGTACCTTTTCAGTACACCGGCGACGTCATGCTCAGAGTGCTGACTGGGACTGAGCTGCACAGACCACGCATCACGTCTGAACCTCGCCAGTAGCTCCGACAGAACTACACTACTGCCCGCTCGTCGGTATATACCTTCAGACAGACTTCCTACAAATAAAACACTACCGTTATTAGTTATTACAGACAACTTTTCATTCACTACTTTTTAATTTGTAGCCTGTGTTTACAATTACAATTTGTAACTCTAAGAGCGGTGCAATCCAGAGGACCCCTAACCAGAAGTAGGTTCCGTAAACGGAGAAACTAAGGTAATGTCAGAATGGTCTTTTATATTAACTTAGAAACAAGTCGATGAGTAGTAACAGTGATAACCATCTACCTAATATTCATAGTTTAAAAAGGAACGCCCAGATTACCCTACCTGAATTTAATTGCTATGGGGTCTTAGGGGATTCAGTAAGTAAAACTAAGATAAAAAGTAGGTTAGGATTAATTAATTAATTAAAAAGTGTGTTAGCCGCGCACACTACCTTGGCGTCTCCAGTTGGTCTCTTGATTCGCCAGCGGGCGTCTAACTCGCACGGGGTCCAAAAGTATATTAATTGAAACAGGTAACAGTTAATACTGATAAAAACTTTTTAACTCTATGCTTATACTACTCTTCATTCACTCGAAGCGCCACGCTATCAACAGTCAGTACAGTTAAACAGGACACGTTACTCAAAAATCTTCACTATACTAAACTACATTTATTTAATAGTATAACAAGTAACAGGTACTATAATTCACGTAGTCCCTTCGATGTGGTTACAATTAGTTTACACCGAACATCAATAGTTACAATATTACTGTCAGCTTAACAGTACGATTGTTATAATTTTAGATCATGACCTAAAAAATAGTATTGCTTAAAGTAATGCTTGGTTTCCTTTCGAACGTGTGTTTAACAATTGGCAAAACCAAATCTCTGGAGCTAGTTTGATGAAATATTTTATGTTATATCTTACATCGGGAAATATTAAATCCCCAAAATCCACCTACATCATGTTTTTTTTGCAAAATTAAAACCACCACCACAACCTCGCTACTACTACTCCTGTAGACCTGGACTAACAGCAGCGGATTATAGAGCAAGAGCTAGTGAACGCCAGACCTTCGTCATTTTATAAAAGGTAAAAGTTTATCAGCGCTTGTTCCCAACAAAGGCAACAACGATGGACCCATTTTGAAGTATTGGTCATTGTGGCTTAGGCTGATATACAATTTTAGCCTGGCCTGGCGTTCACCGGTTCTTAGGCTGTTAGAAGATGCCCAAATTTTAAAAACTCAGACAAGTGCTTTCACCTAAACTGTCTTGAATCTGGCGAGATTTTGATTGGGAGGAAGTGGGAAGTTTATTATAGCGATTAAGAATCATTCTAAACACGACGATTGGAGACGGAAAATTAAACGCCTTCGAGAACGAACTAAATAACTGTTTTTTTAGGATACTATAATACGTACAGACTACAAAATAAAACTTGATACCGTTTGAACAATGTGTGACACAGGAGTTGCAGTAACCAATAGTAGGAAGTTGTAGCGATAGATAAATACCGTACCGTACCATGTCTGCCGCTTTGCTTGGAGGGGTAACGGATAATTTAACATTCCAACTTCTTCTTTTTATTAGATTCGCGCGGAGTCACAAACAATTTAGGCGTCTCGTGAGACTTGGCCGGGTTTAAAACCACAAGTCCCTTAACGCGCGCCGCTGACGATCATTACTAACAGGAGTAGTAGTAGAGGTGGGATAGTGGTGGTGGGTTAGTCCACAAATATTTACCGTGCGCATAGATAAAGCTGAGACATTTATCCACAATCGCCGGCACGTCTTCTTTGGTGAGTTGTTGATGGTGGATGTGAGCGCCGTTATTATGTGCCGCCAACTTCACCATGTACCGCCATCCCTGTAATGGCAATAAATAAAGTTTACATAGGTTTTCTAAACCAAGATTCTTCTAAATGGGTCTAAAGGACTGTACTTTGTTGTGGTGCCACCTTTGGAATTCTAACGTATACTTTGAGTAGAAAGGTTTAAAGGCAGTTGGTTCAACACAAGTCATTACTAAAGTACTATTCACTGCCATCTTTGTGAGGGATGAAGTGACAAATCATTTACCAAACAGCACAAGTTACCAAAAGATGGCGTTGTTTAAAAGAAGTATGGTGTTATAAGCAGGTGGTTCAACAAGTGAGTGTAAATATACATTCGCCAACCCATACAAGTCATCAATAGATGGCGTTCATAAAGAAATAGGAGCCAAACTTCAAAATATGCAATTTACCATACCTAGCCAAAATTTTCGAATTGATAGATGGGATAACATGTCCTTAATTCATAGTTTTAGTATATTGGTACTTTTTTGGACTCATATAGTTGTGATAAATATTATAAATACTAAAGCTTGTATGGATGTGGGAATGGATGAATCTAGATTAAGTTTAATTTTGGCAAAGAGATTTTAGCCTAATAATATAATTATATAATATAATTATATAATATAATTTTTATCCTAATAATATGCGGGCAAGGCCGCGGGTAAAAGCTAGCTTGTAATAACTTAGTAATGGCTTGTCTTACTTACTATTAAAATATCAGTACGTATATCAATAAAACATTACATATCGTTATACTAAATAGAACAACACAATAAAATATTTAAAGGAGACGTTCAAAAAATGTATTGAGCCTGGGATTAAAATAATTGTAAATTTGAACAACAATCTGAGTTATATAGGTTAATAGAGCATAATGATTTAAATTTTTTGGTGCATTTAAAATAATTTTACACCCTCCCGTTTTTTTTTAATTGAAATTGAAAAATAAGTATCCTTAATGCAATATTTATGATTATTGCAATTGGCAACCCCGGCCAAATGACAATTGAGCAACCAAAAAAAATAAAATTATTTAGAACGCTGTCAATCAAACTGATCAATGACAATGACATCATGACTTTTCCCGTAATAATCTCTTTTTCCACGCGTTTTGTTTTACACTAATAAGATAATTAATATTTTTCGTCATTATTACATTAAACTGCAGCTACAATAATATTACAAGAAAAAAGTACTTTAACACAATGCAATTATTGACATGATTGCAATATTTATACTGATTGGGAAATGAATAATTAAAGGTACTGTGCGTTTTGTTTTTCTGTTACATTTTTTAGATTTTTACAAAAATGGGTGGTCCTATTCGTATTTAGTTAAATTCTAATAGCTTATTAAATGAGCTTTCCAATGAGGTATATCACATTAGTGTTCAAAATACTATCCCACTTTTGGGCTCTCCTTTGAATGGAATCAAGGTTCTATTGAATCGAAATATTATTTGTAAGCAAACAATTATTTTACGTACGTCATGAGGAAAAACAAAACTCGGCGTATCAAGGAAAATATTACCCTAAATTCAGTGATACAGGGACCAATATTGCGGGACACGTGTCAGTATCGATCTTAGTATTGCGACGTTGCCAGATTTGGCTCAAAATAACACCCAACATTTCTTGACACGTGTACGCATTATAAAATCTTATTTATCAAAAGCAGCACAAAATATCGAAACGTATATTATAATAACATTATGTTGAAATGGATGATTAAGTGATTTATGTACAAAAGTATGTAGCCTACCTAAGCAGTTACACCCTCGGATGTCACAAACTTACAAAACCAATACACAATTCTTTTGGTCAAACGTTAGTAAAATATTATGTTCGTACTTAAATATTCGAAATATTTTATATTTTCATCTAGATGTGATTTCAATTTCAAATGAAATGCAGCGTTTGTCGAATGAAGTGGCGCGAAGTTGTCACGCGAGGCAAGGCTCATTCTTTCCGTAATGATAGTAGTTACTTTGTAAAGTGTACAAAATTGCAATAAAAATAACTTATGACTTGCCTTGAGTTCTCTTTCATTGGGGAACCTGAGATAAATGGTCGCGTCGGGGCAGTCCAGCAGGAGATTGTCGTTGCATTCTGACGGACACATTGCCTTCGCCTCTTCATCAGATTCTTGTGTCACTGAAAATAAAGACTTATCAGACATGTGAGTATGCAAAACGATGCATGCGTATAAAAATTATAAATTATAAAAATATTATAAAACTTCCAACCTCCGCGACCTTAGAAAAACTTAAGCATATTTTAAACTTCTGTCTCTTAGTAACAATGATTCCAGGAAAAAAACTCAATAAACAGAAATATGTTTAAGCGTTACACACTTACGGTCATATTCATAAAAATCTCATATGCCTCTTTAGTTAAAATGGAAAGTCTATGTTTTTTCTAGTATAAATGTCAAGATGACAGACAAAGACTAACGAATTAAACATCTATTTTAGCTATAATGAGCATAAACGACGTTTATGTATACGGGGGTAAACATATATATATTTTCTTTCTGAGATTATAAACTTTCAGTGAGAAGGTGGCAGTGGAATGAGGCTCTATATGGATAGAAACCACAAAGGAGTAACAATTTCGTCAATTTTCTTAAATGGTGTCACCAGACATCACACTGGAACAGAGCAAGGCTTCATAGCGGTGCGGCTTTGTTTGGTTGGTATGTTGTTACAGGATTTGCACCACACGGGGGGACCACTTTTTGTAGGGATTCAATTAAAAGGTGCACTCCTACTCAGTCGCCAAAACAAATTAATCAACAAATACAAGTTTGTTGCCGCATAGCGCCTAAACGGATGGGCAGATTTTGATGAATTGTTTATATTTTAAAACTAAATTTTGAGATGGTTCTTAGTTAGGTTTAAAAAATTGGCGTCGAGTTATTAA
Source organism: Meganola albula (assembly GCA_936450015.1). Lineage (NCBI taxonomy): Eukaryota > Metazoa > Arthropoda > Insecta > Lepidoptera > Nolidae > Meganola > Meganola albula. The sequence continues at coordinate 10,414,454 of OW388142.1, read as the reverse complement.
TACTCGTATTACTGCGCACATTGTGTCAATTAGGATCTCAATCTACGTTAACATTTACTCGACTGTTTATTGAGGCTCATACAATTGTCAACAATCGAATAATCGGTGAATTCATTTACGTTTTTATATTAATACTAGCGGACCCGGCAGACGTCGTTCTGCCCGTTAAAGCAGTGCCATCTACCGGGTCTCAGACCTATCGAATATAACCAATAATAAATAATAGGTATCTAACCTGGTTTTCGATACTTCTTCGCTTTCTAAATGTTCTTATTTTTTAATTTTTCTCTGCGTAAGAACCATCCTCCTACTTAAAGGAATATTTTAAAAAAAGAATTAGCGAAATCGGTCCAGCCGTTCACGCGTGATGTCGTGACAAAGGAAAACGGGTTTCATTTTTATATATATAGATTAAATCAAAAAAATTGAAAAAAATATCAAATGAAAGTTTGAAGCTTAAACTAGAGGATTGTTTTTTAAAGCACTCATTTTTTTACGTAATGTTGGATTCTATCATTTATTAATCATAGAAATGAGCAAATTGAATGAATTGCATGTTTAATTTTTTATTTAATTAAATGAGTATATTTTTTTATATTGGTGTATATATTTTTTAATTTCAACATCATATTTTCTCGTAGGTACGAGCTAAAAAACCTACATTATTTTAGTACTTCAAATAGAGATCCTGAGAGGTTTCACACGTATGCATTAACATGTACTAGCCTAACTAGCCTACAAAATAGTTATTTTGTATCTATTTTTATTTTCAATGAATAAATAAGTAAAAAAAGAAACAAAATGACTATGTTGCCTCCTAGGCTCGAACCCGAGACCTTTATGAGTCTCTTGTGAGGTTCACTAAATGAATTGAATAAGCTAATTTAGACAGATTTTGTCGAAAATCATCATCTAACTAAGTGTTACAGAAATTAGAAACGTAGTTGAAATAAAACTACTTTTTAACAGATTTTATCGCGGGTTATTTTAATATTGCTTCGTTTTTAAGTAATTTTGGTTAATAGATATATGAAATGAAACTTGGGTACCCTTTATATGCAGTAATTATCTACATATGAATGTTTTCAAAGCTAGTCTTTGCAGCGCTTATCGGAAGTGCTACGGCCTGCTATAGCATATTTATACTAGCTAAAATCACTTAAAAACGGAGCATTATTGTAAATTATTCTATGCTAACCAATTATACCTAATTAGCAAGATTTCTTGTACAAAAATCATAATAATTCGTTAAACAAATTCTGAGATACAGCCATCATGCAAACGTTAATCCAGCCGGATTTGAAAAATATTTTCGCAACCATGTCAGATCAAAATACAAACTAAATTATACCATTACCATTATACTTCATTTACACCAATTGTTACCCAATTATGTGGATTACTTTTATTTCTGACTTATTAGAAAACAAAAGGTCTGGCTACAGTAACGTTACTCTAGCCGGAACTTTTCTTTATTATATAATTAAAAAAGTATCTGCTTACCAATTACAGAAACTATGTTTCTAATTATCTGTAGCACTTAGATAACGATTTCCGACAAAATCTGGCCAGGGTAATGTACACCAAATTAGCCTATTAAATTCTTTTAGTGAACCTCAGAAGAGGCTCATAGAGGTCTCGAGTTCGAGCCTAGTAGGCAACATATTCTTTTTGTTTATGCTATTTTACTTGTATCTAGAAAATAACGTACATCTTCTTGCATACGTGTGAAATGATCATGTAGTTTTTTGTATCTCGTACCTACTAGAAAAAACATATTAAAAAAATTATTATTTACTAATTATAATTATTGGAAACTAATTTGGCGCTGGTAACATTCGTAATGTGTTGAAAGAGCGTAGTTTGCACGCGATGTAGGTACTGTTGCGGGGAATGCGGGGAAAACTTCTCAGAACCTCAAAGTCATATGCATTTGTAGTCGCCTTATGTGATCAGGCTTACATATCAAGAAGGGGCGCCGACAGGGCGACTTAGGTTCGTCTTGATTGTTTAATTATTGACGGGCGCTGGTGGCGTGGAGGAAAGATAATTGCTTGTCACAGCGCAGATTGTGAGTTCGATACCCACCTAAGACAAACATTTTATGTGATGAACATGTTTGTTTGTCTTGAATCTGGGTGAATCTACTATGTATTTACTAAAAATATACGAAGTTTATGTAGCATATTACCCGTTATCTGGTTTCCACAGTACAAGTTTTGTTTAGGACGGCTTCAGATGGCTGTGTATGTTAATGTCCCAGGATTAATCAACTTCTTTATGAATATTAAAACAAGATCTTTATATTATAAATGCGATAGATCTATCTGTTGCCGCAAACGCTTAAGCGCAAATTGACTAATAAGATATTGTGATGGTCTATAATTAAGGAACTATTTAATCATAACTTGGTTTAGAGACAGTTAAAATATTATGAGATTTGATAAAATTTGACCCAGTTTACGACCCCAACTTACATCACCCTCCATGTCTCACGCCGAATAAGATAAAGGACAGCTTGTCCAAACTTGTTTCGTCGTATTTTGCTTCTTGTGTTTATTCAACAATAAATTTTCTGTTACATATGAATGAACATGATTGAAGTTTGTGTTTATGCGGTGTTTGTTGTTATGAGTCGTAAATAGATTTTGAGAACAGCTCGCGGTCCGTAGGATCCCTAGTTGGTACATATAGAACTAAACCCAACAGTGTTAGTGGTGGTAGATTCAGTCGTGTTCCGACGTGATACCAAGTGAAGCCATAATAGTATGCCATAAATCCATAGGAGCGGCGCGTGTTCAGAGACTCGGGTTTTGAACCTGACCCTGAAAAACTGGGCTAGTGAACTGCGCTCGTCGTCGGGCCCCTATTAATTGCTGTTTTTACTTACTGCACTACCATCTTTGTCTTCTTTGTTACTTACCACCAAGTGAAATCAAAACCAAACGGCTGAGAATTACGTACAAAATACTGTAAATTTTCACAAATTAGTAGGTACAATGGGATCTGTGTGGGCGTCACGACGGAAGAATTCTATATAATTTTATGAATAAACCAAAGAAGCTTGATGTTTTCTATTTGGAATCGAAATGCGACACAAACATAATATGTTTACTGGGGACTTTAGAATTTCTTTAAGAGGATTACGTGTACAAAATATAAAATGATAGCACTTATGATAACGAAAACAAAAGTCTCAAGTAGCTTACATATTAGTAAGCTACTTGAGACAAAGCGGGGGAATGTTTCAGAATTTGTAATTGTTTGACGCCCACGGCTTTTTCTATAACACGAGCTGTGTTCAGTGGAAATGTTCGACGCCCACGGCTACCTTCTATCATTGCACCTGTCGCGCAAACATCAGGGAGTTCACTCGCACCCTCTCGAACCCTTGTGATTTCTACGTTATTTCGAATACTCGTTGTTTTTTGGTAAATCGATTGTTAACTCGTTGGATATTGGTAAGTGGACACTTATGTATTATCTTGCTATTATTCTATTGTTATGGGTGTTTTCTTGCTAAATAATCCTAACCGGCAATTTTTCTGTTGATATACTTACGTTGAAAATTGCCGTTGAAATTTCCCTATTTTCGAAATAGTAGTAGGTACTGTGTACAATTTATTACATGTTTTTACTTTTTAAGTCGCAATATAAATTCAATTAACTTATTAATGTTACATTCTGTTATGAAATTAATTTTATTTTAGTCACTTAAGGACGTATTTACGAATAGCCGCGTTTTAAATTTAGGTATTATCTTACTACTACAGATACACGGCTCACACTCACACAGCGACATGCGCGAAGCGATGAAATTGCAAGTAAACTGACATAATTTGATAATTGAGCATTCTTTAGTCCGTATATTTCTTTTTAAACTTACATTGCGTGGTTTGGTTTGCAATTGAGTACATAAAATTAGAATGAGCTAAAAATAAGTAATAATTACGCACTAAGCGCTTTGCATCTACTTTTATTATGCGAACTGCGAAATTGTGGAGTTCACTGCCTTCATCTATGTTTTTTGATAGCGAAATCTGGCTCTCTTCAAGTCACGAGTAAATCGGTAATTACTGCGTAAGCGAGTTCCATCGTAGACTTAATCATTGCTTCACATAAGGCAAGATGTGGTCAAGCGTAAGCCTATTATATGATAATAAAAAGTTTAGCTCTCAGTATACTTCTTGACTACTACTTTCTCTCTAGATGGTATCCAGGGTCTGGTAAGTAGGCAGGAAGGTCGCCAAAGGAACTCCGTAATAGGACCACTAAATTCCATCGTTTTGGGCTCATACAATTCAACTTGACAAGTACTTTATTACTAGATCATAATATCCAGGGCTTGATGATGGAGCAGGAAGGAACTCAATGTTAAAAAGACACAACTTCATCGAGTTTAGGGTCGTGTGGTTTGTCTTAATGAGTATTTTTCAATAGAAAGTATTCAGGGTCTGATGATGGAGTAGGAGGATGGGAGGTCGTGAAAGGAACTCAGTAAGAGAATGAGACATCCCTGTCGAGTTTGGGCTCAAATAGTACGTATTGACGAGTACTTTGTCTTTGAATGGTATACAAGATCAGATGATGGACAAGGAACGTGACCATAGAAACTCCATAATAAATTTTCTCTACAAAATTCATTTCATTTCAAGGTCGCCAAATGACCTCAGAAATAAAACAACACAACCCCATAGAGATGCTCGGTTCGTCTTGACGAGAACTTTGTCTCTAGATCTCTTGTTATTTCTCTTGCGTCTACCTAAAAAAAAGGTAAGTATATTTGGTAGGTATGTATTTTTTAACAGAATTAATTTTGTGTTTATCCTTGTATTTCTTTTTGCCTCTATCGACTTGATATTTTAACATGTAAATTAGAATGACTGTATAGAAAATATGTACGAAAAAAGCTCAAGGAACTTCATTCAACCGGGTGCCCATAGACACGTCATTTAGTACTTAAATTTTTTAACCAACCTTTGAAAAGGAAGCAGGTTCTATATTCGGTTGTATAAAAGTTCTCCGATTCAACTGTGGACCGATTTTGAAAATATTTAAGGTAAACCCATAAGTACATCTTACCCCGATGAGATTTCAAAATAACTAACAAAACGAGCCCAAACTCGACACATTCAACACTACCCATCTACTAGTTCCAGTAGCAGACTTCAAGTACACCTTCAGGTCACTCCAACAAGTCTAAACGTAAGATCTCAACATAACTAACAAAACGAGCCCAAACTAGAAACATCCAACTATACTCATGTAGTAGTTCCAGTAGCAGACTAAAAAGTACACCTTCAGGTCACTGCACAAGTCTAAACGTAAGATCTCAACATAACTTACAAAACGAGCCGAAACTCGACACATCTAACTCTACTCATCTATTAGTTCCAGTAGCAGACTTCAGAGTACACCTTCAGTTCACACCATAAAGTCCTGTGATAAGATCTCAACATAACTTACAAAACGAGCATAAACTCGACACATCCAACTCTACTGATCTACTAGTTCCAGTAGCAGACTACAAAGTACACCTTCAGATCACTCCATAAAGTCCTGACGTAAAATCTCAACATAACTAACAAAATGAGCCCGGTTGTAAAAACAAAATAAATTTACTGAAAATCTACGATATGAAACAGTGAATACGTCTTAGTTGTCCGTCTACGCAGTTCGTACAGAAGGCGTCAAGGTCAATGTGGATTTCTCAAATATTTTGTACTAGTGGCCCGCCCCGGCTTCGCACGGGTAGATATCGGTATTAGACAAAAAATTTAATCATCATCAGTTCTATCACGCTCTTGGCAGACCCGTAAAGAAGTAATAGACCAAGCTAGATTTCTCATCATCACATACCTACACTCTTGGTGCTGTCTACCCCGTGAGGAATATAGTCGTGGTGTTACATTTATTTACACATACAGGGACCATTAGCCAATTTTTGATGTAGATATAATTCAATGAATTAAAAAAATTATCCCTTACATATTTTATTTGGTTAAGAATGATCTCTATTACTTCGACTTTCTAATAAAAAAAATCGAACCCAAACTGACTAGTAAATTCTTTACAATTTAGTGGAAAAATCAAGGCAAAAATTTATGAATAAACTCAATTTGTAGTTTTTATTGTAAGACTACTTGTATTTCTGTTGGAACTTATTTGAAACATGTCGACTCACATAAAACGTTCATATAACAATTACATAATGTTATTAGATAGACTAAAAATGTCCCTGAACTCAACACGATATCGTCAATTGTGTATGAAGAGGCTAAGGGTTTATTTTTTTCCAATATTATAAACTGATTCTTTTTTAAAAAAATATTGGAGCGATGAAAGATAAAGGAGTAATCTATCTGTGGATACATTATTTAAATTTCGATTCGTATAATTTTGTCGCAAATTGTACTGAAAATCCTGTTATTTTATCTAATTTGCAAACACGCCCTTATATCAGGTTATATTGTGTTAAGGACGTATTTACGAATAGCCGCGTTTAAATTGTTACTATGCACGGCTCTCTCCCACAAACACACACACACACACGCACGTACGCACGCACCCACGCACGCACGCACGCACGCACACAAGCACGCACGCACGCATGCACGTACGCACGCACGCTCGCACGCACGCTTGCACGCACACACACACACATACTCACACACACACACACAAACACACACACACACACACACACACACACACACTCACACACACACACACACACACACACACACACACACACACACACACACACACACACTCACACACTCACACACACACACACACACACACACACACACACACACACACACACACACACACACACTCACACACACTCACACTCACACACACACACACACACACACACACACACACTCACACTCACACACACACACTCACACACACACACACTCACACACACTCACACACATACTCACACACACACACACACACACACACACAAACTCACACACACACACACACACACACACACACACTCACACACACACACACTCACACACACTCACACACACACTCACACACACTCACACACACTCACACACACTCACACACACTCACACACACACACACACACACACACACACACACACACTCACACACACACACACACACTCACACACACACACACACACACACACACACACACACACACACACACTCACACACACACACACACACACTCACACACACACTCACACACACACACACACTCACACACACACACACACACACTCACACACACACACTCACACTCTCACACACACACACACACACACTCACACACACTCACACACACACTCACACACACTCACACACACACTCACACACACTCACACACACACTCACACACACTCACACACACTCACACACACACTCACACACACTCACACACACACTCACACACACTCACACACACTCACACACACACTCACACACACTCACACACACATCGAAAAATCGATTTTTCGATTAATCGATCTCAGACCGCCATCCCTACTTGAAAGCATCCTGAATTTGTAGGCCTCCCTTTTCTTTGCTTCTGGCTTTAATCGCCTCATTGTTGATATTCACACTTATTAACATCTAATGTACTTATTATACATTATTATGACGAATTCGAGTACAAATATGTCTTAGAAATATTTTGACTGGCGACTGTTAACTCCCGGCTCTATACACGAAGCTAAGATTTGGTTTAGGTATTTTTGTAGTATACACTGCAAACCGTATGTCATCAAGAGCGTTTGCTAACTTAGTAGGATACAATTAAAAATTTAAGACATCCGACATATACTTTGTTTCGGTAAGAATAATCACAATAGTAATTTCAGCGAATTACAGGTATTGCGCGTTGAAAGAAACAAATTATACCAAGAATCCCGCAATTATGATACGTACTTAAACAAATTGCTGAGGTCAAAGTACACTGGTCATTGGTAATTACTATTTGTATCCTGTTGGTTGATTAAATAAAAATTCTTTTATGTTTTGTGATGTTTCAGAGAAGCTGCTTTGATGCTTTCAAATTAAATAATAATCCCCCTGTGCCCCACTTTTGCACCTTGATCTGTTGATTTAATTTGTTACGGAATTATTAGGTTTTCTTGTTATTAGATCCATTATAAAAATGTGATAAATTAAACAACTGCGTTTCAAATATGTTGTTTAGGAGCTATTTTAGCAAATTGTTTATTTTTTTTATTAACATAATAATACAATGCGTTTCTTTTCTTAAGCTGTCGACTCGAGTCGACATTCATGTTCACGGTCCATGTTCACATTGTAATATTGAATTTAAATTTAATCGAAAACGTGGGGCTCCGCAACTTTCCTTTTAGATGCGGAGGGGGGAGTTAAGCCTCCCAACCCTTTAGTCGGTTTCCCTTTAGATGATATCACGTCGAAACCATTCTCGTCGAATTTGCAACCATTTTTTGAGTACCTACGCTAATAGTTTATTCAGTTATTTACTGTGATTTCACATACAAATATTTATGTGGATAAATAACAACTAACACAACATTTGTAATATACGTAGAAAACGGTCAATTTTATCAATCGACCCACTTTTACGCTCGCGGAACCTGATTCACCACTTCAAAGAAGTAGGTTGCAAGTGGTTATTTTAGGTATTTTGACCATTAGGTATTTAAATTGTTAGTATATCAAACTTTGGTATTACTTAAATATCTTTAGACATTTTAACCATAGTGGTATTTTGATGTTAGGTATTTTTTTCGTAGGTATTATTTACTTAGATATTTTAAATCATTGGGTATTTTGATTCAGATATTTTTAAAGTGGGTTATTTAACGTTACGTATTTCAATTTTAGACATTAAGATACGTACCCGGGTGTGCATAAAAACGAATTTCTTTCTGTATACAAGTTGTAAGTAGGTTACTGGTTACACGGGTGTTTAATTAGGTTCATACGCCATGTAGTTCTATGAAGACGGTGCCAGCTCCGTATAAAAATGTTACCACATCATAGAATGTTTCCTCCTCGATCCCATAGATCTAGTGTCCGGCAACGTCCTGAGCCGAGGTTCGTCCCCACATGGGGAGCCCTCATGGCAGTTGCCAAAGTACTTGATCGGTTCATCCATCCTCGGACGGCTCACCGAAAAAGTCCGGTGAACCAATAGAGGCCCTTCCGGCAAATTGGGTTAGGTCAGCATAAAAAAAAATAGAATGTTTCCTTTGGCAGTTAGCTGATAAATAATATGAGACGTGTTAGAATACTTGCAGTTTAAAAAGACTATCAATTTCCTAATATCCGTGAATCAAAATCTAACAAAACTCACTGCTCAATGGCTGGCACCGACCTCAAAAAAGTACTTGGCGTATAAACCTATTTAGGAGGAGACACACAAATGGTTTTATTTGAATTTTATCATCAGTAGAGTTATTATTTCATCCTTTTTTGAAGTCGGATTCATTTTTTAAATAAGTTTTATTTTGTTAATGTTTTATTAAAGTTTAAAAGATGACCGTCAAATCAGCAAGTGGGTAGAGTTTACCGAGTTCTACCTACATAACCCCTCCTTGGGTGACCAGAAGGTTTACAATAAGGACTTTTACGTGACACAGTCATTATGTAAATTATTATATTAATACTGTGGAGTATCAAAACACTCAACAGTGAAAATAACAAACTTTTAATGTACCTTTAAAAATGGCCAACAACTAACTAACTGCGCCAACATATTTGTATAAACACCCACTATGATCCTTTTATGTTGAAATCAAAAAAGACTGTTTTGTTAGTTTTAGAAATAACATGTTTTTGTTTGCGTCACTTGTAAATATTTATGCAACGGAATCTTGGAATTATACTATGACCTTGTGCACCTAAATAAAAGTATTTTACGTAACTGACGATAGGCTTATCTACAATTTCTCCTGGTAGTTAATTTTTCCAAAAAAGTTAATTTTACACTCCCCCTGGGGGTAGTTTTGAAAAAATAAAAAAACACGTGTTTTATGAATTTTTTAAGGTATAAGTGTGCCGAATTTGAAGTGAATCGGACTTGAGACTAAGCAGATCCAGAGAAACTTTAATTTTTACCTATAAAACTCATTTTCCACAACCCTTAGGGGTAATTATGGAGAAATAAAAAACCCGTATCACATTATTTGTCTAAGGTTTATGGGTACCGAATTTTAAATGAATAGGACCAAGGAATAAAAAGTTGCATACAAACTTCACCCCTCTATTTAACCCTCTTAGAGGATGATTTTTGGAAATATTATTAGCCTATGTCCTATTCTAGGGTATACACTACCTACGTTTCACACTTCATTTACATTGGTTGAGCGGTTATGGAGATACGTGGTAACAAACCTTCACACACACACACACACACACACACACACACTTACTTTCGCATTTATAATATTAGTAGGAAGTAGGAAGATGTAACTAAGTTATTTTTTACTAAACATTTTTTTTTATATTGACTCTACTTCCAAAACAATATCATTCTGTCGCGGGAAAGCAACCATTTAAAAGTCACGGTGTATATGCATGTATTATACATGTAAACCTTCCTCTTGGATCACTTTATCTATTAAAAAAACCATTTCAAAATCCATTGCGTAGTTATAGAGATTTAAGCATACATAGGGACAGACAGCAACAGCGACTTTGTTTTAAACTATGTAGAGATGTACCGACGAAATATTCAGCGCTCGCCTCGCTTGCGGTTGCATTTATTTACTTAGTTTTTCATTTTTTATTTTTCGAACGATAATTTCGGGATTGTTTTTCTCGCACTATTGAGACTTATGTTTTTATTTTTCGTTTCACCAAAGAAAAAAAATTCGCACTTGCTTTGCTCGCGTTTTCATTAATATAATAATGAGTTAATATTATTTGTTTTAAATTTCCATAGTTACCAAAAAAAATTCTGCATTTTTCGCCTTTGATTTAGTTATTACCAACAAATAACTTCGGACTCACTGCGCTCGCGTTTTCATTTTTTTATAAGCACATGACTAGCCAACTACTCTACTCTAATGTAATATGACATTTAGATACCTACGTCTGTTTGGCCTGCGCGACGACAAACTACCTGGGCATCATTGCGCACATTGTTTTTAAGTTAACGGAAAGTAAAATTTTAAAAATACGTTTTGCAGTTTCTAGGACCAAAAAGTCACAGGATAATTTATAATTAAAAAAAATAGTCTACTAAGATGAAGACTTCATTATATTCTGACACTTACCAACGCATCTGGTCTTCCTGAGGTCTACAGTGCAAATAGCGGGCTCGGTAGTGGAACACGACGTGTAATAGACCATCACTCTGCGGATCAACATCACCCACGCACCGCGCCACTCACCGGTCACACCTTCCTGTTACAAATATATCCATACTTAGTGTTTATTTTTATAGACTTAACCCACCACTACTATCCTGCCAGATTCTACAGCAGCGCCTGAAGAGCCTCTGCATTTGAACCCTATATAACCTTATTGATCTCAAGCCCGCTACTGACCACGATCCTTATATCTTAAGTACGGACATATAACCGTCAATAACAGTGAGAATTATAAGGCCGATTGGATTGTTGTTAAGAAAAATCTAAAGCCACCGCGTATGAAGTCGCGGGCTTTAAACTAGTAGCATACGATTAGATAGCACATGCACATGATACCTAAACTGTAACACAACATTATTAACTTACTGACGATCAATGCACCTGCTATCTACTAATTGCGATACATGATAACATAGTCATATATACATCACAAAGTATGCCCACATGACTGCCACGTTATTGTTTACAATGCTACGCAAATCTAGCTAAACCTTGGAGCGTGGACAACACGCATAAGAGTAACGAGTAACGAATAAAGAGAATTTAGATTTTACATCTAGACTAATATTATAATGAGCATATTTTTAACTGTTGGTTTGTTACAATTTAGATTAACTACTGAGACGATTTTAAGACGTGAATAATAACAAAGGAAGCTTATTATATCGCGTACGCTTGCGGAAACCTTTGACAATGAGCAAATGAATGTAGGAGTCTGTTTTTCCTTAGGATGCATATTATGTCAACAAATATGGCCGTCTCGTAACCAGAGACTATTTTTAGGGTAGGGCCACCTTGATTCAAAGACAAAATACTCGTCAATACGTACTATTAGAGCCCAAACTCGACAGGGATATATGTCGTTTTCTTACTGAGTTCCTTTCACGACCTTCCTGCTCCATCACCAGACACTGGACACTATCTATTGAAAAAGTACTCATCAAGACGAAGACTGAGAGCTGAACTTCTTTTTATCCTATAATAGGCTTGCGCTTGACCACATCTTGCCTTATATGAAGTAATGTTTACGTCTACGATGGAACGCGCTTACGCAGTAATTACCGATTTACTCGTGACTTGAAGACAGGCAGATTATCGCTATCGAAAAACATAGATGCCGGCAGCGAACTCCACAACTTGGCAGTTCGCACAATAGAAGTTATAGTGTGCAAACCTAATTAAGCAGGTATGCAGCCGGCCTTATTAGTTAGCTGACAACAGCAAAACTGTTTATATGATAATTTGTATTTTGAGACACAATAAATGGTACCATTGTCGTGATCTAACGTTTTATCATTTGATATCCATAACCCTACAAACCTGGACACACTACATGGCGACCCTGCCAGAGCCACATGTACCATGCTAGCCACATTTTTGGCATAAGTATATTTGGAGAGACAAAAAAAAATAACAGGACATCGCATCGTCAAGAGGACCGGAAGAAAAGCAATGGAGCACCACCTTGATGATACGAATTATGGGATCAACTCAATCCAAAGAAGAGGTCGTGATCGCGCAGTCAGCAGCCGGGAGCAACCACGCAAATGCTCGGCGGAGCATTTGAGGACCAATAATATACTTTTATCAATTATATGCGCCTGCTTCCTGTTGGCGGTACTGGTCGGATTTTTCTTTCTCTACAAGAGGTGCCATACCAACTGGATGCAGAAGCAGCTGAGGAGTGATGCCCTAGAACGAGTCTTAGCACGAGTCAGCTACCGTCGCCGCAAGGATATTATGGAGCGCGAGGATCCTGACTCTAAGGTTTAAAATAATTGTAGAAAAAGGTACGTCGTAATGAAATGTACGTTTTATTCTCTCCTTAATTTTTTTTTTCTCTAGTATATGTACTTAACGTGTATTAATTTTTATTTTTATATACCTATAGATTATGAGCGTAGAATTAGAATTGTCAGACATTTATAAGCGATTAAAACATTATACTGAATATATATCTAAGTTAGGTCCTTCGAGAAGAGTAGGTACTATTTAAAAAAAAAAAAACTTAGAAGCTAAAAGCTTGTATGTATCCTTCGAAAATATTTAAAGTAATCTACCAAAAGATGTATCTAAAGAATTAGTATTTTTGTGCTTGTGCATAGAAAAAAGCTATGCTAAAATTTTAAAATTTTAAAAAGAGTATTTTATGTAAACAACAAAATCAATTAGACAAAATGTCTAGTGAAAAGTTTAATTTAAAGACGGCTGTAAGCCTTTTGCCCAAAATGACCGACAATGAAGAGGTGACACTCGATTTAATAGACGCAATTGAGTTATATGACTCAATGTTAGCTGATGGTGAAAAGCAGATGCTTATAAATTTTGTTTTAAAGAGTCGATTGACACATGGACCTAAAATGCGTTTAGCAATTTCTTATAATTCTGTTGATTCGTTATTAAGAGATATGCGTACATATTTACTATCGAGCAAGTCAGATACTGCTTTACAATCTAGGTTACAAAAATCTAAGCAAGGTGACAAGTCTATTACTGAGTATGGTAAGGAGATAGAGAAGCTGTTCGTAGATTTAACTATCTCACAGGCTAACGGCGATGACAACGCTTATAAAGTATTGCGTCCTCTCAATGAAAGGAACGCTATTAGGTGTTTTTTGAAGGATTAAGCAGCCAAAAATTAGGTACTATTATTTCAGCACGAAACTTAAGCTCGTTGAAGGATGCTATTAGGGTGGCCGAAGATGAAACTAGTTCAACTTCAGACTGTCAACCCGTTATGTCATATAACAGCCGACCACCACGATTTAATAATAATGCTACTTATAATAAATCACGTGGATTTCGTGGTCGAAATTCATCGATGTATTTTTAAGGCAATAGGTATATGCAAGCCGCGTTTCAAAATTCTGCTGCGCCAAGGTACACGTGGCGAGGAAGTCATGCAAGCCGTGGAGCGTCAAGTTACGGTTCCAGGTATGTCCGTGGAAATCGCGCACATTACACAAACCGCGGTTATAATAGAAATTTATATCATTTTACGGCGAATGAACATTCCAATACGCAAAATTCGGTAAATGATGGTAATAATATTTCCTCAGATCAGTTTTTTCGTCCCTAATCAAGTCTTTATAGCATTAATTGGGTAAATTTAAGTTATAATGAGTTAGAGTTAGAATTTTTAATAGATACGGGGGCCTCTTTATCGTGTATTAATGATGAAATATTAGATTTAGCTAAGTTAGAGTTGCATAAATGCGATTTAAATATTCATGGTATTGCTGGAAGTTTAAAATCAATAGGTTTTGTTTATTTGACTTTAAAGTGTAGGAATGTAAGCTTTGAACATAAGTTTTATGTATTTAGGAAATTACCATGTAAGTCAATAGGTATATTGGGACAAGATTTTATTAAACGCTATTGTGGTGTTATAGATTATAATGCGAATACGTTATCTCTCAATTTTTCAGAGAATAGGGTCATATTACCTTTGAATTATTATAATTATAACGTAACTATTGGACCGCGATGTGAGGTTATTAAATATATACCCACTCGTATTAATTATGACTGTGTTATTTATCCTAAAGAGATCGAACAGGGTATTTTTTTGGCTAGCGTAGTAGCGAGACCTAGAAATGGTAAAATTCCTGTTAGATTTTTAAATACTACCGAGAAGGAAGTATCTTTGTGTTTGAACGAACTTGAGGTAGATAAATTAGATAGTTACGAATTTTGCTCTTTTGAGAAGCCGGTGGTTAACGTAAACAGAATTCAAACATTGTTTTCGTTACTTAATCTAGGTACTTATTTAAATGAAGAAGAACAACTATAGATCAAACAAATTCGTGCCAAATATTCAGACATCTTTCATTTACCAGGTGATAAATTAAGTGTAACTAACGTTTACGAGCAATCTATTCGTTTGAAGGATAATGTTACACCTGTATATAGAAAACAGTATAGGATTCCATTTTCTCAGAAAGAAGAGCTTAACAGGCAAATAGATGATATGTTACGAGATGGAATTATAGAAGAAACTACCAGTGAGTGGTCAAGTCCCTTATTGTTAGTTCATAAAAAATTAGATAGGAGCGGTACTCGTCAATGGCGAGTATTATAGATTACAGACAGTTGAACGAAAAGATGCAAAATATAATTTAATTTTAAGTAAAGAACGTAGAAAAATAAATTATGATAAGTCAATGAATCCTATTGTATAACAGCCAGGAGATGCATTGTTATTAAAAAACAAAACAGGAAATAAAATGGACACCTTGTATACCGGCCCATATAATGTAATAGAAGACCTTGCACCTAATGTTAAAATTGACTTGGAAAATATGTAATTGTTCATAAGAATAGAACCAAATTGTATTAGGAACCATACTTAAGTTAAGTTAGTTTTAGTTAAATTAAGTAAAAAAAAAGAGCAAAAATCTTTTTTTTTTTCAATTAACGGGGATGGTATAGTGTGTAAACCTAATTAAGCAGGTATGCAGCCGGCCTTATTAGTTAGCTGACAACAGCAAAACTGTTTATATGATAATTTGTATTTTGAGACACAATAAATGGTACCATTGTCGTGATCTAACGTTTTATCATTTGATATCCATAACCCTACAAACCTGGACACACTACAAGTCAAAGCAAAGCGCTTAGTGCGTAATTATTACTTATTTTTAGCTCATTCTAATTTTATGTACTCAATTGAAAACCAAACCACGCAAAGTAAGTTTAAAAAGAAATATACGGACTAAAGAAGGCGTAAGTTTAAAAAAATATATCAAAGTTCAAGAGAAGGCTCAATTATCAAATCATGTCAGTTTACTTGCATTTTCATCGCTTCGCGCATGTCGCTGTGTGAGTGTGAGCCGTGCATCTGTATAGTAAGATAATACCTAAAATTGAAACGCGGCTATTCGTAAGTACGTCCAGATTTGTTAAAAGATAGATTGTATAGTGACTGAATAGATTTCTGATCATTCATTGTTCGGAACCAAGAAGCTTTACATTACATGGAATACAATAATACAGTCGTATCTCAAATAAATTGTTGAATATAGGAAATATTATAAATGTTTTTTTAAGATAATTATGATCCTAGAAAACATTTATAATATTTAAAAAAAACAAGTTATACGTTTCACCGACTTTTTTGATATTTTCCGTCTTTTTGTGGCCTGTTATCAAAATTAAGATGAGGAGTCAAACAAGCTACTTTGTTAACATTTTTATTAATCAATAATCTGATAGTGAATCTGAGTAGGTTAATGCGGATGCGGGATGAACTTTGGGTCAGTAAATCTGTTGAATTGCAAGAATGAAATTGAGCTCCATCATCTTATCATCTTCTGAGATGTGCTTGATGCATCTATTCCAAGACACAGTATTTATTAGGTTTAAGCCTTCTTTCCTTGACTTATACCATATTAAAAATTTTACATTTTTTTCCAATAAATGATTATAGTTGACCCCATATTAATTCAATGGGGTTTCATTCACAATGGTATGGTAGAAGGCAAACGGTAACATTTTCAGTGGCTGCAATTTCATCAACAACTTTTTTATTATCTTTACTATCTTTATTTAGTTAGATTTTTTAATTGTGTGCATATATGCAGCATGCATGACCGCATTAAATATTCAACCCCTTCCACATGATACAATTTATTTATTTGGCACACAAAACAGAATACAGTCCAAATTACAAATACAAAAGAGCGTGATACAAAGGTTTAGTCCAAAACGGTATTCCAAAGCATGTGTACACAGCATGACAAAAGACAACGTACATAGACACTGTGTTTAATAAACTGTGTTTTTTGTAGTAGTACACACCTCATAGGGGTAATTATGGAAAAATAAAAAACCCGTATCTCATTAGTTGTCTTAAGGTTTATGTGTACCGAATTTTAAGTCAAATTGGTTCAGCCGTTCTCGTGTTATATATAGTGTAACTAACACACCTTTCTTCTCTTTTTATAGATTAGGAACATCGTTCAAAATTTAGAGTGCTTAGGCGACATATTGGCCGTTATGAGATTTCATCACATTTATTTTATATTTACCTATTTAGTTTCTCTCCCTCTGTCTGCCGTAGGTATATCTGTCGGTAGATTAATATTAAAGAGCAATAATAAACCGCGAGTATCTTAAAATATGTAATACCAATAACGAGTAGGTAGCTAATTTAAATGACCAATAATCAATTAATAATTTCTACGAAAACATTGTTGCCAGAAACAACAAATATGTCACTTGATACTTTTGTTTACCGGTTGTCATTCCTATACCTTAAGAGCGGTTGATTTTCTTTCCTAATAATTTAATTAATTGGACATATTACGTTTACCTTATTTCTTTGTAGATATTTATTTACCAATAATCTTAATTGAATGATGTTTATCGAAAAGGATCGAACCCACATGGACTTACTTGAGGGTTGGATCAATTTCGTTAAACAGCGTTTCATTGGTAAATAAATATCCAAGGTCAAAGTGAACGTGACACAGATGTTTACACCATAACTTATGAGTAAAATATTGAGTATCATTGAGTATGAGAGTTACATACTGTATTAGCTATGTAAATTTCAAATCGCCAGTGTATTTAACGTGAACTAACTCTAGATGACCTGATGGAATATATTGCAAAGACTAAGTTTTAAGATTACTCACAACGGCTTCAGTTACGGCTGATTTTAGAAGTTTATGGAATATTCAAAAGGTGAGAAATACGTGAAGCTAGCACTTATTAAGTAAAATTATTTGAAAGTAAATGTCACTTTAGGATTTTACAAATATGTTTTACATACATATATGATTTGTATTTTAAACTCAAAATTCAGCAAAAAGATTAAACAAACAAAACAGGCCATTTTAAAGTATCCTGCTTTGTTTATTTCATCTTAACAAGGTGAAGTCAGTAGCAAAATTTTGCAGAAAAACATCAATTTGTAGTAGTGGTTCTATTAAAAATTAATGCTAAATGCAGATTGTGGGATCAGTATAAAAATATTCAAATAAATTATATCAAATAATCTTTAAAAAAACCGGTCAAGTGCGAGTCGGACTCGCGCACCGAGGGTTCCGTACAAACCTGACAATTTTTTTGGTGGTATAACTACTTAAAATTTTAAGCTTTTCGGAATGTTTCTGTTACCTGTGCTGTAAGCTATTGCTTCTTACCAAATTTCGAGATTCTATGTCAACGGGAAGTGGTCTTTAGGTTTTAATTCCCTTGCGTGTAGTTGCGAGTTTCAAAATATGCGGTATCAATGGTTGTACTTTTGCGTTTTGCGTTTTTGCGTTGACTTAGAATTTTTTTTTTTCACGGGTTAAAGGCAATTAGATCTAAGTATTTGATATGAATTTCAACTTGATAGCTCTACGCGTTCATGAGGAAAAAAGAAATAAGTTTATATTTATTAAAAAATATATATTTTGTAATGGAACTAAAAATTTAAGGTTTTCGGAATTTTTCCTTTATGTGTGCTATAAAACGTTGCTTCATGCCAAATTTCAAGATTCTAGGTCGACTGGAAGTATCCTTTAGGTTTTGATTCCCTTGCGAGTACTTGCGAGTTTCAAAATATGCAGCTTAAATTGCTGTTTCTTTTGATTGCGTTGACATAGAAGTTTGATTTTGTTACAGCTTAAAGGTATTATAGACCTGAGTATTTGGTATAAATTTCAATTTAATACCTCTACGCGTTTATGAGGAAATGGGTAGTAAGTTTAAAATTATTAAAAAAATATATATTATGTGATGTAACTAAAAATTTATGGTTTTCGTAATTTTTCCTTTATCTATGCTATAAGACGTTGCTTCGTACCAAATTTCAAGATTCTGAGTTCACGGGAAGCACCCTGTAGGTTTTGATTCCCTTGCAAGTGTCGAAAATTTGCGGCATAAACGGCTGTATCTTTTGATTGCGTTGGCTTAGAAGTTTGATTTTTTCACAGCTTCAAGGGACAGTAGACCTGAGTAATTGATATAAATTTCAGCTTCATACCTCCACGCGTTCCTGAGAAAAAGGGTCTTGACAGACGGACGGACAGACGGACAACAAAGTGATCCTATAAGGGTTCCGTTTTTTCCTTTTGAGGTACGGAACCCTAAAAACGCAATATACTAGGCACGTATAGGTACGGAAAATGCGAAACACATCACAATCTTTGTGTGGATCGACACTATATTAGATTCTTGATGAAACAACGCGAAGACAAAAACTAGAAATAATTTTTAACACTAATAGTTATCACAGCTGGCAGAATACAGACGCTCAATAATTATCTACCTAGATATTTAAACGTGATTAAATAGAATTCATTAGGTATACGTTGACGTGGACTTGTCACGAATATCAAACAACAAACGTACTCGCAATAAAATAATAATACGCAAGAATTAACGAACAAATTATAAATGTTTTAAGTAATCGACCTTTATCCCACATAACATATCATCACGCCTTTATAACCCAAATGTGTAGGCAGAGGTTCGTACGTGTTCAACGCGGGACCTCGCAATCAATACCTACATAATTTGATAAAATACTTTTACTGAGGAGCGAAAGGATAGTTCGAAGATAAGGGGGTAGGGTTTAAACCAGTCTGTGGGACATCTATTGCACAGCGGGAATAGAGATAAAATATAAAGTGCGCTGATTCATCTCTAAAGGTTTTGAACTATGTCGCACTGTTTAATATAACAATAAATAACAACTATGTGTGTCAGAGCGACTGAGTAATTGTAAAAGTAAATGTTGCTTTAAATTTTACCAACTACTATTAATGATATCATTTTTCTTTGAATGCCTGCAGATAGAAGCTTGTTAGGCCATAGTTCATACTAAAAATTCTATATTGTACATTTGATACATGATGACTAATCTAAGCAAAACGCCAGAAATTTGTAAGTTACACTAATAAATCGATGGCTGCCGACCGGCAAAATGAGGGTAGTTTTCAACCCTGCTAACACCAACTTTGTCAACCAACCTTTGTCCAGTATTCAATGTTTGGTTTGACTAATAGAGGGGAATTAGTTTAAAATTAAACACACAACACTGTCGAGAGAAAACCCAACCCAGTTATCGTAATTAGGCGAATTTCAATCTAAAGTAAATCATTAAGTGACGCATAGCGCTGAGCTTAAGGTGGGTCATGCATGAGCGTGATGAATCAATTTACTTGACTGTGCTCCATGATTTAACACACTAAACATTTGTGCAATGCAACTCCATAATAGTATTTATAACAGTAATTTATATAAGCTGTGGATACAGTTAGTCTCTTTGTTCTATGAAATGCTGCCCTGTCCAACAAATTTAGAGAAGAATATCACTCAAAACATAGTTCAACTGTTCAACATAAAAATAAATTCCGAGTGCGAACTGTTAAGATTCGGAAAAGCTCTATTAATAGCACATATTAATTCGCAACCGCAACATTAAAAACAGGACTTTATGGTATCCCAGTACCAGTGCCGACCTGGACGCGAGAGTACGTTTATTGAGCCCTGTTGAGAATTTTTCCATTCCATAATAATATTATTTTGTTCAAACACCAGCCCGCGATTTCGCTCGCGCTGGGGATATATTTTGGCTAGCCCACTGACAAAATTGACTGTCATTCAGTTTCATTATGTACTTAACATGCAAAGTATTACGCGCCATCTGTGATTGTGCCGTGGCCAGATTGTACGGTAAAGATAGATAAGATGCAAATTACCGTGTTTTCTAAGATGATAAGGACTATTAGTATTACATTAAAATGTACCCGATTACTTGACACTTTTAGTGTTTTTTTTTTCGAAATACCGAATAAACTTCAAGAGCTTATTCGATTTTCAGACTTAAGTTTAATGTTGAATTTTATGCTAACAATGAACATATTTAATTCGCGATGCAGATATGAACGGAAGTAGTTAGATAACCCGCCTAGCAATAGCAGTTCAAATAATAATGTCATAATTATGAACTACGATCGCGTAGCACTTACCTTTAAATAACACCAGCCGCATCTAGTGTACTCCGCGATGTACTTGGTAGGGAAACCGTACGTGAGATGTTCTGCAATCTTCTGCGCCCAGTTGCGTCGCTCGGAAGCACTTGCGCAGCTAAACAGTATCTTGCGCGGGGAGTTTCTTATACCACCGGAACTCACCATCAGTTCGAAGCAGTATGAATTGTTTGTTGTACTGAGAATAATAAAAGTATACTTTACTACTCGTACTAATATTAGTTTGTGCCATCTAAACATCCAATAAACACTAACTACAATAACAATCTTGCTACACTAGTGCCTAGGAATCTAGTATACTTTTATTATAGAAATAAAATTAGATTAAAAATGTAGGTACCTAGCAAGTCTTCAAAATATATTCGATCCGTAGGTAGATAGATATAGGCTTCAAAAGATGAATACAATGTATGATCAGATGCGAAGATGATTCTGACTTTGTTTGTTGATGATAAAATTTGGTATTGTGATAGATGGAACACTAGGGAAGGCTACGTTTCCCCAAAGCATACAGAAAAAGTGGTGAAGTAGGCTATATCCCGCCCAATCCGAAATATAATTACCTACCATACTTATCTATCTCAAGGCTGTCACTTTTAGTATCTTAGGGTCTTATTCATTAAAATCTTGTCTATTTAGTTAAGTCTCTTTCTTACTAGTATAAATGTCAAAATACCTACCTATTTTAGTTATATGACGTTTATGAACTCGGGACATAGACTATAATCCATTTTTGTCGTTATTGAATGGTTATGAATCGAACTTTGCTCTATTTATCTGATTCACAATTGATCTAAATACATGGTAGTAAGTACATCGACCTCAAAAAACTATTTGGTGTGTGAACCTATTGAAGGGAGGACAACCACTTATGCTTTGAATTAGATTCATTAACTGTAATATCGGGATGACCGAGCTTTGTTCGGTATTTTTATTTTTTTAAATGACATTTTCTAAAAATGATTCCTAGCTAGATCGACTTATCGCCCCCGAAACCCCCTATATACTAAATTTTATGAATATCGTTGGAGCCGATTCCGAGATTCCAATTATATACATATATATAAACAAGAATTGCTCATTTAAAGATATAAGATAAATTTATTATTTCACCCTTTTCTTAACTTCGACTTTTTTGAAGTAGGGTTTATTTTTTCCAGATTCGGTAGTGATTACGAATGATTTTCAGTAAAAAGGTGGCTCATTCCACTACCACTTTTTCACCTTTAATCTACATCTATCTTTAATAAGAAAAATGTAACGCAAAGCTGGTATCTCAGAGTAATTCAGGAAAATTTTATTTATTCTTTGACCCAGTTCCCTCACTTCCGCTTACTGGTTATTTCTTAAACCATCCCTACATTGAAGCAAACAGACTATAAATAGGCTACAGGAAAATTTTGCGTTAACTTCCGATAGATTGGATCAAATTTAATAATTATCGTTTTCCTGTTTTATGTAAAAAGAGAAAGAGTTTTTTCAAGAAAAACTTGAATCATTAATTAATAAAACTCCAGACCTAAGTAAGCACCATCTCGGTCAACGCAGGTTTACCCCTGACTCATTATGGATTCCTATCGCATATAACAGGAGAGCTATAGAGGTAACTTTGAAATGGCTAAACCAATTTTAATGAAACATATCTAAGAACCATCGTTGAATAACCTGTTTTCAAACAAAAACACTCCATTTAAATCATTTCACCCGTTTCATTATGATGATGATGATGAGGAGTGGTACCTCTATTCCTACTCTTAAAAGTGTGAGACACTCAACATTAAAAAAATTGCAAAGAGTTGCAGCAAGATTTTTCTAACAAATACTAAATTCTTTTAATATTCTTGTGATTGTAAGTACAATAGTGAAGATATTAAAAAAATGTATTATTTTTGTCGCAATGAAAAATGACAAAACCTAAATTGCATAACATTTTCTGCAAACTTATTTTAAGACTCGCCTTTGTTTTACTTACCTAGCTTAATTAATAGACGGAGATATTTTTTAAATGTATTTATTAGAGAGTAAAAGCCGCGCAACGTACCTACATAAATCATGTTAGGGCGTCGAGTTCATATTAGAACATGAGTTTCCATATACTTTGCATAATATGGCAGCAGATTCGTTAAACTTATCCAGCTAAGAGAGTAAATTACTATATTAGTTTACCTATTTAGACGTAAGTATGCCGCTGCCAAGAAAAGGTAGGTAGCTAACGTACTACTTGTACCTACGTTAGCTACCTTTTCTAACCTACTACTAATTACTAATAACAGACTAATTTAAAAAATATATTCGACTCCATTAAGGCCGAACTAAATAACAAGGTGAAATAATAATTTGTAGATAAAATCCATTTCAAAGCATAAGGGTATTTTCTCCTAAATATAGGTCCTTATCATTATATATAATAAAACTAAGTTGATAAAATGTGCGTGCCGATAAAACTTAAAAAGGAGTCCCATCACGATAAAGGGACTTATATAGTGTGATAGCCCTTTATCCCCCCTCGAACAAGAAAGTTCCCGTTTTAACCTAAAGGGTGTGTTTTTAAAGATATAAGGGCTTTTCCAACCCTTCAACTTGGAAAGTAAGTGTAGTCGCGCCATCTGTTGTCAAATAGTTGAACTTCATTCATTGTACACAATATGGACTTAAAGGGCGCGAAATTTAAAATTCTCATTTCAATAAAGTCTTAAATTACATTTGTTACCATAACCCTTTATCCCCCCTCGAACAAGAAAGTTCCCGTTTTAACCTAAAGGGTGTGTTTTTAAAGATATAAGGGCTTTTCCAACCCTTCAACTTGGAAAGTAAGTGTAGTCGCGCCATCTGTTGTCAAATAGTTGAACTTCATTCATTGTACACAATATGGACTTAAAAGAACGATTATTTGGGGCGCGAAATTTAAAATTCTCATTTCAATAAAGTCTTAAATTACATTTGTTACCATAATAAAGTTATTAAATTTTGTGTATTTATACAGCAGTAGCTAACTTATATGTTGGAGTTAAAGCGATATCATTTTAGTTATTCAAATTACTTCTGAAAACATTTTAAAATTTAAGTTTTTAAATTTCGCGCCTTTACTGCGTATGCTACAGCTGCAAAACCTATTGTTACGGCGAACGATAACGTCGAGAACATTCTATACCTAGAAGGTGTGAGAAAGTAAATATTCCCAAACTTTCTTGAATATCCTAGAGCCATCTTTCTCGAATATCTTAGAGCCAACTATACACTTCATGTGTATAGTCTCCATAAAGCCAACTTTCTGGAATACCCTAGAGCCTAGCTTTCTGAATATATAAGAGCCCGGTGTCGCCCGCCAGAATTAATTCGATTTGAACAGCGGAACAAGCCACTTCGAAACGAAAAAGAAAGAAGTTACCTGTGTGAGCCTTTATTTTGAAGTATCACGTGTGAGTATTTTTAATAGTGTGTTTAATTAATTCATGATCTTGAAGTGAAGAAAAAAAAAAGTTATCAGTGAGCCTTTATTGTGAAATATTAAATGTGAGTATTTTTAATAATGTATTTAATTAATTCTAATGGTTTTTTTTTCTTTTCTTTTAATTGTAATTTCCTTAACTTTCAAGTAGTCGCGCGGCGTTGAATCGATATACTTTGGCCGTAAACAAAATATCGCGCGACCGCTTGAAGATTAAATAATTTTGTTTTCTTTGTCTCAACGTGCCCCACGTTTACGTAATAATATATTTGTCTATAAAATGTTCATTTAATTTATATTTTACAGAATATAATGCCTAGACGTAAAAGAGGTGGAGATCTTGCCAGTTCTGCAGCGAAACGGCGGAAACAAAAAGAATATCGAAGAAATGAAACGGAAGAACAGCGCGAAGCACGTTTACAAAATCAACGAACCAGAATGAGCACCCTGAGAAGCGGAAAAAGCGAAGAAAGAAGCGAAAATAAAACTATTGAAGAATCGAGAATTTTAAAAGATAATCTAACAAAGGAAGCATTCCACTACGAATCGACGAAGAAATATTACAATCATAAATATGTTGTGATCGGAAAAATGAATAACATTTGCCAATTTTGCCACGCGAAAAAATTCAGTAAAGAAACACCAGGTCTCTGTTGCATGAATGGAAAAATTCGATTACCACCACTGGAAGCACCTCCGCAGGAATTTCTACATTACATGACCGGGGAAACACCAGAATCAAAACACTTTCTTCAAAATATAAGATCATACAACTCCTGCTTTCAAATGACTTCTTTCGGTGTTACTTCGACTAACACTAATAGAGATGAATTTGAATATGTATTTTCAATTCAAGGGCAAATTTATCACAAAATAGGATCGTTACTACCAATGCCTAACGATGACTATAAATTTCTGCAAGTATATTTCATTGGAAATGAAGAACAAGAAATTGATCAACGAAGTACACATTTTAATGGATTGAAACGCGAAATAATCCAAGATGTACAGAGGATCTTACACAAATACAATCAACTGATTTACATATTCAAAACAACACTAGATCGCATGATTTCTGATGACTATAAAATTGTGATTCGAGCCGATAAAAGACCACGTGGAGAACACGAACGTAGATTTAATGCACCTCAGATAGATGAAGTCGCCATCGTAATTGTGGACAATGAAAATACAAGCCGTGACATAATTTTACAACGAAGAAGAAAAGGACTACAACGCATTGCAGAGACACAC
The DNA here is from genome assembly GCA_936450015.1 of Meganola albula. NCBI lineage: Eukaryota > Metazoa > Arthropoda > Insecta > Lepidoptera > Nolidae > Meganola > Meganola albula. Next base: position 10,388,406 of record OW388142.1, on the reverse strand, counting down.
CGTTCATATGATTCTCTTCAATATCCTTTAATATTTCTGCACGGAGAGGACGGTTATCATTTCAATATAAAACAAATTCATCCTGAAACAGGCATAGAAACAAACAAAAAAGTCACTTCCAAGGAGTTCTATGCTTACCGCTTAATGATCAGAGACAATGAAATATACAATCACATTCTCAACACTCGCCGTTTATTCCAACAATTTCTGGTAGATATGTACGCAAAAATAGAAGCAGAACGGATGCTTTACATAAGACTGAATCAGAAGAAACTACGCACAGAAGAATACATCCACCTTCGAGATGCGATCATAAATGACGGCAATATTGACGATATTGGAACAATGGTAATCTTACCCTCATCATACATAGGAAGTCCAAGACATATGCACGAATATACTCAAGATGCCATGACCTACGTAAGAAAATATGGACGACCTGATCTCTTCATAACATTTACATGCAACTCATCATGGCCAGAAATCAAAGAACAACTAAAATATGGACAAACCTCCATGGATCGACACGACATAATAGCCCGAGTTTTTCGACAAAAACAAATAAGATTTATTGAAGTCATCACAAAATACCACATCTTTGGAACCGTTAGATGCTGGATGTATACAATCGAGTGGCAAAAACGAGGATTACCTCACTCACACAATCTCATATGGCTACACGATAAAATTTATCTCACGGATATCGACAAAATCATCCAAGCTGAATTTCCCAATCCACAAAAAGATCCGGAACTATACAGCATAGTAGTGAAAAACATGATTCACGGACCATGTGGACCATTAAACTTTAATGCGCCATGCATGCGTGATGGAAAATGTACAAAAAAATATCCAAAACCATACGTAGACGATACAAAAACTGAAGATGACGGCTATCCCAAATATAGAAGACGATCACCGAAAAACGGTGGTTTCACAGCAAAAATACGAATACAAGGCAGAGATGAACTGGAAATAGATAATCAATGGGTAGTACCATATAACCCACTACTTTCTAAAATGTTCCAAGCACACATAAACGTTGAATATTGCAATTCAGTAAAATCTATTAAATATATATGTAAGTACGTAAACAAAGGTAGTGATATGGCAGTATTTCAAATAGTCCAAAATAGCGAACAAAATAACAGAAATGATGAGATACTCATGTACCAAATGGGAAGATACATCAACAGTAACGAAGCAGCGTGGAGGATTTTTAGTTTTCCCATACACGAACGCGAACCAGCTGTGCAACATCTAGCAGTACATTTGGAGAATGGACAGAGAGTTTACTTCACAAAAGACTCGGCTAGAAAAATTGCAAGCGAACCACCTCAGAACACAACATTAACAGCTTTTTTCCAACTTTGCCAAACGGATCCATTCGCAAAGACGTTACTGTATGTCGACGTCCCTATTTATTATACGTGGGACAAAACAAGAAAAATTTTTCAACGACGAAAACAAGGAATGCCAGAAGAGGGTCATCCAGAAATAATGAAAACTAACACAATAGGTCGAGTATACACTGTACATCCAAACAATGCCGAATGTTTCTATCTCCGGATGTTGTTACACGAAATACGAGGACCAACAAGTTTCACAGATCTCAGGACTATTGACGGCTACCTATGCCAGACGTACAGAGAAGCATGTCAACGCTTAGGATTATTGGAAAACGATAACCACTGGGAATTAACACTACAAGAAGCCACACTCACAGCTTCAGCTGAACAAATTCGAGAGTTATTCGCCATAATTCTAACAACATGTAACCCATCAAACCCAAAACAGCTATGGGACTCTTTCAAAAGGAGTATGAGTGATGATATATTGTACCAAATCCGACAAGCTAATCCAGAACTGACTATAGAATTCAGTGACAACATCTTCAATGAAACACTCATTCGCTTAGAAGATAAATGCTTAGCAATAAATAACCGGACCTTAGTAGAACTTGGAATGCCAGCACCACAAAGAAATGCTTTCAGTATGCTAAACTACGAAATTACAAAGGAAAAAAGCTACAACGTCAATGAACTACTTGAATACATTGCTCACAATAAACCACTCCTCAATGACAATCAAAAAACAATTTACAACGTTATAATGAACCGAATAAATAACAACACTGGTGGAATTATTTACTTGGACGCACCAGGAGGCACCGGTAAAACGTTTCTAATAAATCTAATACTGGCGGAAATACGTGCTAAAAAACACATCGCACTGGCACTAGCATCATCCGGCATTGCAGCCACACTTATGGAAGGAGGACGAACTGCTCATTCTGCCTTACAACTACCGTTGAATATAGCCGAACAACAATTCCCGGTATGTAAAGTCTCAGGAGCATCTGGACGGGGTCAACTTCTAAAACAAGCTAAAATTATCTGCTGGGATGAATGCACCATGGCCCATAAAAAATCACTAGAAGCCATGGACAGAACATTACAAGAATTGCGAAAAAACTCTGAAATAATGGGAGGAGCTCTACTCATACTCTCAGGAGATTTTCGACAAACACTTCCAGTTATTCCCAAGTCAACACCAGCAGACGAGATCAATGCATGCTTAAAAAAGTCACATCTCTGGCCAGAAGTACAAATACTGCAATTAACAAAAAACATGAGGGTTGAATTATCAAAAGATGAAACAACAGCACATTTTGCTAAAATGCTTTTACAAATAGGCGAAGGTACATATCCTACTGACCAAACGACCGGTCTCATTGAACTCAATAGTGATTTCTGTAACATAGCCACTACTGAAAACGAACTAATCGACAAAATTTATCCAAATATTATTCAGAACTATACCAACGTAGAGTGGTTATTTCAAAGAGCAATTTTGGCCACTAAAAATAATATTGTTGACGATATCAATTTTAATATTCTAAAGAAAATACCTGGTGAAGAGAAAGTATATAAATCGATCGACACGATGGTAACCATTGAAGAAAGTGTCAACTTCCCTACTGAATTTCTAAACTCTTTACAAGTACCAGGAATGCCATTACACTGCCTTCGTCTGAAAATTGGATCTCCAATCATACTACTTAGAAATCTCAACTCCCCAAAACTATGTAATGGAACGAGGATGATCGTAAAACAGCTATCGAATAATATCATTGAAGCTGAACTTATTTCTGGAAAGAACAAAGGACACACAGTATTTATACCTAGAATACCACTGATCTCTTCTGAATTGCCATTTCAATTTAAAAGATTGCAGTTTCCAATTAAATTAGCCTTTAGTTTTACAATTAACAAAGCGCAAGGGCAAACTTTAAAATATTGTGGCATCAACCTCAAAGAATCCTGCTTCTCTCACGGTCAGCTTTATGTAGCTTGCTCAAGAGTAGGAAATTCGAAAAATTTATATATATATACCCCGGACAATAAAATGAAAAATGTTGTTTATAAACAAGTAGTATAAATAATGAGAAAATGTAAATACATGTAAATATATATGTTTAAATATACATGTAAATATATATATCCATGATAATGTAAATACATGTAAATATATATGTTTTCAATATATATATATATTTTTTACTTTTTACGTCATAGTTTATTTTTTTATTTCAACTACCACGTAACCTCATATCAACTCCCGAGCGAAGCCGGGTATTACAGCTAGTATTAAATAATTTTAACTAATGCGTTTTTTTATTAATTACACACCACTACATAGTATAAAACAAAGTCGCATTCCTTTCTCTTATATCGCTGTTTTTTTTTAAATCTAAAATAGCCTTGCGCTTGACCACATCTTGCCTGATTTGAAGCAATGATGCAGTCTACGATGGAACGCGCTTACCCAGTAAATACCGATTCACTCTTGACTTGAAGACCACTAGATTATAGCTATCGGGAAACGATGCCGGCAGCGAATTCCACAATTTGGCAGTTCGCAAAATGAAAGTCGAAGCAAAGCACTTTGTACGTACCCGTGGAATTTCCACCATATAACGGTGGCGCATAGCCGTACCTCTACTTGTCTGATGGAAGAACGGAGATGGGGGAATAAGATAAAAAAATCTTTAAAATTACGCAATCGGATTTCATGAGGTTTTTTATCATATAGTGATTCAAGAGGAAGGTTTATCTCATCTTATATCTATAAACGAGCAATTCTTGTGTATACTGTGTTTTTCCTTAGGATGCATATTATAACAACAAATATGGCCGCCTCGTAACCAGAGACTATATTTTTAGGGTAGGGCCACCATGATTGAATACATTGAATGATTGTTAAAAGAGTGACTGAATAGATTTCTAATCATTCATTATTCGGAACCAAGAAGCTTTACATTTAATAAAACACTGGAATACAATAATGCAGTCGTATCTCAAATAAATTGTTGAAAACAGGAAATATTATAAATGTTTATAAAATATGAAAATATAAAAAAAAAACGTTTCAACGACTTCTTTGATATTTTTCTCTTTTTCTGGCCAGTCACCAAAATTAAGATGAGGGGTCAAACAAGCTATTTTGTTAATTTTTTTATTAATCAATAATCTGATAGTTAATCTGAGTAGGTTAATGCGGATGCGGGATGAACTCTGTGTTAGTTAGGGAGGGAGGAGTCATGCGGTTATAAGAAATGAAAACGCAAGCGCATCGAAGTTATTTGTTGCCGCAGAAGTATCGTCTGCGGGCCGCACTTTGACGACCGCTGCTCTAGATGAATACCGATAAATTGACTACTACCTTACCATGTATTAAACTGTTAAGAAAAAGATCTTTTAAATAGGCAGAGCTGTTTTTTTTTTAAACTTCCGAGTAACTTTTAAATCTAGGCAGATAGATACATAAATTATCCATTTTGGTGTAAACGTTCTCAAGTAATGACGTGACCAAGGGAAGCACAGATTGATTTTATTTAAATGATCGTTTAGAACATTTGAATGAGTGACGATACGATACAACTAATTATATTTATTATGCACTCAATTTCACACAGCATCAGTTACATGGTTAAAAAACAAAATTTTCATATTTAAAGAAGACAGTAATAAAATAATTTAGGACAATACTTTACATTAAAGTACGATCTAAACATCACATTTTCATTTGACTGGATATCATTCACTCAGTTCTTCCTAAATCTATGGTTATCGAATCCATAAAAATCTATGTCCACACTCTAATTTAAAAAGTATAAAAATGTCAAACAGCCCGTGTCCTTGCATAACCTGTGGTCATGAATTTTGGAATGTGTTTAGAATTTTATCAATAATTCGTATTTAACTGGTTGATTAAAAACATTTTTCAGTTAATTTCATAGTTAAAGTGTTTACTCAATGGATTAAGACATTTATAAGTCGATACATAGTGTGGTTCATTGATAAAATCGTGATATTCTAAAGTGACACGAAAACTGAAGCTTTGTTTACCTTTTTGGCACGGTAAGGAAAAACAAAGAATATATATATATTTCTATATATGTATAAAGAAAAAAGCTCGGTCGTGCAGATATTGTATATAATACATGCATAATATAGTAGAAAAATACTGACAATTTTAGATTTTCTGATGCGATGTCGTAAATTAACGCATTTTTTTGCTTACATTGCAAACGCTGGCTAAACCCTACGATATATATCAAAATAATGTACGATGGTATATATCTATCTCTTAAGGATAACCCACAATAACGATTTTTTTATCTTTTACTTTCAACCAAAAGTAATGGCTTATTTACGAAGCGATTTTAAGCAATTTTGCATTAATCCTTATCTAATTAAGTACCTTAAATACATTGTCTATTTAATATAGATCAATATGGCCCATAACAGTACATAATTTGAATGAATATTTCCGAAGATATTACAGATTTATAATAGCATGGCGGCGATACAGGCACGGCCGCGCGCGGCGCGTGCTGTTTGTTTTGTGAAATGACAAACAAGCTGTTAACGTTGTATAAAAGGATATTTTGTAAATATACCTCAATATATTTAGTATCAGCATTGCACCCGTACGAAGCCGGGGCGGATCGCTAGTTAATTATAAATAGTCTTTCTAGGACATGACGTCATCCACTTAGAGCGCCAATCCGAAGCGCACATAGCCTTGTCCGCGAAGAGCACCTCTCAATATCTTTGGCAGGTTCCCGTAACTCTCTCTCTCTCTCTCTCTCTCTCTCTCTCTCTCTCGCTCCCTCCCTCCCTCCCTCCCTCCCTCCACCTTGGGTTTCACTATCGAAGTTTTCATACGGATCCCTAATTTTTTTTAACATATAATATAGCCTATGTTACTTAGTAAAGATGTAGCTTTCCAATGGAGAAAGAATTTTCCAAATCGGTCTATTAGTTTTTGAGCCTATTCGTTACAAACAAACAATCAAATCTTTCCTCTTTATTATATTAGTATAGACATACAGACAGAAAGACGCAGCGGGGGGACTTTAATCTATATATATAAAAATGAAACCCGTTTTCCGTTGTCACGACATCACGCGTGAACGGCTGGACCGATTTCACTAATTATTTTTTTAAAATATTCCTTTAAGTACGAGGATGGTTCTTACACAGAGAAAAGAAAAACAAAAAAAAAACATTTAGAAAGCGAAGAAGTGCCGAAAACCGGGTTTAATTTTTTGCTTAATTCGGTAGGTCTGAGACCCGGTAGATGGCACTGCTTTACCGGGCAGAACGACGTCTGCCGGGTCCGCTAGTATATAATATAAAGAAATAAATCACTAAATATGATGGTAAGCGCAAAACTCGAGAATGGCTGAACCGTTTTCGCTAATTATTTTTTCTATAATATTCTTTGAAGTACGAGGATGGTTCTTACGCAGAGAAAAATTAAAAAACAATTCCTTCGAAACGGCTTAACCGATTTTACGAAATATCATACATATCCATATTCCGTAGGTCTGAGAATCAGTCGTAATCTATTTTCGCACCCGGTAGGTATCACTGCTTTACCGAGCAGAACGACATCTGCGGGGTCCGCTAGTTTATAATATAAAGATAGTTACAGTGATTGTGCTTACTAAGTCAACCGAGAAAAATATTTATTTTCCAAAAGTAGTAGGCAGAAACCTGGGTAAGTAGCTTCTTGTCCGCGACTTCCGCATGTGTCCCAGAGTTGTCGGAAAATGTTTCAAATCAATCAAGCCCTATTAAACAATTCTGACTTTAACAGTAAATCAAAACTGCATGAGGATTGTTTTGTTTTATTAGAGAGTTCCTATGGCGACTATCCTGACCCATCATCTGACCTTTGACACCATTCAGAGACCAAGTAGTCATCAAGACAAATCAAATGAGCCCAAACTCAATGGAATTATGATTTTACTAGTTTTCCACCCGCGGCTTCGCCCGCGAGTATGTCGGTTATAACGCTTAACCATTGACCTCTTTTTTCGCAGTCGGATGAAACTATCCTTTCCCGGGTCTCGAACTATCTCCATACAAAATTAGTTCAGTAGTGGACGCCTACACTATTGAACTAATTTTGTATGGAGATAGTTAGCAAAACTGAAATGGGCAAGCTCCCCTATGCATGTCCATAAATCTATAGGAGTTTCATAAAAATATGTCTAACTTGGTTGTCACACCGATGAAGGTCGTTTTTCTACGGCTCTTAGACCATAATGTAAGTTTTTCATTTGATTTAAATTTCGAATTCTGTTCATCGCATTGAGTTATCAAACATGTAATTGTGTCAAAATAAAGAGTAATTTAAATCATAAGCACGAAAGAGTATTGATATCAACAACGAATAAAATCACACTCAGAATAACTTCTCATGCTTTTCCCGCGTAGTTATAGGATAAAAATTAAAAAAAAAATTAGAAAAATAAAAAACACATGTTTCATTATTTGTTTTAAGCTTTATGTACTTATACCGAATTTGAAGTGAATCGGACCAAGGACTAAACAGTACTGCAATATTTAGTATTTCCAAAAAAACTCATTTTACAATCCCCCGTGGGGGTAGTTTTGGGAAAATAAAAAACACGTGTTTCATGATTTCTTTTAAGGTTTATGTGTGCTGAATTTGGAGTGAATCATCGGACTTGAGACTACATACAAACTTCACTCCTCTAGTTACCCTCTTAGGGGATGATTTTTGGAAATATTAATTAGCCTAGGTCCTACTCTAGGGTCTCTACACTACCTACGTTTCAAAGTTCATAAACATTGGTTGAGCGGTTATGGAGATACGTGGTAACAAACCTTCACACACACACACACACACACACACACACACACACACACACACACACACACACACACACACACACACACGCACGCACACACGCACGCACGCACGCACGCACGCACGCACGCACGCACGCCCTCGCACACGCACTCGCACACGCACACGCACACGCACACGCACACGCACACGCACACGCACACGCACACGCACACGCACACACACACACACGCACGCACGCACGCACGCACGCGCGCACACACACACACACACACACACACACACTTACTTTCGCATTTATAATATTAGTAGGATTACCAAGTTAATATGGCGACCTTCCTGCTTCATCATCAGAAACTGGATACCATTTAGTGACAAAGTACTCGTCAAGACAAATCATATAAACCCAGACTATATCACCTGCTATATCACCAGACCTTAGCATCTAGAGAAAAAGTACTCATCAAAACGATTTATATCAGAACAAACTAAATAAGATTGTGTTATTTTACTACCGAGCTCCTATGGCAAAACCTTCCTGCCCATGAGCATGAGCGAGCCTATGGCCTTTCATTCAGAGTCATGCACACCTGCACCACAGAATAAACCTGCACTATCCATCGCCTTAAAGTATGTTGGGGATAAAAACTATCCTTTTGTTATTATTCTATTCATTAAAAATTTGGCAATAATTGCAAAGTAATTAAGACACATAATCATCATCAGCCTGAGTACATCCATAGCTGGCCATAGGCCTCTCCTTTAAAACACCACAGCAATTGATTGTCGCCCGCTAGCATGCATACAATGAGTACACTGAGAAAACATCCCAGAGTTGATTTCAATCCTCAGATTTCAAAGTATCACACCACCAAATTTCATCTCTCGATTTTTTTTACCTACTTCTATTATGCTAATTAATAAAAAAGCCATCAGACAGAATTGCTTTAGCATAAACACAATATTAGTAATTAATAATGGGAATTGTTAATGCCTAATTAGGAACCAAAAATTGCTTACCTTGATGACAATGGCAGAACAATCTGTATAGAATATATATTATCCAAAGTGTAAGCTTCTTTTAATATTGAGTTAGTAGGATCAGAATAACACATTAGTTTCTGGTCAGAGAGCACACAGTATCGCAATTGAGAGTTCTTGAAAAGATCCTCTACGAGTCCGGACACTACTTTAGTAAGCATACCACTGAAGTATGGTATGTGCAACGAGTTCACAGAAGGCCGTTGTATTGTTACAATTTCTGTTTTCTGTGGCATTGATTTTGAACCCTTGTTGCTTTTTTCTAGCTTAAGCATATGAGAGAACTTCTGCATAACAGATTGACTAGTTGTAGATTTAGCATCATCTTCAGTGATAGATTTAGTACTGTCAATTGGCACAAACCAGTTTGAATTCCTGTCTTTATCTTGCACACTAGTATCTTTTGGTTTTGAATCATTAAACAGACTGTCTGACCTCTCAGGAGGTGTTGGTGGATTAAAATATTCACTTTCATCAAATTCAAAGCTATCTTCTGTACTATCAGCTGACACTATAGTACCATAAGTGTCTCCTATTAAAAATGATTCAAGCAATAACAACTCATTGCTCAATCCTTCATATTGTTTTGATGAAGTACTGGATAACAGAGGATCAAACTCATAAATTGTACTATTACTTGGTCTAGGCACTTCTACTATAGGAGGTTTGCTTGGAGAAGACTGATAGGGAAGAGTCCAGTTTTCATACATAGAGTTTTGTTTCATAACCTCTATGCTCTGTCTCTTTTTACGTCTTTCAGGGACTTCGGGACATGAACTAATAGAGGAGGAACTCAATGAGCTTACTATACTATTTGCCCTTGATGGCTTTGGTATATCATATGTTATCTGTTCATTATCTGTAGTCAAAGAAGCACTTGGCTCACCCTCTCTACTCATGTCATAGGATAAACTGCTTACAGAGTCAGTATTGTCAGAATTATTTGAAAACAGTGACAAATCATCTAAGTTTGAATCATTTAAATTATAGTTAGGATTTCCTGGTTTATTTTGGCCATCAATGCCTTCATGATATCTCTTTTGTTCAAGCAGCGGAGAGTTGAAATGGAGGTTGTCAAACAAACCAACAGCTACTGGTGGCATGGACATACATCTTTGGCCATGGATATCATCCACATTCTCTGGTTTCCTTGACTTCCGTAATCTGAGACCTGCCGTCCTAGTTCCTTCGATCACAGATTTGGTAACAGATTGACGCATAGCGCGAGAGGTGTTTAGTGTCTTTTCTAAAGTGTCTTTAGCAAACCTTGAACCATCTTGGATGGATTTCTCAATTTTTTCATTAGCAGTTCTAGCAGAATTACTGACTTTATTAGCTACATCATCGGAAATTTGCTTTGAAACAGTACTAATAGATTTGAGTATGTCTGATGCAGTGACTCGATCCGTATTCGGCGGCGGCTTTGTTCGAGGGAGCGGCACAGGTCTCGCCGACGGCTCAGGCGGCGACAGAAAGGCACTTCTCGGTTTCGGCACAGGCGGCGTATCCATCGTGTTTCCTTTAAACCACAATCACTCATAAACTATACAAAACAGGAGATAACATTGTTCCTAAAACTTAAACAAAAACAACAATTATTATTGGAATGAGTCATAATGCTAAATAATTACACATATCACCGAGACCTTATTATAAACACGGCTCATGAACACTTGGGCGACACACGACATTTAACTACGAATACACTGAATAAAAATTGATTGAAAGATAGTGTAAAATTATGTGTAAAATAAACAGATTATTTAACTTCCATCATCTGAGCATCCATCTTGCATTTTTGTTTGTTCACACCATTCATTCATTCACCACAGATAGTATATATTCACTCCAATCTCTTATTACAATCTTCTTCTTCTTCTTGTAATTATGGCCTCTGCAGAAATTATTCCGCAATTTTGCCAGTGTCAAGTTTAAATAAGTATTTAAGTTTTTAAAGATAAGTACCTACATAGGTTTGCGCGTCATACAGGCGAGGCGAGGACGGATACGCTTGGACGCATGGCGGATACGTTACAGTACACGATTGTCAGTACGTGACAGTGACAATCTAGTACTAGTGTAAAATGGTTGTTTTACTTTTTTCAAGATGTGGCTGGACGGTAGCGCTAGCTTTCGTCTTTTTAGACAGAGATAAAAAAGTACCCTGTTATATTTCAATAAAATTTCGCTAAATTTCCCCAATATTGCACTGTACCTATTTTGATAACCACATTCGCCATCTGGTACATCTGTATCGTCTAATTTTAGTTTTTTTTTAATTCTGTAATAGACTTGCGTTTGAATACAACTTACCTGATGTTATGAACAAAAATGTAGTTTATACTTAATATTATAAAAAGGAAAGATGATTGTTGTTTGTTTGCAACGAATAGGCTCAAAAACCATTGAACTGATTTGAAAAATTCTTTCACCATTGGAAAGCTACATCTTTACTGAGTAACATAGGCTTTATAATAGATATGTTAAAAAAAAGTTAGGGATCTGTATGAAAACTTCGATAATGTAAATAAATGTAATACCACGACTATAAACCCAAAGTGTAAAAAAATTAACGAAAAAAAACATCGTTCACGTATACGCAAAGTGATGTACAACAGTTTTAAAGAGGCCATAAAAATGTCTACAAAAAAAGTCCGTGGAGACATTATAAATATTTTAGTTACTAATGACGTAACTAAAATATTTCCATAACTACTTTTGCATCTTAAAATATGCAATTGTAACGCCGGTAGAAATTAAACTAAAGCGTACCCTGGTATTAATCCTGATCTAAATAAATCATTTAATATTTAAAGGTATATCAGTACCTGTATATAACTTTTTGAATTATTACCATTCAAAAGTTACCATTAGTATTATAGGATTTATCAAAATTGAAATTTTAAACAGAACAGTTATGTCTATGGCTCTGATAGATATTAACCCCGACAAAAAAGAGGGGTGTTATAAGGTTGAGACGTGTATCTGTATTTTGTGTATCCGTGTACAAGTTTGTTGCTACGTAGCGCGGATGGGCCAATTTTATAGCGGTGTTTTTATTAGAAAGCTGAAGTGATAGAGATCCTTCATAACAAAAAATATGGGGCAGAGTTAATATATATTTTTAAATCTAATTAAATGTAATGATGAGAAATCTAGCTTGGTCTATTTCTTCTTTCCGGGTCTGCCAAGAGTGTGTTAAAATTTATAAGATTCCTGTATGTGTAAAGGAATGTAACACCACTTCTGGGTAGACAGAGCGCCAAAGGTGTATGTCTATACATTAGTATATTAATAGTAAATTAATTAATATTTCATCTTTACTAATAGTAAAGATGAAAGATTTGATTGTTTGTTTGTATGTAACGAATAGGCTCAAAAACTACTGGACCGATTTCGAAAATTCTTTCATCATTAGAAAGCTACATCTTTACTGAGTAACATAGGCTTTATAATATGTTGAAAAAAATTACGGATCCGTATGAAAACTACAATAATGTAACCCAATGTGTAAATAAATGTAATACCACGACTATATTCCTCACGGGGTAGAGAGCACCAAGAGTGTAGGTATGTGATGATGAGAAATCTAACTTGGTCTATTACTTCTTTCCGGGTCTGCCAAAAGTGTGTTAAAATTTGTATGAATCCTGTAGGTATGTGTAAATGAATGTAAAATCACGTCTGGGTAGGCAGAGTGCCAAAGGTGTATGTGGTCTATTACATAAGTGCTTTCTTTTGCCGGGGGGAAATCCTTCCTTCCTTTATGGATTCCTTCGTCCCGTGTGTGCTCAGGGCAAGGAGTATGTGAGACTACCAAAGGGTACTCACTAAAATCTCCCGGGTGTTCTGTGGCGCATTTGTGCCAGGGGGTTACGGGGACCACATGTGTCAAAACCAGGACCGTCACTTAAGTAGATAGGTACCTAACATTTATCTGGGTGTCATCTGTCTGGGGGTTATTGCGGTACCGTAGCTATTAAACTAACGATTTTGATTATTTGTTTAGCCAGACTTGATCGAGTGTTCCAATCATGAAAAGTAGGTAAGCCAAGAGTGTGATAAAATATATTATGATGATTACAATTTTTGTCTAAATACCGATATCTACCCGTGCGAAGCCGGGGTGGGCAACTATAGAGCGACCGTTTAACTCGCGTATCGCCTATCGCCAAGATTCTGACTCCACAGAAGAAGCTGCACAGACAGTGATGATAATTCAAGCGATATGGATATTAGTGACGAATAGTCCTACATTACTTTTATCTGTGGATAAATAGTTCTTTATGAGATTTAATTAATGTTTTAGGACTTTGTACCTCAGATGGCGATACGCGAGTTAAACGGTCGGCCTATAGTATACGATAAGATTTTCGGTGGGAAGGTGACAGTGGAATGAGCTTCCTAAGTTACAAACTCAATCAGATATCTATGGTGTGCACGGTCCGAGTTGTGGTAGATTTTTTTGTGTGATTGAAGAACATCGAAAACTTGTTCAATTCTTTCTTTGATACCTATCTTTTGTTACAAGCCTGTACAAGTCTGGCGATTGTCTAAAAAAATTAGTTACATAAAATTGTATATTTATTGATGTGATCTCAAAGTCAATACTACATAGGTACCTTCCTCGAAAAAGTAACGGAAAATTAGTTAGGTGCTTTGCTCACCATAGTAATTTACTTAGGTACTTGTTAATTAATTCAATAACACATCTATCTATAGCTTAACCGTGGGAGGTCTCGCTCATACTTTTATGAGCTTTTCCTACTTTTAGAACTTGTTGCTTAAACTAAGATTAAACGTAACGTAACGTAAGATTTAACTTAAGTAAGATTTAACGTAATGAAAGTCAAACGAGCAGTTCAAGACTGGTTTATTGCTATACGAGCGGTGCATACAAAAATATTATTTTCTAAATACCCACAATACCCAACACTAATAACTTCAAAGTTATAAGCAGGAATTGACACACCTTGTTGTTTGGATTTGTATGCTACTAGGTATAGATACCGGCATTTACTAAAGAATAAATTGTCATGAATTGTGTTGTGCTTAAGTTGGGTGGGAGTTATGTAGGTACTTAAAACAGACGAACAGCAGAAGGAGTTCGTGGTAACTACCTGTTGAAATATAAGTAGTTACATGAAGTAGGCTACCTTGCAACATGCATACCCAGACTCAAGATAATCAGGCACGTTTTTCACACATGTCTGTTTCGGGCGGGAATAGACCCACGACCTGCGGCGTGAAAACCAAGTATCTTACGCCAATTATTTGATTAGGTACTATATATTTATCGTTATCTAGTGGTCCGCCCCAGTTTCGTACGGGTAGATATCGGTATTAGATAAAAAATTAAATCATCATACATTTTAACACACTCTTGGCAGACGGAAAGAAGTAATAGACCAATCTAGATTTTTTCATCATTACATACGTACTCTCTTACATGCTGTTACTACCCCGTAAGAAATATAGCCTTTTAATTATTAATAAACAATAATTAAAAACAACTAATATTAATAATTTTTTTTTTATCTCTATTGTTGTAGATATAATTCAATGATTAAATAAAATATATTAACCCTGAAACATTTTTTTGTTAAGAATGATCTCTATCACTTCAGTTTTCTAATAAAAAAATCGCTTTAAAATCGGCCCATCCACGCTACATGGCAACCAACTTGTATACAGATACACACAAAACAGATACACAGATAAATGTCTCAACCTTATAACACCCCTCTTTTTTGTCGGGGTTAAAATCCATTAGAGTCACAGACGTAGACCGCTCGGTTTCTTAAATTTATACTAATGAAAACTTTTGAATGGTATGTCCGATTTAAATAAGAATATTATTACTATAATTATTTATTTTTCTCGATTTCGATTTAAATAATTCAAAAAGTAATTTACAGGTACTGATATACTCTTGAATATTAAGTGATTAATTTAGCTATGGATCAATACTAAGGTACGAATAATTGAGTCTAATTTGTACCGGCGTTACAATTGCATATTTTAAGATGAAAAAGTAGTTACTTGACGTAACTAAAATATTTAGATTTATGGTACCATGGACTTTTTTGTAGATATTTATGGCTTTTATAAAATTGCATTACATTACTTTGCTCTAATGTTAATAGTTTTTCGAACCAATTTATTTTTAAAAATACTAATACAGGAGAATCGCAATTTACTTGGAACAAATGTACTCTTAAACATACGTCAGGAAGCTGAATTTTGTAATCTTACATGTTATATATAAAAACATATAGGTAGTCATCTGTAGGGGG
The DNA here is from genome assembly GCA_936450015.1 of Meganola albula. Lineage (NCBI taxonomy): Eukaryota > Metazoa > Arthropoda > Insecta > Lepidoptera > Nolidae > Meganola > Meganola albula. The sequence continues at coordinate 10,372,879 of OW388142.1, read as the reverse complement.
CCGAGCTGAAATACCTAACATTGGTTTATTCTTCAAATTGAGCAAGTTGTTTAAGAAAATAATATGGTACATATGTTACTTGGCATGCATAAATTATATTTTAATAGTTGTTAGCTTATGTTGTTCTGCGTTTTTACGATATTTTCATGTAATTGTTTTTTTCAGCTCGGCCACCTATCCACGTCTTTATATTATTTGTTATAAGGAATTCACAAAATCTGTTGAAGCACATATAACGTGTTGATGGAGTACATTTCTTGAGTATAAGAAACTTTCTAATACGCTGTATATCTTCCAAGTTACCACCTTCTTTTGCATATTTCTTCAAAAGTAGAGCGTTAGTTACATTGAAAAAGAAAGCGGTACATATACCCCTAGAGGCGAGTACATTTCTTTGGTGTACATCTAAAACGTAAATTCAGTGTGGCCGAGCCAGCCAAACGGTCCTGACTTTTAGATTTTGGCTTCAATTCTCGAAGTATTAAACGTTAAAGTTTTAATTTTAGATAACTGATAACTGCCTACCTTCTGTCTGTTTCTTGCTTTACTGCGTTTTGAATAAGATACCTTTTACCAGTTAAAAAATGAAAGGTGAATGCCGATATGAAAAATATTCGCGTTAGCGTTAGATAAGTCCTATCGCCAATGTTGGCATCTGCGCTAAAAACAAATATGTTATCAAAACAAAACGTGAGCCGAATTAGGTATATATCAGTAGCATCAAACGTACAGGTTATAGTTCATTCGTTTTATACTTAGTAATAGACGCGTGACGCTACTGGTATCTCGGTGTTTACTGTGAACAAATAACTTCAAATAAATCAGTTCAACAAAAACCGCTGCGCATTTGTTACTGATATAAAATATATTTGCATAGAATGATATTTATTCAACAGTATCATTAACATAGACCGGTTGGCAACCCCTTGACTGAAGAACTTTTCAAGTTTATTGTTCGAGTTTATTCTATGTGCTAAATCAAGTGAATTCTGTCTTCATAACGTACTTAGCTACTTGTTGCGACGCTTTCTGAGTACGCATGCGCCATCCCTTGGCCCTGGAACTCCAAGAATTTAGCTCAGATTCTCTGCAGACATCTTGTTGAAAGCGTGTTTCGCGTAGTGTCGGATCCAAAGACGATTTTACGAAAGTTCGTTTTGGGAACAGTTCCCGCTTTCTTCAGTTCTGAAAAATGGCGGAAATGAACGGTAAGTGTTTTTAATTCCTCAAACCGATCGAAAATTTATAATAATGTAGGATCATTTTAGCCTTTGCGTTCTTGAATATAACCATGAAATTTTGGTAATGTAATTTAGTTATTCCAACTTTTTAGTCAAATGTTTCATTTTGTTGCTGTTAATCAATGTATCAGTATATTTAGACTCCAATTTCATAAAACGGTGAAATACCTGCAACCCTCTAAATTACTGGCGATTATTTAGGAATGAAAATATTTTGAAGTCGATTATTCTGATAAGTGCAAAATAAATTAAAATATTGAATTTATAAATTAAATTGAATATTCTGTGGATAGGAGGTTAGGAATCGCAATAAAGGTTCTGATGAAGGATAGATACCTTACTTGATTTGGAAAGCTATAGAAACCAATATTAAAAATTAAAGCATTTTAAAACAGATAAAATATTTGCAATTGTTAGTAAATAAATTCATAATATGAGAAAAGCAAGCCAATTTTTAGTGTGTTGTTATTTTGAAGGATATTCTTAAACAATATCAACACATCAAAAATCTAAACAACAATAATTATGGATAAAAAAAGTCAATTAAAGTGTAGATAATTTAGAATATAAGCTGTTACATCTATTTCATCTTAAAAATCAATCAGGTACCTACCTAATATAGGAAGCGTAATGACCTCTTAACTACTACAATAATAAAATTGTCTTGTTGTTCTGATACTCTGACATTTATGGTACAGAAAAATAATTAGGTAAATTGTAAAGTACCTAAAATGTTTTACGTTTTTCTATAAATCAACATTAAACATATTCAAATTCCAAATTCAAGGAAGAACCCATTAGGTTACCTGTTATCTTTTGAAAGCTGTGTAAGAGTGTCCAAATAACAAATGTAAGCCAGAAATTATGTAGCACCTAACTAATAATTATTTCACAATTAGGAAATTAGAATCTTTAATATAAAAATAAATCGCAAAATGTGTTGGTAAGCGCATAACTCGAGAATGGCTGAACCGATTTCGCTAATTCTTTTTTTAGAATATAGCGCACGCGCACGCGCACGCGCACACGCACACGCACACGCACACGCACACGCACACGCACACGCAAACGCACACGCACACGCACACGCACACGCACACGCGTACGCGCACGCACACGCACACACACAATACATTCGGTTCGATTTAAATCGACGGACTACTGAAAGAAAGGAGTAGGTCGGTCCTGAACGAGATAGATCCCGATCAGATTCTACGTCCATAGGGGTGCGTGCGTGTCGCGTTGTCCTGCATTTACGGAGGATACAGCAAGACAGTTGAGGGTCTTTAAGTCAGAATAGTTTTCTGCTTTTAACAACCAAATTTGCTGAAATGAACAGGTAATTTAAATTTTTGATGGTAGTTCAACGGTTTATTTCTTTATTTCTTTTAAATCATGTCAAGATTAGATTTTTATAAGCTTTGCTAATGCAACTGCACCAGTGATACCTACTCTGCTCTGCACTACACTTTGAAAATAGAAAAGGTTACGATTATTCAGTACTTACGATTATTCAGTACTGTACTGACAACTGCTGTTTGCAAATGATTGAGGTTGTAAAATATATTTGGGATAATACGTGTCATATAACGTGTACATACATACACATACGTACTAAATTTTTATTTCATGAAGAGGTTTTTATTTCTTCAAATTGTTATAAAAAATTGTGCGAAATGCGGTTGCTCTTGCTTTGCTTCAGCGACAAAAATAATACTAATGCTGGTTAAAGTGCAAAATTGTAGGTTAAATAATAATATGGGGATGGTCTAAATAAAGACTATAATTGATGATGTTATGCGACAGTTTTCATTATAATTAAAATTCTTGCTTTATTTATTTACTACATAAAAATTTACATGGCACATTTCACCATGAAAACGAAGTGAAGGGGTTTGCAACACACCTATTCCCCTTTTATAGTGATCAGCCATCGACTACACGGAGAAAAAGACTTATCGCGACTTTTACACAATTTTGATCTACCTTCTCCCCGTTCAATACGTGATAAGGCGCGATAAGGAGCTTCGTTCTGAAAGGTAAAATCAGGATGAAATGACTCAGTGGAATTCATTATTTTAGTTAAAAGCATTACATAAATATTTTTAACAAGATTTTGGTAAAAAATAAATTAGTAAGAATGCACACCCGTGGTACACACGTGACCATGAAATCAAAAAAAAATTAACTTTTGAATCGTCAGGATATAAAAATTTACAATAAACCGCGATTATCCGTTATAAAATAGTTTTATTACAATGGGTTGCATGGGATGTAGCGATAACTAAAGCACTGATAACTTGTTATTAATAGTGTTTATTGTTTAATAATAATACAAAACAAAGTTTAAATGTCTAAAATAGCACTAAAATCTTATATTTCAAAATGTTGAAATAAATGTTTTTTATTTGTATGAATTCACTCGGTGTGTATGATGCCCGATAATGCACTGCAGTCTACGAAAACACAATAATTATCGCAATTGTAAATACTCCGTGACACACGTGCACATAGAATTAGTGATACCGGCGTACTGTCGTCTGTCAGCGCTGTGCGCAGTGTGACCAGATTATATTTTACGAAAATACCGCAGCACCTCAAAAAAATACTGAAATATACTAACTTGCACAGGGAAAATATACCAATAAAAATACTGATTTTCAAAATTTTAAAGTTTATTCAATCATCATCACAAAAATAAGTATATGTCAGAATTGTATTGTATCATTTTATTTGAAGGATTAAAATTAACACAACCGCCTTGATCTTTTACGCCTTGCTTTGTTTTAATAATTGCTGATACATTTTTGTTATTAAATTTGTTTCTTTGCACCGTTTTTATTAAATTTATCTGTGAAAAGATGCGCTCGCATGCAGCATTCGATACTGGTATACATAATAGAGATTTACTAAAAGAACTTAAATTTTTGTACTTGAACGTGCCATCACTGATAGAAATTTTCCCAACTTCTACCCAAAATTGTTCACAAGATAGGGGTGAGCCAGTGCTCGAAGATTGTAACAAAGCATGTGTGACAAAATTTCCCTGGTATTCGCTACGGTGTTGCCATAACTTTTTATCCAAAGTATACCCAAAAATACTGACTTCTGCCAATACCTATAAAAATACTAATGCTTGGAAAAATCGATAAAATATACCGAAAAAGTATTAAAATACTGAATATGGTCACGCTGGCTGTGCGGTACAGTTTTTGGCCACGCCTACCGCGGTTAAGTTTTCGTGGTGCCGTTTTTGAGCTTGATTTCTTAACTTTTATTACTTTCATTTTTTACTTCAGTGAAGTTCTATGTAACCTACGAAATCGCTGCTGTAGATTGTTTTATACTCGCGTAAATTAAAGAAAATACCAATAATAATGCATTAAAATTGCTCGTATGAAAATTCTTCCTTTACCAAGTTTGAAGCATAAAACTACGCATACAAGTTGCTGGTAAGAAATAACTACATACGTATTTTGAACATTAATATATTACGTATTTATAACATTACTAGTTTTCCGCCCGCGGCTTCGCCCGCGGATGTCGGTTGTCGCGATAGACTATTAATCCCTTTTTCGCAGTCGGATAAAACTATCCTTTAGCTGGTCTCGAACTATCTCCATACAAAATTAGTTCAGTAGTGTAGGAGTGTGAGCAACATTTTGAAATCGGCAAGCCCCCATAGGTATATCCATAAATCAATAGGTATTTCTTAAAAAATACTACGGCTCTTAGACCATACTTATAAGAAGAAATAAAATTAAAATTTCGAATTCTTTTAATCAGATTGAGTTATTAAACGTCATTGTGTCAAAATAAAAAGTAATTTAGCTAAAAAGCACGAAGGAGTATTGATATCAACTTCAAAGAAAATCTCCCTCAGAATAATTTCTCAGTCTTCACCCGCGTAGTATTAGGATAACGATAAAAAAATGGGAAAAATAAAAAACACATGTTTCATTATTTGTTTTAAGCTATATTTATACCGAATTTGAAGTGAATCGGACCAAGGACTAAACAGTTATGGAATATTTAATTTTTCCAAAAAAGCTCATTTTACACTCCCCCTGTGGGTAGTTCTGGAAAAATAAAAAACACGTGTTTCATCATTTCTTTTAAGGTATATGTGTGCCGAATTTGGAGTGAATCGGACTTGAAACTAAGCAGATCCAGAGAAACTTTAATTTTTACCAATAAAACTCATTTTCCACACCCCAGAGGGGTAATTATGGAAAAATAAAAAACCCGTATCTCATTATTTGTCTTAAGGTTTATGTGTACCGAATTTTAAGTGAATAGGACCAAGGAATAAAAAGTTGCATACAAACTTCACCCCTCTATTTAACCCTCTTATGGGATGATTTTTGAAAATATTATTAGCCTATGTCCGATTCTAGGATATACACTACCTACATTTCAAATTTCAATAAAATCGGTTGAGCGGTTATGGAGATACGCGGTAACAAACCTTCACACACACACACACACTTACTTTCGCATTTATAATATTAGTAGGATAGGATAGGATAGGATTAAAATAGGTGTTAATATTGTAACAGTTGACAGCTCTGCGTGAAAACAAAAAACTTACAAGTTGTGAACAAAGTTTATGCAAAACATTCAGAGTTTATGCAAGTAGCTTCTTAGACGGGTGGTCTGAGGGCTCAGCTCAAACCCTCGATTCGAAGGTTCCAACCCCACCAGGAATTAAAGTTATTGTTATTGATTTAGAAATTTAGCATTAATAATGAAACACACGGTTTTTATTTCCCCATACTCACTACGATTCACTCCAGGTTCGATACACATAACATAAACCTTTAAAAATCATGAAACACACGTTTTTCATTTTTCAAAAAACTACCTCCGGGTGTGCGTAAGATGGATGAGTTAATATTAGGAATGGTACGTTAATTACTGTTTGACGTATTTGGATGAAATTCGACACAGAGATGGATTGTAGTCTGGAACAGCTCATAGGCAATTTTTATCTTAATACCTACTATGCAGGCGAAGCCGCGGGTGGAAACTATCATTTTTTATTGAAACTTAAAAGCATTTAGATTTAAGCAAAATGCTGTGTCATTTTGGTTGAATACCTAAGTTCGGCCCAAGCTACGCAGCGAACCCGTAGGTGACATATAACTTCAGTGTATTAACGGGCATCGCAAAGACCGGGTGCTTCCCTTATATAACAAACATTTATTTTAACATACCATTTTAGTGATATCTAGACTTTTAAACTTTATTATGTAATACTATTAACATTTACTCGCATATATGTAGTGTACTAGCGGCCGCCCGCGACTTCGTCCGCGTGGATTTCGGTTTTTTTCGCAATAAAAGGCAGCCTATGTTCTTTCTTAATATTGTCTGTGCCAAGTTTCATCAAAGTCGGTTGAGAGGTTTAAGCGAGAAAGCGTTACAGACAGACAGACAGAGTTACTTTCGTATTTATAATATTAGTAGGGAAGTAGGGATGTCTGTAGGTATGTATGTATGTTTGTCTCGTGGTGTCAAAATTATTTTTTTTTGTTTTAGGCGTGTAGCTTACAACAAAAAAAGAAAATTAGGAATAATTCTTATTCGAATCTAAATCAGTTAATATAGGGTTATCACTAGAAATTGTAAAATAAAATAATTTTTGAAATAAAACATTTTATATATCTAACTGATTTTATCGCGGTTTATTCGCGTAAATTTAAGATTTTTTTTTACCAAAAACGTAAAACCGACTTCCAAAAGAAAACCCAAAACAAGGAAATTTGACGGGCCAGTGGCGTGGTCGGTAAGATACATGCTTTTCACGCCGCAGGTCGTGGGTTCGATTTCCACCCGAGACAAACATTTGTTTAAATATGTCTGTTTGTCTTGTGTCTGGGTGTAATTATCTATATTTGAGTATATATTTACAAAAGAAAAGTATTATATGTAGTATATTACCAGTTATCTGGTATCCATAGTACAAGCTCTGCTTAGTTTGGGATCAGATGACCGTGTGTGTTAATGTCATATACACACGCACGCACGCACGCAAGCACGCACGGAAGCTTAGTTGTTACGAATAGGCTCAAAAACTAATGGACCGATTTTAAAACTTCTTTCACCATAATATGAAAACTTAGATAATGTAACCCAAGGTGTGACAAACATAACAAAACAATCATTATATCGCGTACGCTGCGGAAACTATTGACATTAGCGCAAAGTGATGTACTACAGTTTTATAGAAGTCTTATCTATCTACAATAAAGTTCTCGGTACCATATATCTAAATATTTTATTTACGTCACAATAACTACTTTATCATCTAAAAATATGCAATTGTAACTCCGGTACAAATTAAACTCAATTATTCGTACCTTGGTGTTAATCCTTATAACTACATAGTATGAAACAAAGTCGGTGTCGCTGTCTGTCTCAATGTATGCTTCAATCTTATAACTATGCAACGGATTTTGTAGCGGTTTTTATAGGTTACTTTTTTAAAAATGTGTTTATTTATGACCTCGAAATTTATCAGTGTTCCTCTACAGTGTTATGAAATACAACTAATACATAAAAAACTTCCTCTTGAATCACTCTGTCTGTTCGCTGCTTCAAAATCCGTTGCGTTGGACATACACCGACTTTGTTTTATCCTATGTACTGATATTTATGTACTATGCATGAACAAAAAAGAAATCATACTAATATTATAAATGCGAAAGTAAGTGTGTGTGTGTGTGAAGGTTTGTTACCGCGTATCTCCATAACCGCTCAACCGATTTTATTGAAATTTGAAATGTAGGTAGTGTATACCCTAGAATCGGACATAGGCTAATAATATTTTCAAAAATCATCCCCTAAGAGGGTTACATAGAGGGGTGAAGTTTGTAAGCAACTTTTTATTCCTTGGTCCTATTCATTTAAAATTCGGTACACATAAACCTTAAGACAATTAATGAGATACGGGTTTTTTATTTTCATAATTACCCCCATAAGTTGTGGAAAATGAGTTTTATTGGTAAAAATTAAAGTTTTTCTAGATTTGTATAGTCTTAAGACCGATTCATTCCAAAAAAATCATGAAACAGGTGTTTTCTATTTTTCCAAAACTACCCCCAGGAGGAGTGTAAAATACGGTTTTTTGGAAAAATTAAATATTGCAGAACTGTTTAGTCCTTGGTCCGATTCACTTCAAATTCGGTATAAATATAGCTTAAAACAAATAATGAAACACGTGTTTTATATTTTTCCAATTTTTTTTTGTCTTTATCCTAATACTACGCGGGAGAAGCCTGAGAAATTATTCTGAGGGAGATTTTCTTTGAAGTTGATATCAATACTCCTTCGTGCTTTATAGCTAAATTACTTTTTATTTTGACACAATGACGTTTAATAACTCAGTCCGATTATTAGAATTCAAAATTTAAATTTTATTTGTTCTTAAATATTGAATGAGAAACTTGCAATAAGTATTGTCGCCGTAGTAAGCCGTAGTTTTTTTAAGAAACCACTATAGATATATGGATATTCCTATGAGGGCTTGCCAATTTGTTAATGTTGCTTACACGCCTACACTACTAAAGTTATTTTGTAGTTCGAGACCCGGGAAAGGATAGTTTTAACCGACTGTGAAAAAAGAGATTAATGGTTTAGTGCGATAACCGATATCCGCGGGCGAAGCCGCGGGCGGAAAACTAGTGTACATATATGTATAGTAATCAGTCAGTAAATTAAAATATTAGTAGGATAGTACCGGATAAGATCGATAGGCTCTAAGGTAAGAGTGTTAATGAGAAAATTGACGGGCTGGTGTTGCATGGTCTGTAAGACACTCTTTACGCTGCAGGTCGTGGATGCGTTTCTGTTCTAGTACAAATATTTATGTGATGACCATGTCAGTTTGTCTTCAGACTGGTTGTAATTTATCTATAGTCAATACTAATATTACAAACAGGAAAGATTTGATTGTTTGTTTGTGTGTAACGAATAGGTTCAAAAACTACTGGAACTAAACTATCGGGCGGGCCACTAGTCTTTAATACCTAAGTATTTACTTAAAAGAAATGTAAATGTATAATAATCAGTCATCGTTTTACCATGACTCAAGCTCTGCTCAGTATGGGATCAAATTTTAATGTCCAAGAGTCATAATTACGCAAATAATAATATTAGGTATTGTGTTTAAAGTGAACATTTTTTTATTTTAGGTGTAATAATAAAAACAGAGCCGAGTTTGCCGAAAGATGAGCCATCGTCGCCGCCGCCGCTGTGGGATCAGCAGCAATTTGATCAAAGTTAGTACACGCACACGCACACTTACACTTCAACGCACTCGTACACACTTTTGCATTTATAATATTAGTAGGATAGTACAAGATAAGACCTATTTAAGGATAAGGCTCTAAGGTGTTACTGAGAAAATTGACGGGCTGGTGTGGCATGATCTGTCAGACAGTTATAAACCATATAAACCATTTATTTTGTTACACACTATAGGTACAATCACAGAAATCACACAAAAATATTTAGCATGCAACACGGGATCCAACTCAGTAATTGCTGTACTAGCGCACAGCACTGATTTTTAGCTGGCCCCGGACATATGTGACAACAATATAATTATGTACGCACCAGAAACTCAAAACATAAATGTGGACTCTTTTAGTTCAAACTTCAAACAACAACTACCTACTTGCTTAAATGAATTACCATTGCATGGAAGTTGATAGCCACAATGACACACGGCACTGCTACTATAATTTTTGTTTGTTCAGAAATTCTCTATGCAAATGTGTTTTCAAAGTCACTTGGGACATACTTAGTCGCAGAGGAGGTGGTAAATCGTTCCATATCTTGGTAGCAGAATACTTGAAACCTCCCTTGTATTGGGCTGTTTTATTCGCCGGTGTTACCATTTTGTTTGCTTCTCTTCTACGGGTATTTCTTTCTTGCACGTTTCTAACCCACTCAAGTTTTTCAAACAAATATTTAGGCCTTTTTTGAATACTATTTTATGCACCAAGCATGTTAAATGAATTTTCCGACGTGCTTCCATTTTTAAAATACTCTTATCGTTTAAATACGGCGTAATGTGAGATCGCTTAGGCACATTATAACAGAAGCGGAAACAAGCGTTTTGAACTCTTTGTATAGCTTTCTTGGTTTTTTCGTAGAACCTAGGGCCAAAAACAACGTCACAGTAATTAAACAGTGACAACACAAGGGATTCCACTAGCGTTTTTCTAATTGGTTCTGATAGATATTTTCTTATTTTGTACAATATTTTTAACCTGTAGAAAGCGTTCCTTATCATGCAATTAATATGTTCCGTGAAACGTAGCTCGCTGTCCATCACTAGGCCTAAGTTGACAGCACTTTCCACCCTTTGTAGGATTCCATCGACTTCAACATGAAAGGGCTGAGCAACAACTTTACCTCACTGTGATTTGGTACCTAACAACATGTATTTTGTTTTAGTTGCGTTTAATATTAATGTGTTTTTATTAGCCCAATCTGAAATACTTAATAGATCTGCATTTATCATCTCGCTCGCAGCTTGTGCATTCTCGGCTTCAAAAGAGAGGTAAACCTGCGTGTCATCCGCATACAGATGTAGTTTGCAGTATTTCACATGACGAGGGAGATCCGCAGTAAAAATTGTGAAGAGAGCGGGACTTAAGATAGATCCTTGGGGCGTTCCTTTTGTTATTTTAAGAGTCTCCGATTTAAGCAGCTCCCCCCCTGTTCAGACTCTATCTCTACAAATTGGCTGCGGTTAGATAAGAAGGATTGGAACCATTGACATGACTCGTCCGAAATTCTATAGTAGGCAAGCTTGGCCAGTAGTAGTTCTATGTTTACACACAATACTTATACACAATAATATTACACACAATCAAAAGCCCTTGAGAAGTCTAATAGTACAAGCGCAGTGAAAAGACCTGCATCAGTCGCAGCTACAATATCATCAGAGACATTTGCAAGCGCGGTTGCAGTCCCAAAACCACTACGAAATCCTGATTGTGTGTCAGGAAGAACACTCTCACTTACTCTTTACTCCGCAGGTCGTGGATGCGTTTCTGTTCTAGTACAAATATTTGTGTGATGACCATCTCAGTTTGTCTTCAGACTGGTTGTAATTTATCTATAGTCAATACTAATATTATAAACAGGAAAGATTTGATTGTTTGTTTGTGTGTAACGAAAAGGTTCAAAAACTACTGGAACTAAACTATCGGGCGGGCCACTAGTCTTTAATACCTAAGTATTTACATAAAAGAAATGTAAATGTATAATAATCAGTCATCGTTTTACCATGACTCAAGCTCTGTTCAGTATGGGATCAAATTTTAATGTCCAAGAATCATAATTACGCAGATAATAATATTAGGTATTGTGTTTAAAGTGAACATTTTTTTATTTTAGGTGTAATAATAAAAACAGAGCCGAGTTTGCCGAAAGATGAGCCATCGTCGCCGCCGCCGCTGTGGCATCAGCAGCAATTTGATCAAAGTTAGTACACGCACACGCACACTTACACTTCAACGCACTCGTACACACTTTTGCATTTATAATATTAGTAGGATAGTACAAGATAAGACCTATTTAAGGGTAAGGCTCTTAGGTGTTACTGAGAAAATTGACGGGCTGGTGTGGCATGATCTGTCAGACACTTACTCTTTACGCCGCAGGTCGTGGATGCGTTTCTATTCTAGTACAAATATTTGTGTGACGACCATGTCAGTTTGTCTTCAGACTGGTTGTAATGTATCTATAGTCTATACTAATATTATAAACAGGAAAGATTTGATTGTTTGTTTGTGTATAACGAATAGGCTCAAAAACTACTGGAACTAAACTATCGGGCGGGCCACTAGTCTTTAATACCTAAGTATTTACATAAAAGAAATGTAAATGTATAATAATCAGTCATCGTTTTACTATGACTCAAGCTCTGCTCAGTATGGGATCAAATTTTAATGTCCAAGAGTCATAATTACGCAGATAATAATATTAGGTATTGTGTTTAAAGTGAACATTTTTTTATTTTAGGTGTAATAATAAAAACAGAGCCGAGTTTGCCGAAAGATGAGCCATCGTCGCCGCCGCCGCTGTGGCATCAGCAGCAATTTGATCAAAGTTAGTACACGCACACGCACACTTACACTTCAACGCACACGTACACACTTTTGCATTTATAATATTAGTAGGATAGTACAAGATAAGACCTATTTAAGGATAAGGCTCTAAGGTGTTACTGAGAAAATTGACGGGCTGGTGTGGCATGATCTGTCAGACAGTTATAAACCATATAAACCATTTATTTTGTTACACACTATAGGTACAATCACAGAAATCACACAAAAATATTTAGCATGCAACACGGGATCCAACTCAGTAATTGCTGTACTAGCGCACAGCACTGATTTTCAGCTGGCCCCGGACATATGTGACAACAATATAATTATGTACGCACCAGAAACTCAAAACATAAATGTGGACTCTTTTAGTTCAAACTTCAAACAACAACTACTTGCTTAAATGAATTACCATTGCATGGAAGTTGATAGCCACAATGACACACGGCACTGCTACTATAATTTTTGTTTGTTCAAAAATTCTCTATGCAAATGTGTTTTCAAAGTCACTTGGGACATACTTAGTCGCAGAGGAGGTGGTAAATCGTTCCATATCTTGGTAGCAGAATACTTGAAACCTCCCTTGTATTGGGCTGTTTTATTCGCCGGTGTTACAATTTTGTTTGCTTCTCTTCTACGGGTATTTCTTTCTTGCACGTTTCTAACCCACTCAAGTTTTTCAAACAAATATTTAGGCCTTTTTTGAATACTATTTTATGCACCAAGCATGTTAAATGAATTTTCCGACGTGCTTCCATTTTTAAAATACTCTTATCGTTTAAATACGGCGTAATGTGAGATCGCTTAGGCACATTATAACAGAAGCGGAAACAAGCGTTTTGAACTCTTTGTATAGCTTTCTTGGTTTTTTCGTAGAACCTACGGCCAAAAACAACGTCACAGTAATTAAACAGTGACAACACAAGGGATTCCACTAGCGTTTTTCTAATTGGTTCTGATAGATATTTTCTTATTTTGTACAATATTTTTAACCTGTAGAAAGCGTTCCTTATCATGCAATTAATATGTTCCGTGAAACGTAGCTCGCTGTCCATCACTAGGCCTAAGTTGACAGCACTTTCCACCCTTTGTAGGATTCCATCGACTTCAACATGAAAGGGCTGAGCAACAACTTTACCTCACTGTGATTTGGTACCTAACAACATGTATTTTGTTTTAGTTGCGTTTAATATTAATGTGTTTTTATTAGCCCAATCTGAAATACTTAATAGATCTGCATTTATCATCACGCTCGCAGCTTGTGCATTCTCGGCTTCAAAAGAGAGGTAAACCTGCGTGTCATCCGCATACAGATGTAGTTTGCAGTATTTCACATGACGAGGGAGATCCGCAGTAAAAATTGTGAAGAGAGCGGGACTTAAGATAGATCCTTGGGGCGTTCCTTTTGTTATTTTAAGAGTCTCCGATTTAAGCAGCTCCCCCCCTGTTCAGACTCTATCTCTACAAATTGGCTGCGGTTAGATAAGAAGGATTGGAACCATTGACATGACTCGTCCGAAATTCTATAGTAGGCAAGCTTGGCCAGTAGTAGTTCTATGTTTACACACAATACTTATACACAATAATATTACACACAATCAAAAGCCCTTGAGAAGTCTAATAGTACAAGCGCAGTGAAAAGACCTGCATCAGTCGCAGCTACAATATCATCAGAGACATTTGCAAGCGCGGTTGCAGTCCCAAAACCACTACGAAATCCTGATTGTGTGTCAGGAAGAACACTCTCACTTACTCTTTACTCCGCAGGTCGTGGATGCGTTTCTGTTCTAGTACAAATATTTGTGTGATGACCATCTCAGTTTGTCTTCAGACTGGTTGTAATTTATCTATAGTCAATACTAATATTATAAACAGGAAAGATTTGATTGTTTGTTTGTGTGTAACGAAAAGGTTCAAAAACTACTGGAACTAAACTATCGGGCGGGCCACTAGTCTTTAATACCTAAGTATTTACATAAAAGAAATGTAAATGTATAATAATCAGTCATCGTTTTACCATGACTCAAGCTCTGTTCAGTATGGGATCAAATTTTAATGTCCAAGAGTCATAATTACGCAGATAATAATATTAGGTATTGTGTTTAAAGTGAACATTTTTTTATTTTAGGTGTAATAATAAAAACAGAGCCGAGTTTGCCGAAAGATGAGCCATCGTCGCCGCCGCCGCTGTGGCATCAGCAGCAATTTGATCAAAGTTAGTACACGCACACGCACACTTACACTTCAACGCACACGTACACACTTTTGCATTTATAATATTAGTAGGATAGTACAAGATAAGACCTATTTAAGGATAAGGCTCTAAGGTGTTACTGAAAAAATTGACGGGCTGGTGTGGCATGATCTGTCAGACACTTACTCTTTACGCCGCAGGTCGTGGATGCGAGAGACTGTACTGGGAGACATATTAAATATGGAAGAACAGTCACAATTACCAACTATAAAAAATTTAAGCGAATTGATAATGCAGCGCCTAAAAGAAAACAATTGAAACATTATAGAAGAACTAAAAAATACAATTCAGGTAGAAATCAACCTGGCTCTGACTGGGTTAAGACAAGATTTTTAACGCAAAAGAAACACCTTTCAAGACCAAAACAACGAGAGACAACTAGAAATAAAAGCCATAAATATAAAATTAGAAAATCTACAAATGGAATATAAAACTTTAAAAGAAGAAATAAGTAAACTGTCTACATTATCATCTCAAGATACAAAAATATCTAAAAACTCTTGCAATAAAATTGTACTATACGGTTTTGCAGAATACTACAAAGAGCCCGAAAATGAACTCTACAACAGATTGTTAACACTTTTCCATGATATAACAAATGTAAACCTCTCGGGTTATATAGAGGATATGTACAGAATAGGCAGAAGAGAAAATAGAAACCGTCCACTAGTAATATGTAAAAGATTAACAAAATTCCTTATAAACAATAAAAAATACTTCCAAGGAACAGGCATATCCATTTCGGAATTCCTAGATGAAAACGCCAGGAAAAATAGAGCAGTACTACGAGACGAGCTAATAAAAGCCAGAAAAAAAGGACATCACGCAATAATAAAAAACAACGAGCTATACATAGACGGGAATCGCATAAATATAAAAGACGCTTATTATAAACAGCATGCCGACATTACATACCAAGAAAGCAATATAACGATGCAAACTTCTTTAAACCACTACCACACTGATAAAACTTACGAAACTACAAACTATTCCTTTCGAAGGCAAAGACCTACCATTTAAAATATTATTTCAAAATATACAAAGTCTGAACAATAAGCAAGATATATTAGAAGCTTTCCTAAGTCAAAAAAAAACCATATAACGTGATATGTATCTCCGAAACATGGCTCTCTACAGCAAAATTACATCTAATACATTTTAGTGGATATAAGTTAGCATCATCTTACTGCCGCAGCTCTCGAACAGGCGGCGGTGTTTGTATCTTACTACAAGAAAATATAGAATTTATAGAAAGAAATGATATTACAGATATGTCCAAAGAATATATTATAGAACTGTGTGCAATAGAAATACCTAATGATAACTTATTAATTATTACTATTTATTGGAATAGAAGAGAGGAAGAAGTTTTCTATGAGCAATTAAAAATAATTTTAAGATAAATTAATTCTAAATACTCTAAACTGAACATAGTTATAGGAGGCGATTTCAACGTAAATATATTATTAGCAAACCAAAACACAAACCAATTATTAAATTTATTGCAAGAAAACAACTTCACCCAACACATTAAAACTCCCACACGTATATCACCAACCACAGCAACTTGTCTAGACCTAATCTTCACGAACTTCAAACACATAAATATGTTCACTTCAGTAATAGAATTGGGGTTTTCAGACCACAACGGTACAATTTTACACCTAAACTTACCCCAACAGGAAAAGCTAAGAATCTGGTACACTAAGAAAAGACTCTACAACCAAAGTAATATACAAAAATTCAAAATAAAATTATAAGAAATTAATTGGAATGATATTTTAACAAAAGATAAAAATATAGATGATAATTATAAAATATTTAATAATATACTCTTAGAAATTTTAAATACATGTATACGGAACATAAAACTAAGGATCAAATACAAAAAATACTGGCTTACAAAGGGCATAAAAAGATCTTGTCAAAATAAACGATATTTAAAAATTTTAATTATACAAACAAAAAATAAAATACTTAAACGATACTATAAAAGATACGAAAAAATTTTAAAAAGGTCAATAACAACTGCCAAACGACAAAATTATACAAATAGAATGAAAAAATCAAACAATAAGGTCAAAACAATGTGGTCAATAATAAATGAAAGAACAAATAAAATAAAAACATCTGAAAAACGTAATATAACCCTAAAAACCAATAATTGTCAAACATCAGAACCTAAAACCGTTGCAAATATATTCAACAATTTCTTTGCAACAATCGGAGAATGTAACTTAATAAAAACAACCACACCTAAAAAATATATAGAAACCAAAAACCCTCAATCTATTTTCTTAACCCATGTATATCCGTATGAGGTAAATATAATCTTAAAAACATTAAAAAATAAAACAAGCTACGGCATCGACGAACTTCCACCCTCGCTATTCAAATCGTGTGCGGACGAATTAACGCTGCCATTCTACATACTGATAAATCAGTCTTTCGATGAAGGTGTTTTTCCCAACCAACTAAAAAAAGCCTTAATTAAACCAATCCATAAAAAGAACTGTAAAACAGACCCAAATAACTACAGACCCATTGCTCTTCTACCAACGTCCTCTAAAATATTCGAAAAAGCCATGTGCAAACGAGTATATAACTTTTGTGAGAAATACAAGATCTTCCACGATTGCCAAAACGGTTTCCGAAAAAATCGTTTTACCACCTCAGCAGTATATAAGTTCATCCAAGAAGCTCTCAACATCTTAAACAAAAAACAATACGCAATAGGTCTCCTATTGGACATGACCAAGGCTTATGACAAAGTGCAATTTCATACTCTCCTGACCAAACTATATAACATCGGAATCCGTGGCAACTGTCATAATTGGTTTAAGTCCTACTTAAACCAAAGAGAGCAATTTGTAGAAATAGAGTACTATAATAAATATACAAACGAAATAGAACAAATTAGATCTGACTGCAAACAAATCAATGCCTCAATACCACAAGGAAGCGTTATAGGCTGCTTTTTATTCCTGGTCTATATTAACGACTTACCCAACAACATTAACGAAACTTGTGTCTTGTTTGCAGACGATATTTCCATTCTCACACCTTGCACAACAGCTACAAATATTAACGAAAAACTTGACTCCGTATTATCTGCTACTACAAACTGGATGACTGACCACAATCTTCCACCCTCGACAAAAAGCACCTATTGACATAAATTTTAAATTTAATAATTCCCAATTAGACATAGTTAATACATTTACATTATTAGGACTTGACATAGATACACATATAACATGGAAAACACACATTCACAAAGTAGTAATAAAATTATCAAAATTTTCGTACGCTCTACGTGAGATCAAAAAAACTACAGACCTCAAAACTGCATTAGCTACATATTATGCGTATGGACACTCATGGCTTAACTATGGAGTTATCCTATGGGGCAACATTGCATGCTGATGCACCTTCATTAAAAAAAGCTAATAAGAATCCTTGTAAATATAGAGCAAACGGATACATGTAAACCCCACTTTAAAAAAATTGAACATTTTAACCGTACCTTGTATCTGTATATATTAGAAATTTGTAAATTTGTGCGTAAAAATCCAGAGTTATACAAAAAAAGAGAAGATATCCAAACTAAAATACAACTGAGACATAAAAACCGACTTAACAATCCAGCTTCCAGACTAAAAATGTTTTCAAATGGTACCTACGCTATGTCCATAAAAATATATAATAAACTCCCGAATGAAATAAAAGACGAACAAAAATATAATACATTCATATCAAAATTAAAAAAAATACTGATAAATAAATGTTATTACAAAATAGAAGAATACCTAAATGACAATTTTAAAAAGTAAATATTTATCTTATCTTATCTTATCTTACTAATATTATAAATGCGAAAGTAAGTGTGTGTGTGTGAAGGTTTGTTACCGCGTATCTCCATAACCGCTCAACCGATTTTAATGAACTTTGAAATGTAGGTAATGTATACCCTAGAATAGGACATAGGCTAACAATATTTCCAAAAATCATCCCTTAAGAGGGTTAAATAGAGGGGTGAAGTTTGTATGCAACTTTTTATTCCTTGGTCCTATTCATTTAAAATTCGGTACACATAAACCTTAAGAAAAATAATGAAATACGGGTTTTTTATTTTTCCATAATTACCCCTATGAGGTGTGGATAATGAGTTTTAATGGTAAAAATTAAAGTTTCTCTGTATCTGTATAGTCTGAAGTCCGATCCACTCCAAATTCGGCACACATATACCTTAAAAGAAATCATGAAACACGTGTTTTTTATTTTTCCAAAACTACCCCCGGTGGGGGTGTTAAATGAGTTTTTTTGGAAATACTAAATATTCCATAACTGTTTAGTCCTTGGTCCGATTCACTTCAAATTCGGTATAAATAAAGCTTAAAACAAATAATGAAACACGTGTTTTTTATTTTTCCAATTTTTTTTATTTTTATCCTAATATTACGCGTGAGAAGCCTGCGAAATTATTCTGAGTTTGATTTTCTTCAAAGTTGATATCAATACTCCTTCGTGCTTTTTAGCTAAATTACTTTTTATTTTGACACAATGACGTTTGATAACTCGGACCGATTATTAGAATTCGAAATTTAAATTTTATTTCTTCTTAAATATTGAATGAAAAACTTACAATGATCATGGTCTAAGAGACGTAGTATTTTTTAAGAAACCCCTATAGATTTATGGATATACCTATGGGTGCTTGCCGATTTCAAAATGTTGCTTACACGCCTACACTACTGAACTAATTTTGTATGGAGATAGTTCGAGACCCGGGAAAGGATAGTTTTATCCGACTGCGAAAAAAGAGATTAATGGTTTAGCGCGATAACCGACATCCGCGGGCGAAGCCGCGGGCGGAAAACTAGTATTAAATAAGTTAGCGCTATTCCTCCTCTCTCCTACTTTTGCTTGTGCCCGACAGGGTCCATAATTGTCTCTTATATAATTATTAACACCTTTTTAACATTATGGTTTGCAATAAATATTGAGTATTGAGTATTGAGTATTAAGCGTTTCTGTTCTAGTGTTTTTGTGTGATGACCATGTCAGTTTGTCTTCAGACTGGATGTAATTTATCTATAGTCTATACTAATATTATAAACAGGAAAGATTTGATTGTTTGTTTGTGTGTAACGAATAGGCTCAAAAACAACTGGAACTAAACTATCGGGCGGGCCACTAGTCTTTAATACCTAAGTATTTACATAAAAGAAATGTAAATGTATAATAATCAGTCATCGTTTTACCATGACTCAAGCTCTGCTCAGTATGGGATCAAATTTTAATGTCCAAGAGTCATAATTACGCAAATAATAATATTAGGTTTTGTGTTTAAAGTGAACATTTTGTTATTTTAGGTATAATAATAAAAACAGAACCGAGTTCGCCGAAAGATGAGCCATCGTCGCCGCCGCCGCTGTGGGATCAGCAGCAATTTGATCAAAGTTAGTACACGCACACGCACACTTACACTTCAACGCACTCGTACACACTTTTGCATTTATAATATTAGTAGGATAGTACAAGATAAGACCTATTTAAGGATAAGGCTCTTAGGTGTTACTAAGAAAATTGACGGGCTGGTGTGGCATGATCTGTCAGACACTTACTCTTTACGCTGCAGGTCGTGGATGCGTTTCTGTTCTAAGTAGTACAAATATTTGTGTGATGACCATGTCAGTTTGTCTTCAGACTGGTTGTAATTTATCTATAGTCAATACTAATATTATAAACAGGAAAGATTTGATTGTTTGTTTGTGTGTAACGAATAGGCTCAAAAACTACTGGAACTAAACTATCGGGCGGGCCACTAGTCTTTAATACCTAAGTATTTACATAAAAGAAATGTAAATGTATAATAATCAGTCATCGTTTTACCATGACTCTGCTCAGTATGGGATCAAATTTTAATGTCCAAGAGTCATAATTACGCAAATAATAATATTAGGTATTGTGTTTAAAGTGAAAATTTTGTTATTTTAGGTATAATAATAAAAACAGAGCCGAGTTCACCGAAAGATGAGCCATCGTCGCCGCCGCCGCTGTGGGATCAGCAGCAATTTGATCAAAGTTAGTACACGCACACTTACACACGCAGATAATAATAGATATTATTTAGAAATCAAAATAGCTTACCCGTAAGCGACGTTCGATTGTAATTATTCTTCCCGATCGCCTCGCCCTTAATAATAGAAAAGTACCTATAAATTAATGAATTAATTTATTTATGTATTCTTTGTACCTTTAATACAATCAATCTATTTTTAACTTTTAGGTTTGTTGATACATAGGGTAGGTACTTTTCCACCTACATTGGTGGTACTCTTAATCATTAGGTATAAAATGTGAAGTAGGTAGTATTATTGATATTATGTACCTACATTTAAAAAGCTATGTACATTAAATTGTAAAATCCTGGGATAAATATATTATTAATATTTATTCCTCCGGCTTTTAAAAATCAAGAAGATTATCCAAAGAATTTTATACATAATGTTCTTCTTCTTCTTCTTTTAATTATGGCCTCTGCAGAAACCATTCCGCAATTTTGCCAGTGTCAAGTTTAAATAAGTATATAAGTTTTTAAAGATTAGTAGTAAAAAACTAAAAAACTGCGACGTTCGAAGACGCCATTTTTCTCTCTCTATCATACATAATGTTAAGAACTATCAACACTGATCATCACTTTCATGACACTCAAAACATTCTAGGTTCTCTTAGTAGTCTGTGAAACATTCAGTCAAATTGACTTCACCGCAGTTAATTTTCACATTAGAAAAATAAATATTATTAATGGCTACTCATCAATCTATGGTACATAGATCGAGCATAACAACGCCAAACTGTAAACGCCAGTTTACATCCTAAATCTATGGGTACATAAATATATTATATCACATCCAACTGAAAACCACTAAAATATAGTTTTTTAAGAAAATTAGTTTTAAGAGCGGCATGACACCTGTCATGACATAAGTAACGAATGGCAGACATAGACAAGGAGCGATAAATTGTAAATATAAGCTCAGAATACGATTCCTTTTTTCTTTTTACTGAGTTGAACTTATGTGACGCCTGAGTGACTAGGAGACCTACTACAAGTAAGAAATAAATTAATTCATTAATTTATAGGTACTTTTCTATTATTGAGGGCGAGGCGATCGGGAAGAATAATTGTGTTTAAAGTAAACATTTTATTATTTTAGATAAATGGTAATTAAAAAATAGTTTTTTTTTTATACAGGTAATGATTATAATGCTTCACCTAACGAGGCCAGTTTGCAGCAGTATGCCCCTAGTAAGTAAAAACACGCACACGCATACATACACGTACACGAATACACACACAGTGCGCGCGCACTGAGACTTATTTTTTAGAAACAAACTAAACTTAAATTATCTTCATTACAATTATGTTTCCCCGTCATCAATCTTCAT
The DNA here is from genome assembly GCA_936450015.1 of Meganola albula. Taxonomy (NCBI): domain Eukaryota; kingdom Metazoa; phylum Arthropoda; class Insecta; order Lepidoptera; family Nolidae; genus Meganola; species Meganola albula. Next base: position 10,350,803 of record OW388142.1, on the reverse strand, counting down.
TGAACTTGGCTGAACAGTTAGAAAATGTTTTAACAGTAAGACAGTTGTTTGTTCTACATACTACACTTCGAAAACACAAAGAGCTACATTTGACCCTACAACCACGTATTCCTCCCGCAGACGAAACAGGGTATGCGACTCTATTAAACACCATACCACCTTTTTTGGACGGCAATCTTGTTTTCTTGCACCATATATTTATAATAAAACTAGTTTCCGCCCGCGACTTCGCCCGCGTGGTGTTAGGTTAAAAATTAGCCAAGTGACAGATTTTTATGAACCCTTTATCATGGTTTTTTATTTGTTATTGGTCTTAAATCAGATCGTGTTTCTTTCTTTTAATCGAAGACGCCTACCTTCTCCATTTTGGATACTAATTCTTTTTGCACCTTTTAAGTTTTGTTAAAATCTTTAGTTAACTAAACTTTGTTAGGAATTTTAAAAGGATTATTCCCGTAGGTACCCCATTAGGGTTACCCCCTCTAGGCAACGTCCCCGAGGAACTCGCTTTATATAAGAATGATCATGTATTACTTTGTTATTATGCAACTCTTACTTTTCCCGAACGTTTGTGAAACTTTAGGAAATTCTACTCAAAACTATACATGGTATCCCGGATGGATAAGACCGTCCTCCACAAACTAATAGAGTGAAATCCGTATATCATACTGAGATGATTGGTTCATGAAATTAGTTCAAAAACTTTGTGGATATCCACTAATCGTGCTTTGTTTTGTAAACTTAGACAGAATATATATGTACCTTAGGGAAACCATCAAAGCAAACCGCCAACCTTTCCACTATGAAGTTAGTCCTTACTACGAAGCGCATTCACGCCGCGTCATTTCACGCATCGTACCTTTAACATAAGCATTGATGGATGTTTTATTTTAGCTTTCTTTAATTCAAAGTAATTTAATAATTAATTATTATTATTATTATTTTATTTAGGTATTTATTAATTATTATTTAATTTATTCTCAATTATTATGTTTTTATGTACAATTGCTACTCTGTAGTAGAGATATATAGATACCTATACGTGTCAAACTTATTATATCCCTTTTTATGGGGGGTTAAAAACTCAACTTGATCGATTTATCTTCATTGGTTATTAACATTGCGCTCATTATTGTATCAACTGAAGATGAAGGCAGAGATGAATATCACCCACATTTTGTAGGCTATGTTTGAAGTCCCATATGTAAAATAAGGGTCAATTGACGTTCAATAGACACAGTGGCGAACTTTGTGCTGCTATCCTACAAATATTTATGTTTGTCCCAACTATTGTCTATTCTACCTAATTAGCACCGACTTAACAGATAAATAACAGATGTAAAGAAATAATTTTTTATAACGCGGTCATTTTTTCTAAGAAGTTTTATTTTTACATTTTTTGTGGTGCCCAAACCAGCAAAAAAATCGTATAAGGAAGTACTCTCCCGACTATGGATCGAGAAACACTCTTAAGAAAGATCCAATTATTTCATAAAGACGTATAAACGCATATTTCTAGATCACATTGCATCAAATGCTTTTTGGCTGTGTAAACATGTCTAGTAAACGTTTACTCGGCAGATTTATATTGCATTCACTCGATAATTCTAAAACGACATCTTCCAATGACGTTCAAATGACCATCATTCTCATTACAGTTCTTTGAAGGCAATTGAGTTGCCAAATTATCATTAAAATACCCTTTACAGCACTATTATTCGACAATTGAATCTAAGAACAATATTGTAGAGTAAAGGCAACTCATTCATCAAAATAGCATTGCAGTTCCTATTTCTGCACTCAAATGTTATATGACAGCTTTCTGGAGGCTTTAATTTGACTATAATTTCGAAGTTGAGAAAATGTTTCTAAATTATCTATTACGGCATCGGAAGTGGTCTAAACATTATTTGAAAGTCAGTATACAACGTTATAGATAAATAAAATCTTTTACAGCTTTAATGCACGCCATTTTGTTATATCAGTGTACGCTTTTAACATTCGTATTTATTTCATTTGCGACAATGGATTGTAATCGGTGGAAAAAAATTAAAAGAAGTGGTTACCGACGGAAAGTAAATAAAATTTACGCTCAATTGAAACAGGCAACATGTTCATTGACAGTAACAGATGGCAAAGAAAAATCGCTAAATATTAGTGAGGGTTCCGTAATATTCACACACCTAATAATGGAATATGTTTACCGTCTTCTAGTAAAGAGAGTTTACATATAAAATGAGCAGGCTTTGTTCCCGTATTACTATCAAATATCTGGATGACCGAGCTTTGCTCGATATCTTTTTTCTAAAAATGATTCCTAGCTAGATCGATTTATCTCCCCCGAAACCTCCTATATACTAAATTTCATGAAAATCGTTGGAGCCGTTTCCGAGTTTCAGATTATATATTTATATATTGCTCGTTTAAAGATATAAGATAAAAGTGCCGCATGAGTAACAGTTGTCCATAATTATAAAGTGCGTTTCCTTCCAAGGCCATTCCGATTTCTTAAGCTGCTTTATGTCATCTTTTGTTATAAATTTATCAATAACAAAATAGTTTACCATTTTATTATCAGGCACCTAAAAACGACATAATAAAATATTATACCTATCCATACATACACCTGCTTATACATAGTTTAATAATATTGACCAAACTTGTGACGTCAAGCTTGAAAAGTGTACTTTGTACCAGTATGAGGTAATGACAAAAAATAGTGATTTAACATTTTACACGAGGAACCCTAAACAAACTGTAATGGCGCTCTTAGAAGTTGTAAAATGGAATCCTTGATTCTGTCTCTCGGCTAAAGGCAGAGTAAATGCTTTGTGATGATAAAGTTAGTGCTATAAATGACGAGTCAATTTAAATAATTAAATTAATATATTAAGTGATTCAGTTTTTACCAAGAAATCGTGGGGCCCATGAAAATATTACTCAAAATGTGAGGCATAAAGACGAAAAAATTAAATCCGCATATGATAATCGCTTCGGATAACTAAATGTTTGTGACTTCAGACAAGTAATACCTACTTAACTTTCACAAACACTGTGGCAAAATTAACAAAAGTTATAATCACGAACTCGTACAACACCGACTTGTAATTTCACGACAAATATAACGTTCTAAGAACGTCGCTTGATAATGTTTACGCTATTAAAAAGTCGAGTGATAGCAAGCGGGCTACTATTTTACTATAGATAAGTCGATTGAAAGAAGTTCTACCGACTTGTAAACAGCTAATGTGTGGATTGATGGCAGTCTGATATCAAATTCATAGCACTTTTTAACATTCGAGTTGCGATTACTCGGTATTCTTTCGACTATTTGGTTGTTTAAGCGATGATTTAACAATATTCATAGCATTTGAAGCTGAGAGAAGTGCGCCCAAAACGGGTCGAAAGAACGTGAACAGAGCTCTCATTTTACAGATTTCTCTCTCCACCAATAGTTGAATGAAAAACGTGCTGCACTTTTTTATACGACTAATTTTGCTAGTTGGGGCACCCCGTACTTGCCCCGAATTATTGTAAAACCTCATAAAATTCCACACGGTATTTTTAATCATGGAAGGTGGAAGGAGGGATTTGAAAACATCCATACCCCCTCCTTTCACTTTGTTAGTAGGTAGTTAGTCGTCAACTGTACGAAAAAAAAAGCTATATCGCTTGTCACTACGGTTCTAATAAAATTCAATGAAGAGTTCTGTTCTATATCTTCGAAGTACATCATCAGGTCAAAGAAAAAAATAATGGGTCCAACTTGTAAGTGCACTTTTTCAAACATACAAAGAATTTTTAAAATCGGTCCATAGGGGGGGCGCCCTACGCTACGTTTGCCAATCCGTTGTTTCCACTCGAGAACTCGTTTACCCCAACGGTTGTCGGTTCTGCGGCAGATATGATCGGCCACTGCCACACAGTTTTGTGTGCACTCGGGTTGTAATTCCGAACAATCCACATGATATAAACATAACAGTTATGTGTCACAATCATTGAACTTGTTTCCTACTTCACATTTATGTTTTTGATAGAATTTCATTTTTTGTTCCAGACTTCTACAGCCCGCCGCCAGTTATATATCACGCACACGAATTTATTTATACACCAATTCCTATGCCACCTAATACCGGGGGTAAATAACTTTTTTTCTATTCTACTATCATTTGTTAATTACAAAATACATGAAGAAATGAATGAACAAATGACTCACCTACGCAATCACACACACACATGCACAGACGCCCGCGCGCGCGATCGCGTTTTCGTGTGTGTGTGTGAGGGTCAGTGTGAGTGTGTGTGTGTGTGTGTGTGTGTGTGTGTGTGTGTGTGTGTGTGTGTGTGTGTGTGTGTGTGTGTGTGTGTGTGTGTGTGAGCGTGAGTGTGGGTGTGGGTGTGGGTGTGGGTGCGGGTGCGGGTGCGGGTGCGGGTGCGGGTGCGGGTGCGGGTGCGGGTGCGGGTGCGAGTGCGAGTGCGAGTGCGAGTGCGAGTGCGAGTGCGAGTGCGAGTGCGAGTGCGAGTGCGAGTGCGAGTGCGAGTGCGAGTGCGAGTTAGAGTGCGAGTGCGAGTGCGAGTGCGAGTGCGAGTGCGAGTGCGAGTGCGAGTGCGAGTGTGAGTGTGAGTGTGAGTGTGCGTGTGAGTGTGAGTGTGAGTGTGAGTGTGAGTGTGACTGGGTGTGTGTGTGTGTGTGTGTGTCAGAAGAGGCAAGTGCATTATTGAATACTGCGTCGTTCTCGACCATACCAACTAAAATCCAAATCCATGGGTGCCAAATTTTTTGGTTACTCGGGATGTAATTCCAGGTCAAGATTTTGTTTAGCTATTTTTTACGAACAAAGCGAATTACCTTCATTTTACATCATCATCAATCAACTTTTGCTCCTTATCTACCATTTCATTATTATGTTATTGATAGCTTTTTTTTTTCACCAGAAAGCCCTACACACCCTTCAGTGTATAGTCCGGTACCCCCGGTCTACCCCGGTAAGTTAATCGCGCATGTTTTGTACTCACAGCAATCTATGTTAATGAATGTGTACTAAATATTGTGTGTAGTGTAGTGAAGGTATAATAATATAGGTACACTCACGAGCAACCAAATGGAATCATACTTTCCACTCATATTTCTTTACCAATTTTACAAATAAGTATTATAAGTATTAGGCATTAGCGAAATAGGTATGTAGTTCGAAGCATCATCGATTTTCCTCTTCTTACAAAAACAACAAAAAAAAACAACAACAACGTAAAATGTTAGTAGATGTAGTCCACTGAATATTAAATTGATAAAATTTCATTAATGATGTCTGTTATTATTACCACATAACCAAGCCAGAACTTTACTCTTGGTACATACTTAGGCAGAGAAGAAATCCTTGCCCGCCGTAAAGGAATTGTGTAACTACTGGTGACGATACACGACGCTCAGGGATTGACATTTGAGAATGTTGTCATCATGCAGACCAGACCGACCAAACTGCAATTACACAATAGCGTTAACGATGCAGTTTCCAGGCACACGGTGAGCTGCATATACCTGATCACCAAAACCAACAACGCCATAGATCGATTCATAAAAAAGGTACAACCTTAAGATGGTCATAAAGAATAAAGTCAAAGAGGCAATCCAAGCTATTCAAGGCAACCTGACACGATCCACTCCCGGAGAATTCACTGCTAGTAAGTCATGCTCCCCATAAAGTCACTACTTGCGGCGGTTCGGTGGGCTGGTCATTCTCTTCCCTACAAAATGGTTGAGGAGGGCGATGGCCGCTCTATCAAGTCAAGCTGGTGCGCGGATGCTGCTCAAGGGTGACCGGTCCTAAGACAGCGGAGTCGAACAATGAGAGACTTGGATGAAATCACTAAAACAACTAGCTCCCAACCCAACACCACTACAGAGTACAGCAAAATGAAAAACGACGCAAATATACTTATCTTATCTTATCTTAACAATGGGGCTGGTAACCCAGAGCACTTCGACCCAATGGGATCTTCTGTGCTTCCCCTTAATTCTATGAAGCCTCAAGTATTCTTCCTCCACACAGCCTGTTCATGACCGCTGCTATTTGTCGGGGACACATGAGGCCTTATTCACTAGGAGTAGGGTGGTCCACCCCTAATGCATTCATGCATTTTCTCGCTAGAGAGTCACTTTCACACAGTATGTGCTCTATGGTTTTCTCAGCTTCTCCACATGCTAGGCAAGTGGAACTTTCTGCCAGCCCTATTCTATACAGGTGTTTCTGCAGCCCAAAGTGCCCAGTTAGTGCACCTATTACCAGTCTGATTTTAGTCCTGGTCGTGCCCCTCAGTCTCTGAGAGTACCTTGGGGGCCAGTCGCCTATAAATTTCTTGGAATGGAGGAGCCCTGGGGTTTAAATATACTTACTGTAGGCTCCCATCAACATCAGGGGGCCAAATAACTTTGTTCGCGCGCGTAACGCGCCGTCATCCAGCAATCGGCTTACTCGGCTACTCAAGTGAACACGCAAACTACTAGATGAGGTCAACACCAAAGGAAGTAAGCCCGTTCCTTTTAATACTTACTCTGTACACTCCTTTCAATATTTCCTACCTACATTTTCGTGCACCGTGCACCTTTGCCGTCGCTTTGCAGGCGCTGCCCCCGCGCACTATCGCGTGTGGTCCCGCTGGCGCAGCCAGTGCTGTTGACGCGTTCGGCTGCCACGGCCTACATTTCAACTGTTTGCATTTTTTCTTGCGCCGTAACCGGTTGACGGGCTCGGCAGCTGCTGCGTGGTTTGGACTACGTTCTATTGGATTATTTGTTAATTTATTTGTGTAACTTTTTATTTTGCCCCGCTCATTTAATAAAATGTCTGAAAAGGAATTGTCCACTAAAATAAGAACCCCACTTCCGTCATTAAAAATAGACTCGACCGGTAAACCCGATGTTAAACAATATTTAAAATCATTAATTAAAAAACGCGCGGGGTTTAGAAGTCGCTTAACAGTTTTAAAAAAAATTATGGACAAATATAAAGTTTCTAACATCACCAAATTATCCAGTTTGGAGGTGAAAGAAATTTCTTTAAGATTAATTCAATTAAAGGAATTAATGTCTAACTTTGATCGCATACAAACAGACATCGATGAATATTCTGAGAATTTGGATGAACCAATTTCAGAACGAGATATTACCGAAACTGAGTTTTCTACACAAACAGCTTTTGCTCAAGAATTGGTCGATTTGTTTTCAACTAAAAATAAAGAAGGTTATGTATCTAATGGCGCAAGTTCGAGTTGTTGTCATGGTCATAATAATGATACGATTAGACTTTCAATTATTAATCTACCCACTTTTGACGGTAATTATAAAAATTGGCTTGAATTTAGGGATACGTTTAAAACTCTTATTCGTGATAACGACTCGATTGCCCCCATCAATAAATTTCACTATTTAAGAAATTCTTTGCAATCAGGTGCCAGTGTCGTAATTAGGTCTTTAGAGTTTGTTGCGAGGAATTATGAACTTGCCTGGAATACATTATGCAATCGATACAACAATAAAACTATTCTTATAAATAATCATTTAAGCGGACTAGTTAATTGTAATACTATACAAAGAGAATCTTTTAAGGCCTTGCGATATATAATTGATCAAGTATCCAAAAACTTAAACGCATTAAATACGCTGGACATTACAACCGAAGGTTGGGATCCACTGGTTATATTTTTAGCATCAGCCAAACTAGACTCCAATAATAGTAACAAGTGGGAAGAATATAAAGGCAGATTGTCTAACCTACCTACGTTAGATGATTTTAGACGTTTATAGAACACACGTTTTATAGAAAACAGAGCAAATGTTTTAGAAACTGCAAACTGTCGTTATTTAGAAAATAAGTCTACACATTAAGGTAATAATAATAATAAGTATAAAGATAACCGAACCATTAAATCTTTCGTTACTTTCACAAATGCTAGGGGCACGCAGTCATACAAGACCTGTCCCGTTTGTGATCAATATCATCTCGTGCATCAGTGTAAGAAGTTTAGAACCATGAGTGTTAACGATAGGTTAGGTGAGGTTTTGAAACACAAGTTGTGTTCAAATTGTTTGCGAAGTGGCCATTCCAATACCCAATGTAGTTTGAAGGGGACTTGTCGTTCCTGTGAGGAAAAAAAAAATATTACATTAATACACAAAGATGACATAAACAACGTACATAACATACTGTGTGTAGCGAGTCTTCTAGTCTTCCCGTCAGTTTATCTGCTGTCTCCTCTGAGCAGGTGCTGCTGTGTACTGCAAAATTAGAAGTTATTAATAAACAAAATAAAACTACTTACCTTGCGCGTGCGTTGCTAGTTACTGGCAGCCAGTCGTCATTCATCACGAAGAACTTGAAAGAAAAATTAGATCTATTAACTGAAAATATAGATACACTAAACGTAGCAGGTATTAATGGAGCAGCTTGCCCTATAACGGAGCAGTGTAATGTAAACATTAAATCATGCACTAGCTCATTTCCAAAAAATCTCAATTGTTTTGTTATTCTAAAGGTGACTGGCCACTTACCTAATGTTCAAGTTGATGTTGAAAGATTAGACTTACCCAATAATGTTACGTTAGCTGATCCAACATTTTACAAACCTTCAGATATGGATATGTTGATCAGTGCTGATCACTTTTTTGACATTGTAATGTCTCACAAAATTACACTATGTACAAATAAGCCTAATTTGCTAGAAAGTGCCTTTGGATGGCTTTTAGCTGGTCCAACAGGTCATGGTTCTTTTAAGGACTCTATATAATACAATTTCTTGGAAACTAAAATGTCGGTGTCACTTCAAGACATCCATAATTCTATACAAAAATTATTTAAACATATAAACTATTTTAAGAATCACATTTGTATACAAATACCCATCGCTTACTTGATAGTCGATTTTCAATTATGCTACCACCTAAAGAGTTTGCTGAGGCTCAAGGTAGCTCATTTCCGATGCCTATAAAACGTTTTTTATCGCTAAAAAAGAAGTTAGATAAAAAAACCTAGTCAAAAACTATAATATTTTGCCTTTTTAAGGTTTAGTTAGGTTAGAAGGTAGGTTAGATTAATCTGCCTTCGACTAAAATAAAAACACCCAGTCGTGCAGTTCGTTCGTCTTTTTGCGAGGATTTCTGGCCTATAGCAGGCAGAAAATTGCTTCGCACTACTATCAAATAGTGTACTATTTGTACCCTTATGAGCAGTAAAACAGTACAATAATAGCCTATAATGTCAATCTACCGAACGTTACAGTTAATGAAAACTTTCCCTTCAATTCCTGCAAAATTTGCAGATCCCTTTTTGATCTGCTCTAAAATAAGGTAAAGGTAACCATGTTACAAAAGCCTATTTATGATTTTTGTTTGCAAGTCTTAGTTAAGAGCGTTTACGCGTAGCGCGAGACATCAAGTGTAGGTAATTCAATGGAAAATATTACGCACACTAAAGCACGCAGCTGTGTGCACGGTGCTAGCACGATGTCTTGCGTTATAGTCAACTAACCCATTTTGATCCGTTCGAGTGTAATTGCTAGTGTTCGAAAAAAGTACTGATGAAAAGTACAAATGATTTAAAGTTATAATAATTCTGATACATTAATCTTTTTAAAAGCTTTTATTTGCAATATTGTTGTTACCGGAAATTTGTTTATTGCTAGTTTGCAATATCCAATTTTCAGACAATGTAACTAATATGAACATTTTTGTCCATTCATACCTTACCTTCGTCGGTAGTCGGTACTACGTAATAAGTCGCAAATTAAAATCGTATAGTTATAGTTCCGATTTTTTCCACATTTATTTACAACAAAAATAAAGTAAAAAATATATAAAGTAAATAAATAAACTAAACAATATGAAGGCTCGTGAAGGTAATATGTCAGGATTAACAGTCATCTATAGGTACGCAAGGTGTGGCAAAGCTGTGCTAAAGTTCAGATTAAACAATCATTCCACCATCCTTCAGAGTCCTACTGCTGGACACAGGTGCCCCACTGCTAGACACAAATGTCCCACTGCTGGACACCGGCGTCCCACTGCTGGACACCGGCGTCCCACTGCTGGACACATCCCAAGAGCTGAGAGAATCCAGGCCCTCAACCCAAACACGTCGCCCAGCGTGGACCGGCAGGCGGACGCCACATGCTCCAGAATGACCAGCTCCCGGACAGGCCAGCTGCCCCACGATGCTCTCCTCCACCGACACTGAGCAGCGGCCACGAAACAACTCGCACACAGATAACGGGCACGAACGGGCAAATTTTTTATTGTTTACTTTATATTATTAAAGCAGTTTGGTTATTTTAAGCTCCTCAGACCTGGGGCCTCCTAAGGCCGTGGGCCCGCGGAATGTTGCCAGTTTTGCCACCTTATACTTACGCCACAACCCACGGTCGTGCAGTCTCAGTAGTAGTCTCAGCGGCAGTGTCCCGCCTGATCTACGCGAGACATCCCGCCCGACACATAAAATCGGGACGTCTGGCAACGCTGATGGGCATATTTATATAAAACCACCATTGTTATCAAAATATATTTTGTTCAACATTAGAATATGTAATAATAAAATACATGTAACCCATATTTATATGAGGCCTTAAAATTACATAAATAAAAAGATTCAAAAATAAGCTTTAAACGTGTAGTTTTAAAATTGCCGAACGTATTAGACTATATTTAAACTAATGTAAATTGGTTCAACAGCGCAGTCGTGAAAAAGTAACAGACAGAGAGGGTTACTTTTGCATTTATATAATACTAACGACACGCCCCGGCTTCGCACGGGTGCAATGCTGATACTAAATATATTGAGGTATATTTACAAAATGTCCTTTTACTTTTGCCAATAGACAAAAGAAACCGCACAACTCGCGCGCGGCCGGCCGGTACCGCCGCACCGTATATCATATCTGTAATATCTTCGGAAATATTCATTTAAATTATGGGCTGTAAAGAGCCATATTGATCTATATTAAATAGACAATGTATTTAAGGTACTTAATTAGATAACGATTAATGCAAAATTGCTTAAAATCGCTTCGTAAATAAGCCATTACTTTTGGTTGAAAGTAAAATATATTGTGGTTATTGTGGGTTATCCTTAAAAGATAGACATATACCATCACGGACTTTCTTGTTAAGCACAAAAAATGCGTTAATTTACGACATCGCATCAGAAAAATCTAAAATTATCAGTGTTTTTCTGCTATATTATGCATGTATTATAGATAAACCTTTCTCTTGAATCATTCTTTAAGATAAAAAAAACCGCATGAAAATCGGTTGCGTAGTTTTAAAGATTTAAACACACATAGGGATATAAGGGACAGGAATGCGGCTTTGTTTTATACTATGTAGTGATTAGGATTATGTGTGTTTTCATGTGTGTACTCACTAATAAACGATGTAAAAGTTGTGAATATCTTTTGTATGTTTTGTCTCTTTCACATAATTTAAAATTGTCATAGAAAAGGGCAAAATATAAAATAACTATTCACTTATATAAATTTGTTATTATTATTATCATACATATTTTATTAGTCAGAGGGTTAGTCCAAAGTGACGTTAAGATCTGGATTACCATCCTTTTAGCTCTTGCTTTCTCCATTATTCCAAATTTTTGAATTTTCGTTTCTTTGATACAAACGACTTCGTTTTATTTCCCATTATAACTGAAATTATAATTAATTGTCAATTCAAAAATATAGTCAATCATTAAAAAACAGTAATAAAATATTTAACTTACCAAAGTACCAAGAGTTTTCGAGCGCACTTTATACGTACAATATTATTGTATGCACAACAAAGGTCAACACAGGTCGAATCAGAGCGCCGAGCGATACGTCCTCTCGCTGAAACGCCAGACGGCGGACTAATTTGACACGATTGGCCGACGCGGTTTTATAGTCATTTTCAAATATTTATAAAAAAATAACTATTACAAATTTGGTAAAATTTTAAAGTGTATGTTTTGAAGCAGATGTTGTTTTAATGTGTTAAGCTACTTTTATATCAAATTGAGTAAGTTAAGTCGTTAAAAAAGTCAAATCAATTTCTTAATTTTTCATATTCTTTGTAATTTTATTTCTTGTTGTAGGATACCAAAATCTATAAATGTTCTCAATTGTTTGAATGCTTCAGCATCTTTGCAATTGGTCAAAAAAAAATTCCAACTAGTTCTGTAAATGGTTTTGGAGATTAGTAGCTTCGAAACTGATGTCTACAGCGAAATTATGAAAACCTCTGTTAGGTTATCTTAATATAGTGTACAAATACTACATTAATCTTAATATTTTCTCAATTATATTAAATGATGAAGAAATTTCCCATGTTTATTGGTAATTTTCATATTTGTACGAGAAGCGGTTGCAGTGTTTAGTACGTTGGAAAAGTACACTTTTCGAGCCGGACGGCGTAAACGCTCTTAAGCCTTTACCTTGAAGTTGTGAGTGAACTTTCAACTTCTGGATTTATTTGTGTCGACGCAAGTTTATATTGCTGCGCGGCGAGCCTAGTTATAATCTGCGACAATGGCAAAAAATTGTAGGCGCTAACAATGAGTTGGGCAAAATATTATGATCCAGTCGTCAGTCAGTCTCAAGCTTCGCAGCGAATGAAGGTATCTATTATATTCATTTTTTAGTCCGGCCTACTCACCTCACTTCGGAGGTATTTGGGAGGGCGGAGGCCGTTTCTCAAAATATCTACTAAAACGCGCGGCTGGCAATGCCTATCTTACTTTCGAGAAGTTAGCTGCAATTCTTGTCCACTTACTCCATTTTTATCCTATCCTATGGACGTAAATCCCCTGTCTCCCGGGCATTTCCTGATTGTTTGACCATTAACGTCACTTTCGTCACTGCCTGTTAACACGAATAGGCATCGATGCCAAATAATCGAGCAAACCAGCCAGCAATTCTGGAAGCGATGGCGCCGGGAGTACAAGGCGGAGCTCCAACAAACAACCAAATGGAGGAAGAACTGCCCGCCCCTTAAAGTAAGAGACCTAGTCGTCATGAGAGAAGACAATCTCATACCAATATGCAATGGAGAATGGGGAGAGTAAGTAGCTTTATCCAGGACGAGAAGGCATCACTAGAGTGGCGGATGTCTACGTGACCAAGGGAACCATCAGACGAGCTGTAAACAAACTTTGTCTTCTGCCTATGTCTACCAGCCAACCAAATCGCGATGATTATTTTTACCTGACATCAATTTAAGCCTAAATTTATTCCGAAGAAAACCTATAGAAAACATAGACCAGAGAGTTTTGAAGATCTCTTCAACGTCGTGGAGGATATTCGCGCGCGTAACCAGTTCCACAGGAGCGGGGGCGCCTCACCACCGAGATGGAATCGCTACCGGCTGGGCAGCGCGCGCCGTCATCCAGCAATCGTCCAACGGCCCTACTCAAATGAAACACGCAAACTACTATTTCAATTTATTGTACGAAATTCACGAATATTATACTAATTTACTCAAAATCTGTGTTTGGACTTTCTCCCAAACAGACATAAAAAAGGTTTCAAAACGGCACTTGTGTGTGTGTTTCCTCCTTGAAATTGTACCGTCTGAATTGTATACCTGCATTTAAAGCAAATAAAGACCTATTCTATTCTCAGATGATTCCACTCCCACTGATGTGCTGTACCTCTCACACGGATACAGTCCACCTCCTTCGACCTCGAGTAATATTAGTAAGTAGCAAGTAACACACACAAACGCACACGCACACGCACATGCACACGACGTTAGACTTTACTATGTACATACATAATGGTAATTGTTAATTTTTATACAGGCACCAGTGCTGGGGGATCCAACGCTGTTGAAACAGTTGATAAGGCCACGTTACAAGAGCATACTCCCAGTAAGTAAAAACACGCACAGGAACACGCACATCACACGCACACGTAACTTACTGAAAATCTATACCTTGTGTAGTTTTGTGTACAACAAGCTCATGTTAATTTGAAATCTGGTGACCGTGTGTGTTAATGTCCGATATCGCTACATAGTATTAAACAAAGTTGTCCGTCCCTACGTATGCTTAAAACTGTAAAACAACGCAACGGATTTTGAAGCGTTTTTAAAGTAAAGGGATTCAAGAGGAAGATTTATACAGGGAGACTTTTTTTATCACTGTCCAAATTTAAATATTATAAACTTTGTATAAAATAATGAAATACGTGTTTTTTCTTTTAGTAATAATTAGAACAAAATTATTGAAATATGACCTCACAAAGGTGTTTCAAAATAGTGAACGTGTGTGGTAACGGACAGACATCGCGAGTATCGCTTCCCTACCTTCACCAACATTTCATTGATAACTTTCATTCCTACGGTGCATTAATTTTCCTTTCATACTTTTACAAAAATTGCAAATTGCAAAACGATTGTGCTTTATAACTGCGGTATAACTGACTGATTCGAATTAAACCTGTACAAGTATGAGGATTCAATAATAATAAGAACTAACCTTTTGCGTATTTAAAAAATATCTGCTTCATTAAGTATCTGCGCCTTTTGATAGTAGTACGGGTGCAAGCCAGAGTTCAATAGCTTCCACACGGCGGCACGCCACATCACACGTACTCATTAAGGGGTCTCTTTCCAAGGAATCGAATAATTGATCTTCGATTTCTTGTAGCAGTCTCAGTCTACCACGTCCTTGAGCTAGTACCGGGGTTGTGAATTGACCTTAATCCAACAACCTTTGGTAGCAGCTAAAATGGTATTGCGTTTTTGATTCGGTCGCTGGTTTACCAGACCCCGGTTGGGAAGGCGAGAGATACTTTCTTTTTCATACATTCTCCGGGCTACACTTAAACTTTTACCACTTAAAAGGTCACATCGCAACACTAGATAACACTATTCGCGATGTGAATACATTGTGAAACACAAAGGGTGCGCAACAAGGGTGCGCTGCGCGGCGTGCGCGCGCGGCGACTGAGCGAGCGGCGCGCTGCGATTGGTTGTGTCCCCCGCTCGCGCCCGCCAGCTCTCCCCACATTGTTCAACGGTCATTCACTTGTTAGATAAGAAGTTTGATTTTTTTCATGACTAGCGCGGCCACAAACATTGATAACTTTTGCGGAACAAACTCTTTTTTCATGAAATTTTTACCTAAATATTTTTTTTTAGAAATGGTGTTTCTTAATGATACCTAATGCATAGAAAACATTAGGACAGTGATAAAAAGTCTCCCTGTATGTATAATACGTGCATAATACTGTAGAGGAACACTGATAATATTTTGAGGTTTCTAATATGATGTCGAAAATTAACACATTTTTTTCAATACTCAATACTCAATATCTTTATTGCTATTCCATAAGTATTATAAGGTGGTAACATTATATAACATAGTACATCATTATGGACCCTGCAGGGCACAGCAAAATAGGGTAGGAGAGAGGAAGCTTTATTTGTGACGTTAATTTAAAGATCTAATGTCATTATTAGTAGTTTTAAAAAAAGATAAAAATTTAAATCAAACATAAATAGATTAAATGAATAATAAATTAAAATATATAATATACTAATAATTAAAATAGAATATATGTAATTAAAATATAAAAGTGTATCATAAAGTAAAATTCAAATTACATAATTCATTTTAAAATTTTCAATACCAACAATTATTAATTCAATTCTTATAATAATTCATTTTTACATTAATTTTATTATTAATATATTATTTCTTAATGACATTAAAATTAAAAAAAAAAATTATTGAAGTTTGTCTAGGAAGTATTC
Organism: Meganola albula; assembly: GCA_936450015.1. Lineage (NCBI taxonomy): Eukaryota > Metazoa > Arthropoda > Insecta > Lepidoptera > Nolidae > Meganola > Meganola albula. The sequence continues at coordinate 10,335,028 of OW388142.1, read as the reverse complement.
ATTTATAGAGTAATAGCATTTATTTATTAGCATTTTTTTTAGTTTATTAATAAAATTATTTAATTTATCTTCTTTCTTAATTATGTCAGGTAGATTATTGTATATTTTTATAGACATTACAAAGGGACTCGTGGAATGCATTCTTAACTTGGATGCTGGTATGTTTAGCCTAGATGGGTGTCTGAGTGTGTATCTTGATTGAATGTCTTCGCGTTTTGTGTAGAATTCTTGGTGTTTGCGGACAAATTTACAGGTTTCTAATATATAGATGCAGGGGAGGGTTAGGATGCTATATTTTATAAAATACGGTCTGCAGCTGTCTGTTTGTTCAATGTTTGTCAAGATTCTAACTAATTTCTTTTGTAGGGTGAAGAGAGTATGTGCGTCTGTACTATTACCCCAGAGAGTTACGCCATAACTTAGCCATGAATTAGCATACGCATAATAAGTGGTAAGGGCTGTTGGCAGATTTGTGGTCTTTTTAATTTCACGGAGGGCATATGAGAACTTAGAGATTTTCGAACGGGTTTTTTGTATATGTGATTTCCAAGTGATATGTTTATCTATCTTTAGGCCAAGTAATGTAAATTCGTCAACTATTTCTATTTCTGAGCCGTTGAAATTTAAATTTAGGTGTAAGGGACTTTTTTGGTACGGATGAAATGTAATTATTTTGGTTTTACTGTAATTAATTTCTAAATTATGTGCGGTCATCCAGTTACATGTTTTATTGAGTGTGGAGATAAGTTGTTCTTTTATTTGTGTATTTTTGGTACCAGATAATAATAGAGATATGTCATCTGCAAACAGAATACATGGGCCATCTATTGTTTTTGGTAAGTCGTTAATATAGATAAGAAATAGTAAGCATCCTATGACACTTCCCTGAGGTATAGAAGAATTGATTATTTTATTTTTGGACCAGATTTTTTCTATTATGTTACTTTTGTGATTAAAATATTCAATTTCGACTATTTGGTCTCTATTTTGCAAGTATGACGTTAGCCATTCGTGTGCTTTACCACGGATCCCTATTCTATATAGTTTGTTAAGTAGTATTTTAAATTGTACTTTGTCATACGCTTTGGTCATATCTAATAGTATTCCCACTGCGTATTCTTTTTTATTTATTATATTTATCGCTTCCTGAATGTATTTATACACGGCCAAAGTTGTAGAACGTTTTTTTCGGAAACCATTTTGACAGTCACTAAATAGATTAAATTTTTCACAAAAATTGTATATTCTATCGCACATGGCTTTTTCAAAAATCTTGGAGGCTGAGGGTAAAAGAGCTGTTGGACGATAGTTGTTAGGGTTTGTTTTTGTATTTTTTTTATGAATTGGTTTGATAACTGATTTCTTTAATAGTTCGGGAAAAGTACCTTCTGTAAAAGATTGATTTAATAATAAATAAAATGGCAAAGTTAGTTCATCTGCACATTCTTTTAATAACTTAGGTGGAATTTCATCTATACCATAACTTAGTTTGTTCTTTAGGTTTTTTATTATTTTGTTAACTTCCCAAGCATCTATTGGGCTAAGGAACATGGTATTCTCCGTGAGATCGAGTGTAGGCATGCCGTCTGACGTACTTGTAGATGGATTGATACTATTTTCACCTATTGAGGCAAAAAAATCATTAAAAATATTTGCAATTTGGTCTGGTTCTGAGATGATTTCGTTATTGTGTTCTAATTGAGTGTTACGTTTTTCTCTGTTGGGTTTTTTATTTGTTTTTTCATTAATAATGTTCCACATTGTTTTTAGTTTGTTATCAGATTTATTAATTTTGTTTATAAATTGATTTTTTTTGCCGTCGTTATAATTTGTTTTAATATTTTTTCATATTTTTTATAATATGTTGTTATTGTGTGATTTTTAGTTGTAGTAGAAAATAATTTTAAAAGTCTTTTATTTCTGCAGGAAATTTTGATGCCTTTTGTTAGCCAATATTTTCTGTAGTTAGTTTTAAGTTTAATTTTGCGTTTGGGGATACATTGATTTAGTATTTTTATTATTAGGTTGTTAAATGAATTATAATTTTCGTTTATATTCTTGTCGGATTGTATAATTTCATGCCAATTTTGTGTATGGAGTATAGATTTCATTTTATTTATGTTTGCTAGGTTAAATATTCTTTTAAATGTGTACCATGTAGTTTGTTTCTCTGATGGAGGTATATTAAGATTTATAATGGTTCCACTGTGGTCCGAGAGTCCGAAATTTTCTACGGTAGTAGAGTTTATATTATTATTAAAATTAGTAAATATTAAATCGAGGCAAGTTGAAGATGTTCCTGTAATACGCGTTGGTTTTTTAATATGTTGAGTGAATTTATATTCAAGCATAAGTTCTAAAAATTGGTTAGTTTTTAAGTTGCTATCTAATATATTATTATTAAAATCTCCTCCAATAATAATATTAAGTTTCTTATATTTAGCATTTAAATAGTATAGTATTTGTTTTAATTTGTTGATAAAAATGTCTTCCTCTCTTCTATTCCAATACATTGTAACTAGTAATAGGTTTTGTTTAGGTAATTCAGTAGCGCAAACTTCCAGAACATATTCAACAGACATGCTCGAAATATCATTTCTCTCTATATATTCAACTAGTTTTCCGCCCGCGGCTTCGCCCGCGGATGTTGGTTATCGCGCTAGACCATTAATCCCTTTTTTCGCAGTTGGATAAAACTATCCTTTCCCGGGTCTCGAACAATCTCCATACAAATTAGTTCAGTAGTGTAGGAGTGTAAGCAACATTTTGAAATCGTCAAGCGCCCATAAGTATATCTATAAATCAATAGGCGTTTCTTAAAAATACTACGGCTCTTAGACCATACTTATAAGAAATGAAATTTAAATTTCGAATTCTATTCGTAGCATTGACTTTAACATGTCATTGTGTCAAAATAAAAAGTAATTTAGATCAAAATTACGAAGGAGTTATGATATCAACTTTGAAGAAAATCACCCTCAGAATAATTTCTCAGGCTTTGCCCGCTTAGTATTAGGATGAAAATAAAAAAAATTGAAAAAATAAAAAACACGTGTTTCATTATTTGTTTTGAGCTTTATTTATACCAAATTTGAAGGAAATCGGACCAAGGACTAAACAGTTATGGAATATATAATTTTTCCAAATAACCTCATTTAACACCCCCACAGGGGGTAGTTTTCGAAAAATAAAAAACACGTGTTTCATGATTTCTAATAAGGTATATGTGTGCCAAATTTGGAGTGAATCGGACTTGAGACTATACAGATCCAGAGAAACTTTAATTTTTACCAATAAAACTCATTATCCACACTTCATAGGGGTAATTATGGAAAAATAAAAAACCCGTATCTCATTATTTGTCTTAAGGTTTATGTGTACCGAATTTTAAATGAATAGGACCAAGGAATAAAAAGTTGCATACAAACTTCACCCCTCTATTTAACCCTCTTAGGGGATGATTTTTGAAAATATTGTTAGCCTATGTCCGATTCTAGGGTATACACTACCTACATTTCAAATTTCAATAAAATCGGTTGAGCGGTTATGGAGATACGCGGTAACAAACCTTCACACACACACACTTACTTTCGCATTTATAATATTAGTAGGATATTATTTTGTAGAAGGATACAGACACCTCCTCCACCTCTGGTTTTCCGGCAGTATGATGACGTGATATTGTAGCCGCTTATTTGAATTAAAGCAAGTTTTTCTTCAGATAGCCAGGATTCCGATATGCATATAGCTTGATAGGTAGGGTTTTCTGTTATAAATTCTTCTACAATGTGCAGTTTATTGTATATGCTTTGAATATTTTGAAAGAGAATTTTATAAGGTTGGTCTATGTTTGCGAAAGGAGTTAGTATTTTTATGTTCGATAATATTTGATCGGTTGCAAATTTGGTCTATATGATGGTGGTATGTGGTTTCTTTAGAATTATTGATCTGTATCATTTCATATGTTTTGTCCTTTAGGTTGATTTTTTGTCCTTCAATAAATAGTTGATTGTTTTTTATGATTGCAAATAATCCATTTCGACGAGCTTGCAGCATTTCTTCTCGCATTAATTTTCTTTCCTTTCGTGTTTGGGCATCTAGAAACTCTGAGATAAATAGGTGTGTTCCTCGAAGGTATTGGCCATTATCTAATACATATTTAGTCATCCTTTTGCTAATTAATTCGATGACAAGTGGTCTACTTTTATTACTATTATGTTTACCGACTCTATATGAATCTTCTATATAGCCTGTTAAGTCGACATTCATTGTGTTATAAAATAGTTCAATGATTCTGTTGTGTAGCTCATATTCTGGTTCTTTGTAATATTCTGCAAATCCGTAAAGAACAATTTTCTTTGCGTTTGTATCAGTACAAATCACCGAGGAGTTACCTTTTTTGTTTTGTAAATCCAAGATTTCATTTTTTAGTTTTTCATTTTCTTCTGTCAGGATTTTAATTTTTGAGTCTACGTCTTCTATTTCCTGTTTTCTTAAATAATTCTGTTTATTTAAGCCATCAATTTTTTTTTCGATTTCTTCCTTTAATGTAGTTGTAGCTTTATTTATTTCGCTTTGTATAATGATTTTTACGCTTACATTTTTGCGCTTACATTGCAAACGTTGACTGACCCCCACAAGATAAATGAAAATAATGTACTACAGTATTGTACACGTTAAAAAGGTCAACAAAACGGTGCGTTATGGTATGTCTATCTCTTAAGGAGAACCCACACGCACACGCACACGCAAACGCACACGCACACGCACACGCACATGCACAGCACACGCACACATTGTTTAGAAATCAAACTACCTTACCTGTAAGCGACGTTCGATTGTAATTATTCTTCCCGATCGCCTCGCCCGAAAATAATAGACAAGTACCTATAAATTAATAATAATAGATATTATTGTGTTTAACGTCCCCGAGGAACCCGTTTTATATAAGAACAATAATAATAATTGTTTATTAGGTTTAAAAGGCACAACATGAGATTAAAACTAACTATAAAATAAAAACAGAGTTATTTGTATACCTGAACTAGGGTGAACCCCTGTGTCTCAGGCTAATAGCGCTTAAAATGTATACAGTACATATTACAAAAATTATCAATATTATAAAAGTTATCATATAATTAAGTTTATATAATCCTATCCTATCCTATCCTACTATATATATATATATATATATATATATATAAATCTTATTCTTATTTCTTATCTTACTTTATATACAGGGTGTTTGGAAGATCGATGCAAAGCCGTGAAGCAGAGCTAGTATAGACCATTTAGAACCATTTAAACCCTACTTGTGTTCGGCGAAATGTTACTGTTTTTTTTTAATAAATTTTTAATGATTTTTGATGAAAAAACCTAAATTTTTGCAGTTATTTGCAAATAATGATCAGTTTTAAAGATAAATCATTTATTTTTTATTTTATTTAATTAAGGTAATGTCGGGCCGGTGGCGTGGTCGGTAAGATACTTGCTTTTCACGCCGCAGGTCGTGGGTTCGATTCCCACCCGAGACAAACATTAGTGATGAACATTTGTGTTTGTGTCGAGTCTGGGTGTATAAATATCTATTATAAGTATATATATTTACAAAAGAAAAGTATTATATGTATAGTATATACCAGTTATCTGGTTTCCATAACACAAGCTCTGCTTAGCTTGGGACCAGGTGACCGTGTGTGTTTATGTCCCAGAATATTTATTTATTTATTTATTTATTTAAACAATCAAACAAAACATGATTGAGGCATCTGTTTCATGAGATATTTTTTTTACAGGTATTTGAAGTCAATACTTCTTTTTTTAGATTACGAAAACAGATTTTTGACAGCTTAAACAAAAATCAAGGATCGTGCTTTTTCTGTTCAAACATTTTTAAAAACATGCCTAGTTATTACTCTTTCTTTTGAGGTATCAATTACGCGGATAGCTTACAAATTATTGAAATTAGGATCTACAAACTAAATTGAGGGAGAATTTTTTTTTAAATCTGGTGATAAAACGACACTGTCTTGTGCTTTAAAATAATACATTTATTTATTATCTTTATTTAAAAAAAAAAATTGTGTTGGAAATAATAAGATAACTTTCATTTTGGAAATTCGAAATAAAATTTAGGGGAGTCTAACATAGCCGACGCGTGACGCGAGCGTTAAGATGGCGATAACCTTGAAAATTTCAGGTAGCGCCCGCGCACCCCTAATTACGTGAACACATTTCGTAGCAAAAACGACTTTATTGCTTAGATAATAGGGTCGTGTTTCTTTAGACAGAGTCAGAAACTACCTGTTTTCTTAAAGGGACGCCAGTTTCCTTTATTTCCTTAGTCGAGTAACAACTTTGCTTGTGACTAGACGTTATCTCCTTTTTCGTGACAATTCATCGTGTTCAGTTGTAGCCCTTTGCGCTCCTGCACGTATTGATTTAGTTACGATTGCTTCACCGTGTCCAGTTGTAGCCTTAGCTACCTAGCTTTGCGCTCCTGCACGTGACTCTGAAGTTTAATTTTAAATTGAACTTTTAGTGAGTTACTACAACGTTTTTGTGAGAACTGACTATGGCTACTTTCTCGAACGAGGAGTATGCTGACATCGTTTTTATGTATGGCAGAGCAGACGGCAATGGATCTTTAGCACGACGGATGTACCAAGAACGCTATCCTAATCGGAGAGTACCGAACGTAAGAGTGTTTTACAATACCTTTCGTCGGCTTACTGAAGTTGGGATACACCGTGTGGAACCTGGAGTCAATCCAGGTAGACATGGTACTGACATCGAAGAAGATATCTTAGCGGCATTTCAAGCTGATCCACATAGCAGCACTAGAAAAGTAGCTCGCAATTTAAACATCTCTCATTGGAAAGTGTGGAATACAATGCACCAAAACAACAAATATGCGTATCATGGCACGGGTGTTCAAGGTCTTAAAGAGGGAGATCCTCAGAGAAGGATAGAGTTTTGTCGTTTTCTTCTCAACTCGGACATTGAAGATGCATGGTTTCTGAAGACAATCTTGTGGACAGATGAAAGTAAATTTTCTAGGGAGGGCATAACTAATTTCCACAATCTTCATAAATGGGCTGAAAAACACAACAATCCACATTGGAAAAAGCAAAAGACATTTCAAAGGAAATTCTCGGTCAACGTGTGGGCCGGAGTGATGGGCAGAACATTGATTGGTCCCCATTTCTTACCGGATAATTTGAATGGCAATAATTATTTGGAATTTCTAGAAAATGATTTTCCAGAGCTTGTAGAAGAATCCGGGGCCCTAATGTTCACAGGAGACCGAGAAATTATTTTCCAACAAGATGGTTGTCCAGCGCATTGGACATTGAATGTTCGGGAGCACTTAAATAATTGCTTCCCTGACAGCTGGATCGGCAGAGACGGACCAATCCCTTGACCCGCCCGGTCACCCGACCTAACTCCGCTTGACTTTTTTGTGTGGGGTCGGGCCAAGGAACTAGTTTATACAAACGTAGAGATAAACACGAAAGAAGAACTGATTGCAAGAATAAATTCAGCATTTGAAACAATGAAACTAGAGATGAAGTTGAAAATTACAACAACGGAAGTGAGAAAACGGGCCCGTGCCTGTGTTAGGAACCGCGGCGGACATTTCGAACATGAAAAATAAATAATTTGTATTAAAATTTTGTTTTATTTATTTCACCGATACATTTTAATATTCTCTCTTAATTTAGTTTGTAGATCCTAATTTCAATAATTTGTAAGCTATCCGCGTAATTGATACCTCAAAAGAAAGAGTAATAATTAGGCATGTTTTTAAAAATGTTTGAACAGAAAAAGCACGATCCTTGATTTTTTTTAAGCTGTCAAAAATCTGTTTTCGTAATCTAAAAAAAGAAGTATTGACTTCAAATACCTGTAAAAAAAATATCTCATGAAACAGATGCCTCAATCATGTTTTGTTTGATTGTTTAGACATTACCTTAATTAAATAAAATAAAAAATAAATGATTTATCTTTAAAACTGATCATTATTTGCAAATAACTGCAAAAATTTAGGTTTTTTCATCAAAAATCATTAAAAATTTATAAAAAAAAAACAGTAACATTTCGCCGAACACAAGTAGGGTTTAAATGGTTCTAAATGGTCTATACTAGCTCTGCTTCACGGCTTTGCATCGATCTTCCAAACACCCTGTATATATATATATCCTATCCTATCCTATCCTATCCTATCCTACTTCCTATCCTACTAATATTATAAATGCGAAAGTAAGTGTGTGTGTGTCTGTGAAGGTTTGTTACCGCGTATCTCCATAACCGCTCAACCGATTTTATTGAAATTTGAAATGTAGGTAGTGTATACCCTAGAATCGGACATAGGCTAACAATATTTTCAAAAATCATCCCCTAAGAGGGTTAAATAGAGGGGTGAAGTTTGTATGCAACTTTTTATTTCTTGGTCCTATTCATTTAAAATTCGGTACACATAAACCTTAAGACAAATAATGAGATACGGGTTTTTTATTTTTCCATAATTACCCCCATGAGGTGTGGAAAATGAGATTTATTGGTAAAAATTAAAGTTTCTCTGGATCTGTGTAGTCTCAAGTCCAATTTACTCCAAATTTGGCACACATATACCTTAAAAGAAATCATAAAACACGTATTTTTTATTTTTCCAAAACTACTCCCTGTGGGGGTGTTAAATGAGTTTATTTGGAAAAATTTAATATTCCATAACTGTTTAGTCCTTGGTCCGATTTCCTTCAAATTTGGTATAAATAAAGCTCAAAACAAATAATCAAACACATATTTTTTATTTTTTTATTTTTTTTTATTTTCATCCTAATACTAAGCGGGCAAAGCCTGAGAAATTATTCTGAGGGTGATTTTCTTTAAAGTTGATATCATAACTCCTTCGTAATTTTGATCTAAATTACTTTTTATTTTGACACAATGACATGTTTGATAACTCAATGCTACGAATAGATTTCGAAATTTAAATTTCATTTCTTATAAGTATGGTCTAAGAGCCGAGAAACGCCTATTGATTTATGGATATATGGATGGGCGCTTGACGATTTCAAAATGTTGCTTACACTCCTACACTACTGAACTAATTTTGTATGGAGATTGTTCGAGACCCGGGAAAGGACAGTTTTATCCAACTGCGAACAAAGGGATTAATGGTCTAGCGCGATAACCAACATCCGCGGGCGAAGCCGCGGGCGGAAAACTAGTAATATTATAAATGCGAAAGTAAGTGTGTGCGTGTGTGTGAAATTTTGTTACCGCGTATCTCCATAACCGCTCAACCGATTTTATTAAAATTAGAAATGTAGGTAGTGTATACCCTAGAATCGGACATAGGCTATTAATATTTTCACAAATCATCCCCTAAGAGGGTTAAATAGAGGGGTGAAGTTTGTATGCAACTTTTTATTCTTTGGTCTTATTTATTTAAAATTTGGTACACATAAATCATAAGACAAATAAGGAGATAAGGGTTTTTTATTTTTCCATAATTACCCCCAGGAGGTGTGAAAAATGAGTTTTATTGGTAAAAATTAAAGTTTCTCTGGATCTGTATAGTCTCAAGTCCGATTCACTCCAACTTTGGCACACATATACCTTAAAAGAAATCATGAAACACGTATTTTTTATTTTTCAAAAACTACCCCCAGGAAGAGTGTAAAATGAGCTTTTTTGGAAAAATTAAATAGTGCAGAACTGTTTAGTCCTTGGTCCGATTCACTTCAAATTCGGTATAAATATAGCTTAAAACAAATAATGAAACACGTTTTTTATTTTTCAAATTTTTTTATCTTTATCCTAATACTACGCGGGCGAAGCCTGAGAAATTATTCTGAGGGAGATTTTCTTTGAAGTTGATATCAATACTCCTTCGTGCCTTATAGTTAAATTACTTTTTATTTTGACACAATGACATGTTTGATAACTCAATCTGACATAGAATTCGAAATTTAAATTTTATTTGTTCTTGGATATTAAATGAAAAACTTACATTATGGTCTAAGAGTCGTAGAAAAACGACCTTCACCGGTGTGACAACCAAGTGAGACATATTTTTTATGAAACTCCTATTGATTTATGGAAATGCCTATGGGGACTTGCCGATTTCAAAATGTTGCTTACACGCCTACACTACTGAACTAATTTTGTATGGAGATAGTTCGAGACCCGGGAAAGGATAGTTTTATCCGACTGCGAAAAAAGAGGTTAAAGGTTTAGCGCGATAACTGACATCCGCGGGCGAAGCCGCGGGCGGAAAACTAGTCCTACTAATATTATAAATGCGAAAGTAAGTGTGTGTGTGTGTGTGAAGGTTTGTTACCGCGTATCTCCATAACCTCTCAACCGATTTTATTGAAATTTTAAATGTATTTAGTGTATACCCAAGAATCGGACATAGGCTAACAATATTTTCAAAAATCATCCCCTAAGAGGGTTAAATAGAGGGGTGAAGTTTGTATGCAACTTTTTATTCCTTGGTCCTATTCATTTAAAATTCGGTACACATAAACCTTATGACAAATAATGAGATACGGGTTTTTTATTTTTCCATAATTACCCCTATGAGGTGTCGATAATGAGTTTTATTGGTAAAAATTAAAGTTTCTCTGGATCTTTATAGTCTCAAGTCCGATTCACTCCAAATTTGGCACACATATACCTTAAAAGAAATCATGAAACACGTGTTTTTTATTTTTTCAAAACTACCCCTGGTGGGGGTGTTAATTGAGTTTATTTGGAAAAATTAAATATTCCATAACTGTATAGTCCTTGGTCCGATTTCCTCCAAATTTGGTATAAATAAAGCTCAAAACAAATAATGAAACACGTGTTTTTTATTTTTTCATTTTTTTTTATTTTCATCCTAATACTAAGCGGACAAATCCTGAGAAATTATTCTGAGGGTGATTTTCTTCAAAGTTGATATCATAACTCCTTCGTAATTTTGATCAAAATTACTTTTTATTTTGACACAATGACATGTTTGATAACTCAATGCTACGAATAGATTTCGAAATTTAAATTTCATTTCTTATAAGTATGGTCTAAGAGCCGTAGTATTTTTAAGAAACGCCTATTGATTTATGGATATATGGATGGGCGCTTGACGATTTCAAAATGTTGCTTACACTCCTACACTACTGAACTAATTTTGTATGGAGATTGTTCGAGACCCGGGAAACGATAGTTTTATCCGACTGCGAAAAAAGGGATTAATGGTCTAGCGCGATAACCAACATCCGCGGGCGGAAAACTAGTCTAATATATATATTTACTTAATTGACCAACTCTTATTTACTAACTAAAAACATTTCTTCTGTAGAAGTACATGTTTGTTCTTTAAGGTATTTAAATAATAATTCCTTACATCTAAATTGTTTTAAACTGTAAATACTTATTGCCTGTTGGACATTTTTTATTAAATACGACATTGACATATTAGCGTCATCGGTTTTATAAATTGGACTAAGATCGATATTGCGTAAGTCATGCTCGAGTTTGTTTATGTTTAGTGTGGACGATTTTGCTTTGGCAGCGTTATACTTAGGGTTAGTAGGACAGAGTGATGGTCAGTAATAGTGGAATTAGTAACAAGTGTAATGTGGGGCAGGTTCGATTTAATTATCATGTGATCTAGACAGGATCCGCTTTGGTGGGTTGGTAAATTATGAGATGGCAAGAGCCCATGGTATGAGCAAATATTAAGGTAATCTTGTGTACTAGCTGTACACAGTTCAGATTTGATGTTAATATTTATGTCACCTGTTAGTAAAATATTTGTAAAAGATGCTAATGAGTCGAGTAATGCATTAAGAGAGTTCTGAAATGGTTCAAGTTTTCTGAAGGAAGGGGATCTATACACTGCAAGGATTGCAATTGTTGTACCAATTTTTATTGTCAGACAATTGCAGCCCTGCACTGACGGTTCCTCGACTGTGACATTCAAAGTCTCCTTAGTATATACCACTTCCCCATCATTTTGTTTACTATTTATTTTGCTGTACTGTAATCTATATCCTGGTATTAAAGGAATATTGTCGAGTCGATTTAACAACCAGCATTCTGTTAAAACTATCACGTCATTCACGTCGCAAGTATAGTTAAGTCTACTTAGAAAAACGTTAAAACTGTCTATGTTTTTATGAATGCTACGTATATTTTGGGTTAGTATGGTTAGTGACATGATAGCCAGAGAGATATTGTCTGCAGTCTTCAAACTCACACGATTTTGACTCTGTTTGGAAAGTATGGTCGACGTCTGCTAACAAATTAATATCCATATTATGAAGAAAAACTAAAAGACTACCTATTTATAAAATTAAAATATAAAAACAAAAATTAAAAATAAAGTGCTAGGATGAATTTAATATGCGGCGCCCTAGGCGCCCTCATAGTCAATAGAGTTAATGTACCTATATTCGGCAGCTTTCTTGGCTGGACAGTCCGCGTCTCCCGTCTGGTGATTACTTGGCTTTTTGAAACGCAGACAAGTCGCGCATTTCGCTGCTTCGGCTTTTTTTGTGCACTCTTGAGTCTGATGGCCTTCCACGCCACAGTGTCCGCACGTAGGGGCGGCAGCTCTGCAAGTTTTAGCTGCGTGGCCGTACTGCTGACACTTAAAGCATCTTGTCACTAGTGTAAAGTCCTTCACACGATACGAAGTCCAATTGATAAATATACGGTCTTGTGTGATAAGAGCTTTTCGGATAAGGGCAGGAACTTCGATTATGTAGTTGCAGTGTTCGTCGCCTTTCTTGCCAGTGGCTTAGTCTTTATGAGGTCAAAAATGCATCACGTGTCAGGGAAGGTAACTTGTCACATATGATCTGTTCGTAAATGCATTTTAAGACTTCAATTTCAGACATTGCTGTTGGCACCCCCAAAACAACAATGCGGGGTTTTCGTTTTTGTGGCTCATCAACTTTTAGTCCTGCGGTAGTGCATTGAACTGTTTGTTTCAGTTATTCAAGGTCATCTTTCGTTTCAGTGCTGATGATGACGCCTCCGTTTTTAGTTTTCCGTACGCCACGAACCTTCAGCTTCAGTTCTTCAGGACAAATAATTTTTTGGACTATGCTTTTTGTTTCGTCACTACTCTTTGTGCTATCACTTGGATAAATGGCCACAGAGCTCAGGTTATTTGGTTGAATAAAACTGTTGGATCCCTTCTTAACCATTTCAGCAAAGGATGTGCTAGAAGGCGCTGGCGTAGGTCGTATGCAGGTTTCGCGTAAAGTTTGTTTAAAGTCCGTGAGAGCTACAGCTATATCCTCTTTCTCAGCCATGGCTTGCAGAGTGTTGTGGTTTAAAAGTGCCCTATTCTTTAGTCCTTGGTATTGCACGGCCATATGCCCTACTCCGTGGGCTACCTTTCGGGAGAGGTTGTTGATTCGGAGTTTCTGGTCAGAGTTTAATTTTCCCTCAGTAGAGATTGTATAGACCTCGTTTAGGTCTATTGTGGTAAGCCAGTTTTGAATTTCCGAGGTTGTGATCACTTCCGGTGGTGTTTCTTGGTCACGAGACTGCATGTCATGGGCATCAGGGGTTGGTGGAGGGGTGCGGCGCGTTATTCCGCTCCGGTTAAATGGGCTGCTATCCATTTTTATGTACTTCACAAATTGTTTTTGTTCATAATATAATTAATTTACACTACAGTTATTGTCTATTAAGCACTGATTTACTAATCTAGGTCAATATTTATAAAATTGTTAATTTAAGTAAACAACTAACATCTATGAGCACGTCTGTATTCATCGATAGTTGCAGAATGATAATGTATTACTTTGTTATTATGCAACTCTTACTTTTCCCGAACGTTTGTGAAACTTTAGGAACTTCTACTCAAAACTATACATGGTATCCCGGATGGATAAGACCGTCCTCCACAAACTAATAGAGTGAAATCCGTATATCATACTGAGATGATTGATACATGAGATTAGTTCAAGAACTTTGTGGATATCTACTAATCGTGCTTTGTTTTGTAAACTTAGACAGAATATATATGAGTCGCAGCCAACTGGTTAAATCAGCAAGCAAGCAAGCAGCTAATTATGTACCATAGGGAAACCATTAAAGCAAACCGCCAACCTTTCCACTATGAAGTTAGTCCTTACTACGAAGCGCATTCACGCCGCGTCATTTCACGCATCGTTCCTTTAACTTAAGCATTAATGGATGTTTTATTGTAGCTTTCTTTAATTGAAAGTAATTTAATTATTTATTTTTTATTTAGGTATTTATTAATTACGAGCATTCCGCACGCGGCTTCCCCCGCGGATATCGGTTATCGCGCTAAACCATTAATCTCTTTTTTTCGCACACACGCAGATAATCCTATCCTACTAATATTATCTATAAATGCGAAAGTAAGTGTGTGCGTGTGTGCGTGTGCGTGTGCGTGCGTGCGTGGGTGCGTGTGTGTGTGTGTGTGTGTGTGTGTGCGCGTATACCCTAGAATCGGACCTAGAATAATATTTTTTTCAAAAATCATCCCCTAAGAGGGTTAAATGGAGGGGTGAAGTTTGTATGGAGATACGGATTTTTATTTTTCCATAATTACCCCATGACGTGTGGAAAATGAGTTTTATTGGTAAAAATTAAAGCTTCTCTGGATCTGTATAGTCTCAAGTCCAATTCACTCCAAATTTGGCACACGCATACCTTAAAAGAAATCATGAAACACGTGTTTATTATTTTTTCCAAACTACTCCCAGGGGGAGTGTAATATGAGCTTTTTTGGAAAAATTAAATATTGCAGAACTGTTGAGTCCTTGGTCCGATCCACTTCAAATTCGGTATAAATATAGCTTAAAACATATAATGAAACACGTGTTTTTTATTTTTCAATTTTTTTTTATCTTTATCCTAATAGTACGCGGGCGAAGCCTGAGAAATTATTTTGAGGGAAATTTTCTTTGAAGTTGATATCAATACTCCTTCGTGCTTTTTAGCTAAATTACTTTTTATTTTGACACAATGATATGTTTGATAACTCAATCCGATTAATAGAATTCGAAATTTAAATTTTATTTTTTCTTGGATATTAATAATAAAAGCGTGTTAAAAACAGAGCCGAGTTCGCCCGAAGAGGAGCCATCGTCGCTCGCCGCCGCCGCTGTGGTATCAGCAGCAATTTGATCAAAGTTAGTACACGCACACTTACACACGCAGATAATAATAGATATTATTGTGTTAAAAGTAAACATTTTATTATTTTAGATAAATGGTAATTAAAAAATAGATTTTTTTATACAGGTAATGATGATAATGCTTCACCTTACGAGGGCAGTTTGCAGCAGTATAACCCTAGTAAGTAAAAACACGCACACGCATACATACACGTACATACATGCACACAGCGCGCGCGCACTGAGACTTATTTTTTAGAAACAAACTAAACTTAAATTATCTTCATTACAATTATGTTTCCCCGTCATCCATCTTCATTGAACTTGGCTGAACAGTTAGAAAATGTTTTAAGGCCAGGGTTTAGCGAAAATCCGCAAAAACATGTATTTTGCAACACTTTTTGAAACAGTGAAAAGCAAAATAAAAATCTGAAAAAAAGTATTCCTATAGTCGAGAATATAATCTAAGGAATACCAGGACTGGAAACACGATTTGATAAAGTTGGCTCGATAGAAAAAAATCATGAAGTTACCCCTTCTTCTGTAATTTAATATTCTTTTTTCGGTTTTATTTCCAAAATAAGTGATTTCATATCATGTTTCATTTTTTAAAATAAAGTTCACAGATACCTTTTGGGATATATCAGAATCGATTTTTCCTACTGCATTTATAATTTTTTAATCGATCTTTTTAGTGGTTTTTGATTCGTTTGGCTCTCGCCAGTCGCCAGTGTCCCGCGGGACGTTACCGAGGTGAGACTTATGCCAAATTTCTCAAGCGCGCGCTTTTATTCTGCTACAAAATTTAATATAATCTACACGTACTTACCACAGTATAAATAACATCAGTAGGTGTAAAAAGAAGAAAAATGAAATGGTTGTACTCAATTTCTGTAACTCAGTGCCGCGTTGATGAATAAAGTTGTTTATGCTTTTAATATACCTGCTATAGTCTGGCAAATAAAAGTAGTCACTCGAAAACCGCGGCAAATTTAAAAAATCCTCGTCTTGCAACCCTTAAATTCAAAACATACTTGGAGTGGACTAGATTGATACTTTGATTTTATCATATAATTTTATTCAATTTTATAATATTAAAAAAAGAAATAACAGTTAAAATACATCTATTCTTTAGCTTTCCGCCCCGTGAATTTTACTAATATTCCAGCTCTTTGTGCACGAGTTTCTTACATTGCCTTATATTATCATCCTATGTCTAATACTTTCAGAGATTTTTAATAGGTATATGAGTAAATTACAGAGTGAGAGACCTTTGTTTACGTGCATGCGTGCGTGCGTGCGTGCGTGCGTGAGTGCGTGCGTACGTACGTGCGTGCGTGCGTGCGTGCGTGCGTGCGTGTGTGTGTGTGTGTGTGTGTGTGTGTGTGTGTGTGTGTGCGTATACCCTAGAATCGGACCTAGGCTAATAATTTTTTCAAAAATCATCCCCTAATAGGGTTAAATGGAGGGGTGAAGTTTGTATGGAGATACGGATTTTTATTTTTCCATAATTACCCCATGACGTGTGGAAAATGAGTTTTATTGGTAAAAATTAAAGTTTCTCTGGATCTGTATAGTCTCAAGTCCAATTCACTCCAAATTTGGCACACGCATACCTTAAAAGAAATCATGAAACACGGGTTTATTATTTTTTCCAAACTACTCCCAGGGGGAGTGTAATATGAGCTTTTTTGGAAAAATTAAATATTGCAGAACTTTTTAGTCCTTGGTCCGATCCACTTCAAATTCGGTATAAATATAGCTTAAAACATATAATGAAACACGTGTTTTTTATTTTTCAATTTTTTTTTATCTTTATCCTAATAGTACGCGGGCGAAGCCTGAGAAATTATTCTGAGGGAAATTTTCTTTGAAGTTGATATCAATACTCCTTCGTGCTTTTTAGCTAAATTACTTTTTATTTTGACACAATGATATGTTTGATAACTCTATCCGATTAATAGAATTCGAAATTTAAATTTTATTTTTTCTTGGATATTAATAATAAAAGCGTGTTAAAAACAGAGCCGAGTTCGCCCGAAGAGGAGCCATCGTCGCCGCCGCCGCTGTGGTATCAGCAGCAATTTTATCAAAGTTAGTACACGCACACTTACACACGCAGATAATAATAGATATTATTGTGTTAAAAGTAAACATTTTATTATATTAGATAAATGGTAATTAAAAAATAGATTTTTTTATACAGGTAATGATGATAATGCTTCACCTTACGAGGGCAGTTTGCAGCAGTATAACCCTAGTAAGTAAAAACACGCACACGCAAACATACACGTACATACATGCACACAGCGCGCGCGCACTGAGACTTATTTTTTAGAAACAAACTAAACTTAAATTATCTTCATTACAATTATGTTTCCCCGTCATCCATCTTCATTGAACTTGGCTGAACAGTTAGAAAATGTTTTAAGGCCAGGTTTTAGCGAAAATCCGCAAAAACATGTATTTTGCAACACTTTTTGAAACAGTGAAAAGCAAAATAAAAATCTGAAAAAAGTATTCCTATAGTCGAGAATATAATCTAAGGAATACCAGGACTGGAAACACGATTTGATAAAGTTGGCTCGATAGAAAAAATTCATGAAGATACCTCTTCTTCTGTAATTTAATATTCTTTTTTCGGTTTTATTTCCAAAATAAGTGATTTCATATCATGTTTCATTTTTTAAAATAAAGTTCACAGATACCTTTTGGGATATATCAGAATCGATTTTTCCTACTGCATTTATAATTTTTTTAATCGATCTTTTTAGTGGTTTTTGATTCGTTTGGCTCTCGCCAGTGTCCCGCGGGATGTTACCGAGGTGAGACTTATGCCAAATTTCTCAAGCGCGCGCTTTTATTCTGCTACAAAATTTAATATTATCTACACGTACTTACCACAGTATAAATAACATCAGTAGGTGTAAAAAGAAGAAAAATAAAATGGTGGTACTCAATTTCTGTAACTCAGTGCCGCGTTGATGAATAAAGTTGTTTATGCTTTTAATATACCTACTATAGTCTGGCAAATAAAAGTAGTCACTCGAAAACCGCGGCAAATTTAAAAAATCCTCGTCTTGCAACCCTTAAATTCAAAGCATACTTGGAGTGGACTAGATTGATACTTTGATTTTATCATATACTTTTATTCAATTTTATAATATTAAAAAAAGAAATAACAGTTAAAATACATCTATTCTTTAGCTTTCCACCCCGTGAATTTTACTAATATTCCAGCTCTTTGTGCACGAGTTTCTTACATTGCCTTATATTATCATCCTGTCTAGTACTTTCAGAGATTTTTAATAGGTATATGAGTAAATTACAGAGTGAGAGACCTTTGTTTGCGTGCGTGAGTGCGTGCGTACGTACGTGCGTGCGTGCGCGCGCGCGCGCGTGTGTGTGTGTGTGTGTGTGTGTGTGTGTGTGTGTGTGTGTGTGTGTGTGTGTGTGTGTGTGTGTGTGTGCGTATACCCTAGAATCGGACCTAGGCTAATATTTTTTTCAAAAATCATCCCCTAATAGGGTTAAATGGAGGGGTGAAGTTTGTATGGAGATACGGATTTTTATTTTTCCATAATTACCCCTATGAGGTGGGGAAAATGAGTTTTATTGGTAAAAATTAAAGTTTCTCTGGATCTGCATAGTCTCAAGTTCAATTCACTCCAAATTTGGCACACGCATACCTTAAAAGAAATCATGAAACACGTGTTTATTATTTTTTCCAAACTACTCCCAGGGGGAGTGTAATATGAGCTTTTTTGGAAAAATTAAATATTGCAGAACTGTTTAGTCCTTGGTCCGATCCACTTCAAATTCGGTATAAATATAGCTTAAAACATATAATGAAACACGTGTTTTATATTTTTCCATTTTTGTTTATCTTTATCCTAATACTACGCGGGCGAAGCCTGAGAAATTATTCTGAGGGAAATTTTTTTTGAAGTTGATATCAATACTCCTTCGTGCTTTTTAGCTAAATTAATCCTCGTCTTTGCAACCATTAAATTCAAAGCATACTTGGAGTGGACTAGATTGATACTTTGATTTTATCATATACTTTTATTCAATTTTATAATATTAAAAAAAGAAATAACAGTTAAAATACATCTATTCTTTAGCTTTCCGCCCCGTGAATTTTACTAATATTCCAGCTCTTTGTGCACGAGATTCTTACATTGCCTTATATTATCATCCTATGTCTAGTACTTTCAGAGATTTTTAATAGGTATATGAGTAAATGACAGAGTGAGAGACCTTTGTTTTTGAAAAAGAGTGGCCTTCTGAATGAAATATATTACTCCATCTATAGTAAGTATATTAATTCCCTCTCTGCTTAATTTTATTTTGACGATGGACCGAACTCGTAGAAGTTGCAATAAAGCACTCGGTCAGACAGAAGAGAGAGAGGCACTTATAGGGAAAGGAAAATGAGGCGAGAATGAAGAAATTAGGGAGTGGTGACAAAGAAAGAGAGTTCAATACTAATAATAATTAAATAAAACCTGCGCCTGACGTGGGTTACTCAACCTTAGGGTGGATCGAAAAAAATTTTTTTTTTGTTTCTTAGCATGGGGGTAGAATTTGTAGCTTATAGAAAAAAATAATTTTTCAAAAAAAAAAAATTTTTTTTCGCAACATTTAGAGATAGCCCACTCGTTTTTTTATAAAATAATGGGTCAAATGGACTTATTCTAGCAAAAAAATTTTTTTTCTGTCAAAAATCGTAGAAAACATGAAAAAATAATTGAATATGATTTTTTTTCACTTATTTCAATACAGAAAAAAGGGCTGCTTAATTCTTTATTTTTCGCTAAAGTTACAAAAATAATAGGAAAAAATTTTTTTTGACTTCTGATTTCCATTGAAATAAAACTACTTTTTAACGGATTTGATTTCCATTTGGATTTAGAATAAGTCCATTTGATCCATTATTTTATTAAAAAACGAGTGGGCTATCTCTAAATGTTGCGAAAAAAATTTTTTTTTTTTTGAGAAACGTTTTTTTTATAAGCTACAAATTCTACCCCCATGCCAAGAAAAAAAAAATTTTTTTTTCGATCCACCCTACTCAACCTGCGGTTACTTTTTATCAGGGTTTTATTTTTGTTAATACTCATATAATGAGTTTTATTTGTGAAAATCTTGCCAAAAATTCTTCTAAAATTTCTCATATTCATCATGCAGTTTTAGAAATGTTAACCTTTTTTATCTTTATCTTAACAATGGGGCTGGTAACCCAGAGCACTTCGACCCAATGGGATCTTTTGTGCTTCCCCTTGATTCTATAAAGCCTCAAGTATTCTTCCTCCACACAGCCTGTTCATGACCGCTGCTATTTGTCGGGGACACATGAGGCCATATTCACTAGGAGTAGGGTGGTCCACCCCTAATGCATTTATGCGTTTTCTCGCTAGAGAGTCACATTCACACAGTATGTGTTCCATGGTTTCCTCAGCTTCTCCACATGCTAGGCAAGTGGAACTTTCTGCCAGACCTATTCTATACAGGTGTTTCTGCAGCCCAAAGTGCCCAGTTAGTGCACCTATTACCAGTCTGATTTTAGTCCTGGTCATGCCCCTCAGTCTCTGAGAGTACCTTGGGGGCCAGTCGCCTATAAATTTCTTGGAATGGAGGAGCCCTGGGGTTTGTTTCCATAGCTCCTGGTGTTTCTTACAGGCATATTTCTCTTTTGACCGTCCCGGTCGTAATACCAATGAACGGTTCTGGGCCAAGAAAGGCTTCCATCGATCCCCTTCTGGCTAGTTCATCAGCCTTCTCGCTACCCTCGTAGCCTTCATGGCCTGGTATCCAAGCTAACCCGACATTGTTATATGTCCCTAAAGCATTTAGAGACTTAACGCAGTCCAATATTATACTTGAATCTATTTTTGGTGTCATTAGCGATTTAAGGACCGCCTGGCTATCACTGAGAATCAGTATGGATTGATTCTTTGCCTTCCTAAGACTTTCTTTTACACAGGTAGCTACAGCATATGCTTCTGCCTGAAACACAGTTGCAAGTCTACCCATGCTTTGACTGCAGGCAAACTCCGCGTGGAATATGCCAGCTCCGGCACCAGATTTCATTTTTGATCCATCCGTGTACCAAATCGAATGCTTCCCTTCCCGTAGTTTTATGTTATCCTTATTTTACATGTTTCTTTTCTTTCTTGCCTTTTTAACTTGATGTTAAGCAATGATGCAGTCCACGATGGGACGTGCCTGCCCAATATACTGATTAACTCGTAATTATGAGTGATTTTCAGCGAGAAAGTGGCAGTGGCAGGCTCCATATGGTTAAAATCCAAAAATGAGTAATAATTCAAACCCACCCTCTGAAATGGTGTCACCAGACATCGCACCGGAACACGGCAAGGCCGCTTGGCGGTGCGGCTTTGTCTGGTGGGTGGTTACTTTCCACGGCCGAAGCCTACATTTACCAGTTGATTGTTTGCACCACACGGGGATCACGTGTCCGTGAAATTCAGTTAAAAGGTGTACTCCCACGGACAAAAATTTCTTGTTGGAATTTAAAAAAATCTTTAGTCAATCAATTGCCTACATTTGTTGAAAGTGCAAAACGCATTTGTTTAGGTTTTATCAACACAAAACGCAATCGATGGATAGATTTATCTTATTTATTAATAACAAAGCGCTCACGCCTGTATTAACTCAAGATTAAGACAGAGGTGAATGTCACCCACAATTTGTGGGCTATGTTTTAGGTCCCATACATAAAAATGACCTATTGACATTTAACGGCCACAACCACAAACTTCGAGCTGCTATACTATGAATATTTATTTTAGGTACTGTGTCTACCGATTTAGCACTGACTTCAATTACCAGATGTGAAGAATTAATTTTTACTCACAGATAACACTCGTAGATAAACAGTAGAAAGCCAAGGTGTATTCTAATTGGTTTTAAAACTAATACATAAATTTGTTTTTTTACTCTGTATTTTATTTACCTTATAAACGATTCCTAAACTTATCATCAATGTAATTGAAGTTAGACCACGAAAATAATATCTAACGTGACATACCTTACCTACTACGTGTCTAAACTGTGTCGCAATACGGACGATGCGATTGCGCACGCGATTGAAAGAACACTAAATGAAAGACCCTACAACCACGTATTCCTCCCGCAGAAGAAACAGGGTATGCGACTCTATTAAACACCATACCGCTTTTTTCAGACGGCAATCTTGTTTTCTTGCACCATATATTTATAATAAAACTAGTTTCCTCCCGCGACTTCGCCCGCATGGTGTTAAGTTAAAATTAGCCAAGTGACAGATCTTTATGAACCCTTTATCATGTTTTTTTATTTGTTATTGGTCTTAAATCCGATCGTGTTTCTTTCTTTTAATCGAAGACGCCTACCTACTCCCTTTTGGATAATTCATTTTGCACCTTTTAAATTTTTTTAAAATCTTTAGTTAACTAAACTTTGTTAGGAATTTTAAAAGGATTATTCCCGAAGTTACCCCTTAAGGTTTATTCCCTCTCGGCAACGTCCTCGAGGAACCCGTTTTATACAGGGAGACTTTTTTATCACTGTCTAAATTTTTTCTGTGCATTAGGTATTATTAAGAAACACCGTTTTGGAAAAAAAAGTATAGGTAAAAATTTCACGAAAAAAAAGTTTGTTCCGCAAAAGTTATCAATGTTTGTGGCCCCGCAATGATCTTGAAAAAAATCAAACTTCTTATCTAACAAGTGAATGACCGTTGAACAATGTGGGGAGAGCTGGTGGGACTGTGCGGGGCGCGGGCGGGGGACACAACTAATCGTAGCGCGCCGCTCGCTCAGTCGCCGCGCGCGCGCGCCGCACAGCGCACCCTTGTTGCGCTCCTTTTGTGTTCCACAATGTATTCACATCGCGAATAGTGTTATTTAAAGTGTTGCGATGTGACCTTTTAAGTGGTAAAAGTTTAAGTGTAGCCCGGAGAATGTATGAAAAAGAAAGTATCTCTCGCCTTCCCAACCGGGGTCTGGTAAACCAGCGACCAAACCAAAAACGCAATACCATTTTGGCTACTAACCAAAAGTTGTTGGATTAAGGTCAATTCAC
Source organism: Meganola albula (assembly GCA_936450015.1). Lineage (NCBI taxonomy): Eukaryota > Metazoa > Arthropoda > Insecta > Lepidoptera > Nolidae > Meganola > Meganola albula. The sequence goes on along the minus strand of OW388142.1, from coordinate 10,311,782 downwards.
AACCTCGGTACTAGCTTAAGGACGTGGTAGACTGAGACTGCTACAAGAAATCGAAGATCAATTATTCGATTCCTTTAAAAGAGACCCCTTATTGAGTACTTGTGATGTGGCGTGCCGCCGTGTGAAAGCTGCTGAACTCTGGTTTGCACCCGTACCACTATCAAAAGGCGCAGACACTTAATGAAGCAGATATTTTTTAAATACGCAAAAGGTTAGTTCTTATTATTATTGAATCCTCGTACTTGTACAGGTTTAATTCGAATCAGTCAGTTATACCGCAGTTATAAAGCACAATCGTTTTGCGATTTGCAATTTTTGTAAAAGTATGAAGGGAAAATTAATGCACCGTAGGAATGAAAGTTATCAATGAAATGTTGGTGAAGGTAGGGAAGCGATACTCGCGATGTCTGTCCGTTACCACACACGTTCACTATTTTGAGACATCTTTGTGAGGTCATATTTCAATAATTTTGTTCTAATTAGTACTAAAAGAAAAAACACGTATTTCATTATTTTATACAAAGATTCTATTATTTAAATTTGGACAGTGATAAAAAAGTCTCCCTGTATAATAGTGATCATGTATTACTTTGTTATTATGCAACTCTTACTTTTCCCGAACGTTTGTGAAACTTTAGGAAATTCTACTCAAAACTATACATGGTATACCGGATAGATAAGACCGTCCTCACCAAACTAATAGAGTGAAATCCGTATATCATACTGAGATGATTGGTACATGAAATTTGTTCAAGAACTTTGTGGATATCCAACAATCGTGCTTTGTTTTGTAAACTTAGACCGCCAACCTTTCCACTATGAAGTTAGTCCTTACTACGAAGCGCATTCACGCCGCGTCATTTCACGCATCGTTCCTTTAACTTAAGCATTGATGGATGTTTTATTTTAGCTTTCTTTAATTCAAAGTAATTTAATAATTATTTATTATTATTATTATTTTATTTAGGTATTTATTAATTATTATTTAATTTATTAATTAATTTATTCTCAATTATTATGTTTTTATTTACCATTGCTACTCTGTAGTAGAGATATAGATACTTATTATATCCCTTTTTATGGGGGGTTAAAACTCAACTTGATCGATTTATCTTCATTGGTTATTAACATTGCGCTCATTACTGTATCAACTGAAGATGAAGGCAGAGATGAATATCACCCACATTTTGTCGGCTGTTTGAAGTCCCATATGTAAAATAAGGGTCAATTGACGTTCAATAGACACAGTGCCGAACTTCGTGCTGCTATCCTACAAATATTTATGTTTGTCCCAACTACTGTCTCATCTACCTAATTAGCACCGACTTGACAGATAAATAACAGATGTAAAGAAATTAATTTTTATAACGCGATCATTTTCTAAGAAGTTTTATGGTTACATTTTTTTGTGGTGCACCCCGTACTTTTCCCGAATTATTGTAAAACCTCATAAAAATCCACTATCAACGATACCCCGCACGGTATTTTTAATCATGGAAGGTGAAAGGAGTGATTTGAAAACATCCATACCCCCTCCTTTCACTTTGTTAGTAGTTAGTCGTCAACTGTACGTAAAAAAAAGCTATATCGCTTGTCGCGACGGTTCTAATAAAATTCAATGAAGAGTTCTGTTCTATATCTTCGAAGTACATCATCAGGTCAAAGAAAAAAATAATGGGTCCAACTTGTAAGTGCACTTTTTCAAACATACAAAGAATTTTTAAAATCGGTCCATAGGGGGGGCGCCCTACGCTACGTTTGCCAATCCGTTGTTTCCACTCGAGAACTCGTTTACCCCAACGGTTGTCGGTTCTGCGGCAGATATGATCGGCCACTGCCACACAGTTTTGTGTGCACTCGGGTTGTAATTCCGAACAATCCACATGATATAAACATAACAGTTATGTGTCACAATCATTGAACTTGTTTCCTACTTCACATTTATGTTTTTGATAGAATTTCATTTTTTGTTCCAGACTTCTACAACCCGCCGCCAGTTGTATATCACGCACACGAATTTATGTATACTCCAATTCCTATGCCACCTGATACCGGGGGTAAATAACTTTTTTCTATTCTACCATCATTTGTTAATTACAAAATACATGAAGAAATGAACAAATGAGTGTGTGTGTGTGTGTGTGTGTGTGTGTGTGTGTGTGTGTGTGTGTGTGTGTGTGTGTGTGTGTGTGTGTGTGTGTGTGTGTGTGTGTGTGTGTGCGCGTGTGTGTGTGTGTGTGTGTGTGTGTGTGTGTGTGTGTGTGTGCGTGTGCGTGTGTGTGTGTGTGTGTGTGTGTGTGTGTGTGTGCGTGTGTGCGCGCGTGTGCGTGTGTGTGCGTGTGTGTGCGTCTGCGTCTGTGTGTGTGTGTGTGTGTGTGTGTGTGTGTGTGTGTGTGTGTGTGTGTGTGCGTCTGCGTGTGTGTGCTTGTGTATGTTTGTGTGTGTGTGTGTGTGTGTGTGTGTCATGAGAGCCAAGTGCATTATTGAATAATGCGTCGTTCTCGACCATACTAACTAAAATCAAAATCTATGGGTGCCAATTTTTTTGGTTACTCGGGATGTAATTCCAGGTCAAGATTTTGTTTAGCTATTTTTTACGAACAAACCAAATTACCTTCATTTTACATCGTCATCAATCATCATTAAACTTTTGCTCTTTATGTACCATTTCATTATTATGTTATTGATAGTTTTTTTTTTCCACCAGAAAGCCCTACACTCCCTTCAGTGTATAGTCCAGTACCCCCGGTCTACACCAGTAAGTTAATCGCGCATGTGTTTTGCACACAGCAATCTATGTTAATGAATGTGTACTAAATATTGTGCGTAGTGTAGCGAATGTATAATAATATAGTTACACTCGCGAGCAACCAAATGGAATCATACTTTCCACTCATATTTCTTCACCAATTTTACAAATAAGTATTATATGTATTAGGCATTAGCGAAATAGGTATGTAGTTCGAAGCATCATCGATTCTCCTTTTCTTACAAGAACACCAAAAAAAACAACAACAACGTAAAATGTTAGTAAATGTAGTCCACTGAATATTAAATTGATATAATTTCATTAATGATGTATGTTATTATGGTTACATGAAACATTACAACTTTACCAGGCACTTCCCCTTACTTTTGTAATTGACAACTTTATCTTTTACCTTACCACATACCCAAGCCAGAACTTTACTCCTGGTACATACTTAGAAAGAGAAGAAATCCTTGCCCGCCGCAAAGGAATTGTGTCACTTCTGGTGACGATACACGACACTCAGGGATTGACATTTGAGAATGTTGTCATCATGCAGACCAGACCAACCAAACTGCAACTACACAATAGCGTTAACGATGCAGTTTCCTGGCACACGGTGAGCTGCATATACCTGATCACCAAAACCAACAACGCCATAGATCGATTCATAAAAAAGAAACAACCTTAAGATGGTCATAAAGAATAAAGTCAAAGAGGCAATCCAAGCTATTCAAGGCAACCTGACACGATCCACTCCCGGAAAATTCACTGCTATTAAGTCATGCTCCCCACAAAGTCACTACTTGCGGCGGTTCGGTGGGTGGGTCATTCTCTTCCCTACAAAATGGTTGAGGTGGGCGATGGCCGCTCTATCAAGTCAAGCTGGTGCGCGGATGCTGCTCAAGGGTGACCGGTCCTGAGACAGCGGAGTCGAACAATGAGAGACGTGGATGAAATCACTAAAACAACTAGCTCCCAACACCACTACAGAGTACAGCAAAATGAAAAACGACGCAAATATTAATAAGCTTGACATTGATAAGCTTGAATTTGACATAGCTAATATTAATCTTGACCCCGTTTACAGTTCTAGTGACCCGAATATTGCTTTAAAATATTTAATTGAGTCTTTACAACAAATGATTAAGCAAAATACTACTAGCCAAGTATTATCTAGAAAATTAAGTAACATAAAACCGTGGATTACGCCGGGCCTTGTTCGTTGTATTAGATATAGAGATAAACTACATCATAAACATAAACTAGAACCTAACAATGAAATTCTATCCGTCACCTTTAAACGGTACCGGAACTTTTGTAATAATCTATTAAAAAAGATAAAAAGGCAGTATGACAGAGATCAACTTCAAAAAGCAGGAAAAAACTGTAAGTTGGTATGGAGATTTATTAAAACAAATACTTTTACTCAAACAAAGCAAGAACCCCCACATGACCTTGTAGCTTCTACCACTAATCAGCTAGAAGCAACGAACAACGTCAATATGTTCTTTATCAACGTAGGAAGAAACCTAGCAGAAAAAGCTCTACGAGCCAGCAATATTTCCTCACGAAGCACTAGTCTGTCGTATAATACTACCCCTTTCTCATTTGTATTACTAGACACTGACGTGACTGAAGTGCTGACTATTATAGACGGGCTAAAAAATAGCTGTGCAGTTGACTGGGATAACATTCCTAACAATATATTAAAGAGATTTAAACATACATTAGCCCCTCCACTGACACATATATTTAATTTATGCTTATCCCAAGGGATATTTCCCACTGCACTTAAAAAAGCCGTCGTCACCCCTATTTACAAATCTGGAGATAATACGTGTGTTACTAACTACAGGCCCATTTCCGTACTAACAGGACTCTAAGATTTTGGAAAAGATATTAAATTCTAGACTAATAAAATATCTGGAAGACAATCGTCTTCTCTCGGATCAACAATTTGGTTTCAGGCCTAAAAGATCAACCAGTCAAGCAGTTCAAAAACTAACGGATTTTGTCAGCACTAACCTTGATAAGAATAGGTACACTATGGGGATCTTCCTAGACCTTACTAAAGCATTTGATACTATTTCTCACTAACTTCTCTTACAGAAGTTGGAAAGAATTGGTATCAGAGGTGTGCAATTAAAACTGTTTAAAGATTTTCTTAGTGACCGTCATCAGAGTGTAAAAATTGGTCAATACACCAGTTTAGAATTGAAAAACAGCGTTTTCGGAATTCCCCTAGGAAGTATAATTTGCCCAACCATGTTTCTTATCTATATAAATGACCTCTGCAACCTACAAATCAAAAATTCAGTGATTATGTCGTACGCCGACGACACTGTCGTACTATTTTCAGGCAAAACACTAGTGGAGGTCTATGAATACGCTCAGGGCGGGTTTGATAGACCAAATATATTTTGTTTACAATGAGAAATACTAACACATCAATAACTGACCTAAACATAATTGCACATAATTGTTACACTCGCGTTGTCACAGCATGCACTTGCCCTACTTTGTTAAAACTGATAATATAAAATACCTGGGTGTAACGATTGACACAAATTTAAACTATCGTAAACATATTGATTTGCTCTGCACTAGAGTGCGAAAACTAACTTACATTTTTAAATATTTACGTAATGTAGCCGACTCTAAATTAATTAAACAAGTTTATTTAGCTTTGCGTCAATCAATTCTCACCTATTGCATAACTTCTTGGGGCGGTGCGGCTAAGACTATTTTGCTACTCCTTGAACATGCTCAGAGAGCAAATTTTAAAAGTAGAATAAGAATAAGAATAAGAATCATTTATTTGCATGAATATGAGTATAAAGGTTAAAAGTATATTATTAATAGCTCTTCATATTCTATACTCAATACTCAATACTCAATACTCAATACTTTATTGCGTTCCACAATGTTAATTAAATAAGGTGTTCGATATAACAATTTTAGTATCAATTGTGAACCCTGACGGGCACAGCAATATGCAGAAGAGAGGAGGAAGGTCGCATAAAATAATAATAATAATAATTAGTTCTTTAGTTAATTTCCTTAAGCAAGATTGTTTGTATGAGTAGATAGATAGTGTGTACTTTATATGTAGTTACTTATTAGATATATTAAATTAGAATAAAATTAATTAAATCATAAATTGAATTATCTATTAATATATTAACCAATTTTATATTGCATGTCTAGATGAATTTATTAAATTATGTATTATTATATTAACTAATTTTATATTGGATGTCAAGATATTTTTATTAGATATATTTTATTATATTAACTAATGTTATTTTTCATGTCAAGATATATTTATTAAATAAATGTATTAGTGTATTAATTTTATTTTATATTGCATGTCATGGTATTTTTATTAAATTATGTATATTATATTAACTAATATATTGCATGTCAAGTTATTTTTATGTTGCTTTAAATATATTTATCGTCAAAATACTCATTTATGCTATAATATGACTTGCTTATAAGAAAGTTTTTTAATTTATGCTTAAAACTAATAAATTTGGTATCTACCAACAGGCGTGCAAATTTATTATTAATTATAGATTATAGTCAATGTCAAAAATAAAATAAATTAAAATAAAATAAATTCGAATCAATATTAACAATAAAACAATTTCATAATAACAAATTAAAATACATTCCATCCATATCTAACAACATTATATTCATTTATATTTTTTCACTAAAAAAGTCTGCGACACTGTAATAACATTTCATTGCCAGATATTCTTTAAGTCTTTTCTTAAACAAGCTAGTAACATTAATGTCAGTGATACATTTAGGTAACTTATTGTAAATCAGGGGTGCCATACAAAAAATACTTTTGCGCATTAATGCTGTTTTTGATGATCTCGCACACAACCTGTCTTTATATGCTGCGCGAAGATTGCGATTACTTACTTCTGATTGTTTTATGAATAATCTTGGGTTGGTTTTAACGAACATTGCAATTTCAAAAATATATAATGATGGGAGTGTTTAAATTTTATATTTTTCAAAGAAAAGCCTACATGAGTCAGTCGGTTTGAGATTAAACATAGCTCTAATACATCTTTTTTGTGGTCTAAATATCAATTCTCTGTGAGTTGAGTAACCCCAAAATATAAGACCAAATCTTAAAATAGAGCCAACGATGCCATGATATGCCGTGAGTTTAGCGTCAATTCCCACAACATGTGTCACTTTGTACAACATGTATGCAGATTTACTTAGTCGCTTATATAACTCTTCTAAATGAGTTTTCCAGTTCAGTTTGTCATCTATTGTGAGACCCAGAAACTTACTTGAGTCAACCTTTTTTATGATCTTGCTGTTGTATTGAATTTTAAAATTATTAGCATTATGTAATCTTTGACTAAAGAACATTACCTTTGTTTTATCAATATTGATTTAGTAGTAGAGTAGCAACTAATCGTCCCATTAAATCCCCCACCCACACTCTGTATCAGGAGTGTAAACTGCTGACAGTTCGCCAATTGTTTGTCCTTAACGCGACACTGCTCCAACAGTCGGGGCTAGATTTTAACACTTTACCTACATACAAGAGAAGAAAAGATTTACTTTGCACCTATTATCCATCAAGGCATGCATTTATACACAGATTTTTTCTATTTCTAGGCCCTGTTCTGTACAATGACATTAATAGAATACTAACAATTTATAGACTAACACGCAAAAACTGTGCTAAATCTTTATTCAATTTCCTGCTGCAACTAAGTTATACAGACACAGAAAAGTTACTAGAAATTCCGAAATAGTTTATCTTTTAAAATAATTAGGCATTTTTGTATCTTGTTGTAGAAACTAGCAATTAAGTTGTGTTTAGTATCATATTGGTTTAATTTAAAATAGTTAGAGAGCTGGCCTGAAACACAGGTTATTTAATAACCTAGTTCAGGCTAGCCGACATCTCTTCTATAGAAGTAAGTAGTTATTAGTCTTACATATGTACATAGAACATACCTAGTCATATACTCGTAGATTATAGATAATAAATAGCAGTAACTAATTATATTTAGCTTAATATTGTATCTAGCTCATGTATATGCCATGAAATTCAATAAA